>CM044441.1:70514250-70529694 GCA_024363595.1 Xenopus borealis
AGGGAAGAAGCCATAAGGGCCATGCTACTTATGGGTCCCTATATATATATATATATATATTGTTGAGTGCAGACCTCTTTTATTTGAAAAAAAGTGCAGAGAATTATAATACAATGTAAAATGCAAAGTGGGTGAAAATAAAACTATTTGGCACAAAAAGGTTAATGTACATACATTTATAATGAATGAAGGATAAAGAAAGATGCACAATGAAAGAACAGGAAGTATTTAAATGGCCTGAAGCTACAGAAACAGAAAATGTATCAGTTGCTCAACTGTTCTCCAGCCTAAGCTTCCTGTGCATTAGCTGTTACATTCACTTTCACACAGGTTGAACTTGATGGACATGTATCTTTTGTTAACCTAATATACTTCAGCAAAAACTATAAAGACAGAATTATTATTATTATTATTACTAATAATAATACCAATAACAATCACACTAAACAAATAACCAAGGATAAAAATGGTCAGTGTGTGGAGGCCCTATCAGCTGGATTTAAGGTTACTAAGAAAACTATCATTGGTGTATTCTACAAATTGCACATGTAAGTAAAGATAATACAACTAGGTCAAGGGGTTATTATGAGCAACTAAAATTATCCAGTCAAAAATACAGTTCCAAACGCTTGCACTCTGAACCAGACTTGAACCACTTTCCAGGTGCTGGGGCAAATTGCGTGTATAATTCTTCAGAAGACCCACACTCGATTTTGTGAATATATCATCTTTTATGCATACTTGTATACCCAACGTTTCATTGCACCGGCGGCCTAATGGTTTAAAAAATTTGTGGTGAGCACAACTTTTCCTTGTTTTCTATTTTCTGTAAGTAAATAGAAACCTTTTGTTATACTTCTTTTATTTATAATTATTTATTTATTTATACAAATAAACAAACAAACATGGCAGTAGTACAAGACCATAATTACTTGGAAGGATTGCAATCTTCCCGACCAACATTTTGGAAATGGAAAGAGGGACAAAAATATTTTTGACCATGCCCTTTATGCGACCACACCCCCTAATTACCATGCACATTTTACAAAATTTGCCAGGTTATGAAAGTTTGACCACATTTCTGTAGTTTTATGTTTTATTACGTTTTTATCAATGAAGGTGAATTGCCCTTTAAGCTGTGAGTCTAACTACTGTACTTATATAAAACTGTTACAAATGTATCTAAAACATCTATTTTGGGCTCTCTGCCACGAGTCAATTGAGTTAGAAATATTGTATGTTTTTTGGCAATTCAGTGCAGAGAAATAGGGACTTTCCCATTCGGTGCAGAGAAACTTTCCAGTACAAATGCGGGACTGCGGGATGAGCAGTTAAAAGCAGTACTGTCCCGCTCAAAACTGGACAGTTGGAAGGTATGCTAATGTAACTCATGCAGTCATTAAGAGACCATCTAGAGTCCATTGTTGTATGTATGTATGTATGTATGTATGTATATATAATTTTATTTGTATAACGCTCCTTGAGGGCAAAGCACTGTACAGCAACAATAAATTAGTAGTAACAAATAAGGGATCACTGCATTAATAAGTAACAATGTGCATTATTATAAATACAGTTCGCATAAATATAAAATATAATTACACAGTGTCTAGGAGACAAAAGGATGGAGGACCCTATCCCATGGAGCTTACAGTCTAAATGGGAGGGTGACTTACGGACACAATTTGGAGGGGTAATAAAGTTCTTTTACAGTGGGTGAAACTATCGTATAAGTGGCAGTTCCCAGTTCTGGTGTTATCCAGGTGCTCCCAGAGGTAGTCTCTGAGTTTTGTTTTAAAAACATTGAGGGAGGATTCTCTCTGGAGAGATGCAGGAATGACATTCCAAATATAAAGAGCTGCAAGAGAGAAGGGTTTGACACGGGAAACAGCAGTAGAAGTGGGGGGTACAACCAAGCGGTTACTCTGAGAGGAGCGGAGGTTTCGGCCAGGAACATATAGATGAGATGAGATGTAGTTAGGTGTAAAGGAATGAAGGGCTTTAAAGGCTATGAAGAGAATTTTCTAAGTTATTCTTTGTTCTATAGGAAGCCATGATAATGACTTCAACAGGGGAGGGGCCTTTACCCTTTTGGATGAGAGGAGCATAATTCTGGCAGCAGAGTTTAATACAGACTGTAGCGGGGAGAGATGGAAGTTAGGGAGGCCAGTTAGTAGAAGGTTACAATAATCTAGTTGGGATAGGATGAGAGCATGCATGAGTGTCTTGGCTGTAGCAGGTGAAAGGAAGGGACGGATTTTGGCAATATTACGTGAGAAAAAGTGACAGGTGACAGTGGCGTTAATATGATCAGAGAAGGAGAGAGAGGAGTCAAATATCACCCCCAGACAGCGTGCTGAGTTAACCGGGTCATCAATAGAGATATTAAAATGGGGAGTAGGGCCAGGCTTAGGTGAAAAGATGATTAGTTCAGTTTTTATTAGGTTGAGTTTGAGGTGGCGCTGGTTCATCCATTTGGAGATTGCTAGGAGGCAGTTAGAGATTTGAGCCTCTGTTTCAGCTGTTAATGAAGGGGTGGATAAATATATTTGGGTATCATCAACATACAGATAAGTAAAGCCAAATGATCAAATGAGATCTCCCAAAGACAGAGTGTACAGGGAGAACAACAACGGACCAAGCACAGAGCCTTGCAGCACCCCTACATTAAGAGGAATCGGATATGAGGTTTTGTTAGCGCAAGAGACAGTGAATCTGTTCTGTAGGCTAGTACAGACTCATACCATACCTAGATGAATACATTATCCACAAAAACGATGATAGTATACATTATTCATATTTTGTTAAATCTTAACCAAAATCTGACTTTGCATCATTTTTTTTTAAATATATTTTATTTTTAAGGTAAAGGCAATAAACAGTTATTAAAATTATCCTCAGCACAGTAATACAGTTTGTTTACTGAATATGCTTCCAGTATTATCCAGTAATGGATACGTTTTACCAAAATTAGTAACTTTCTTGTTTCTTTGCTTTTATTATCTTTGTGTCTCTTGAAAATCACTTCACCAACACATTCATGCATTCATTTTTATTTTGTTATTACTAGTAGTTTCATGATTAAAAAAGGAAATAATGCTTAAAAATAAAGTGCATAACTGTCTAAAAGTATAGGAGGTTTATAGAACAGGTAAATTTAACATGCTAATTCTAAAAGCTAGCATCATAAGGTCAGCATCAATGTAAAAGTCATATGCCAGGTTTGATAGCTTGAGCTCAAAATACATGTGCATTCTTTTTGATGACATATATTAACTCTTTTACCACTGGAAATTCCTTTCAAATATAATGAAAATTTAACAACCAACCAAAATTGCAAATCTTGATATATACTTTTATCATAATAACTGTAGACCAAATGTTGTGGATCACAAAGAATGCTGAATGATTCATAATCTGTGATTTTATTTAGTTAATCATAGATAAAATGTTTGCTTGTATTCTGCAAAAAGCCCCATGAAATAAGAAAGAATGTTCTTCCCACACCTCAAGTACAGTGGAGCCTTTGTATTAACAATAAGATGGGACTTCCTACTACTTTGCAACTAATTTTGGGTGGAGTAGTCTGTTAAGGTGTGTTTTACCTGTGACCAATATTCCCTCTAATTTGTGCGCTCCTGCACATGCAAACACATTTTGATGCCAGCGCTCACAGCATAAAGAATTGTGTGAAAACACAGCATTTCTGAATTATTCTGACCTGCACAAACAGTTTTTAAAAATGCGAACGCAAGTTTAAAACAGGCCCACAAAATATTTTTTTTGTGCACATAACCAAGAAGGAATTAGAGGGAACATTGCCTTAATTAAATTAGAGAGAGCTGACTTTAAAAGGCAATACACAGATAAACAAAACTTTTGTGCAGGGGGTTCATCTGAGCACTGGTAATTTAATTTTCTTCCTCACAAAACCAAACATGGAGTAACTTCCACTTACCTGTTTAGCTGAAGCATTAATGTAAAAAATATTTTTCATGATTAAAACAAGAGGCATAAATTAGTTTCAGCAAAAGCCAATCCTTTAACAAATTCAGAATTGATGACTTTTCAAAACATAGTACTGTAGTTAATAGTGCTGCTCCAGCAGACCTTAAAGGAGAAGGAAAGTCTAAAATCAAGTTAATCTCTCTTAAAGTGCCGACCATGAAAAACAAATACTTTTACCACCAAGCATTCTCTCAATATTTTTTACATCAATCTTTGTGCTGCAATCATTTTTTACAAAAGTTTAAACATGTATAAAAAGACATACCTATGCTGCAGTCCATAAATCTTTCTCAATAGGGCACACGCATGCGCAGAACATCTCAGCCGTGCCCTGTGCATGCGCACTAGGCTCCTGGGTCTTCCCTGCAAAGCGATGACGTTGATACCTCTGGTTGTCATTGCTGACCTCTCTGCCCCCGCCTCATTTATTCAAACACCAATCACGCAGGAGTTTCCCCTGTAGCTTGCAGACACAGGGACGCTTTGAAGCTCCAGCGCTCACTCTGGATTTAATTTACAGCTTGTAAGTGAGCGAGCGCAGGAGCTGAGGAGTGGAGCAAAATTATAAATCAATCCAGCTTGCGGGTCTGTCTGAGGTCTGTAGTAACTCGTTATTTAAAAAAAAAAAAAAAAAAGGAAAACACGACTTAATTTTTAATATATACTTTTGTTCCTTTTTTTCCCCACATCCTCATCATCTGCCTAACCCAGTGTGTAGTTAAAATGAAGTTGTTAAAAAACAATCGCTTACAGCTTATGTTTGTGCAGGTGTTGCTCCTTGTTTGCAGTCTGAATGTGTGAATGATTAGTGATGGGTGAATGTATTCGCTTGCGGCGGATTCGAGGCAAATTCCTGCGATTCGCCACAGGTAGGGTTGCCACCTTTTTACAAAATACTTACCGGCCGGCGGGGGGCGGGGCGGGGCCAAAAAGGGGCGGGTCGTGACGCAAAGGGGCGGATCGTGATGCAAAAGGGGCGGAGCCACTGCAGCGATCTGCTGAAGATGCGAAAAAGGTAAGTTTTTTTTTGATTTCAGGCAAGGCAAGGGCCTTTTTAAGGGGTATTACAAATTTACTGGCAGCTACATTGCCGGTAAATTTGTAATACCGGCCCCGGCCTTGGCTGGTGTTTTACCGGCTAGGCCGGTAAAATACCGGCTGGGTGGCAACCCTAGCCACAGTGCCCGAACATCATGACGTCAAAGCCGTGTGACCAAGCTATGCAAGGGAGGGGCTGATGCAATGTGGAAAGTGTCATGCTGCTATGGAACTGAATGTAGAATTGTGTAGGTGTCAGATTACACTGTTAGAAAATATAGGCTTCAATGGGAGCTGTGCACAGAGAAAATGTGACAGGGCGGGACTGCTGGGAGACTGAAGTACGATACAGACAGGCTGTATCAGTAAAAACTTTACAAAGTGTTGAGGGCTGAAGGAATGCAGTGTGACTTCTGTGGGAACATAATCCATTGCTGCTGGGTGGTACACTGTTATTCGGAATGTCACCTTTTCTGCGTTTTTTTAACTTACAGGGGGCCTTAACATCCATGTTTTTTAAAAAAATATTCTCTGGGGCACCATTTCTTTTAATTGTAAGTGTGGCCCTGGCACCAATGTTTTTTTTACTTATAGGGGGCCCTGGTCACCAATGTGTTGTTTTACTTATTGGGGGCCCTGGTCATCAATTCTTTTTTACTTATAGGGGGTCCTGGTCACCAACTTTTAGGGAGGACCTGACCAAAAACACTTATGGGGAGCCCTGGCACCAGTTTTTTTTAACTTATAAGGAGGCCCTGACCATAAATAGCTTTTTATAACTTGTGTGTGGGGGGGGGGTTACCTTTCTAAGCGCTGATGTCTGTGTGGTCTTTTAACTGTGGTGTGGAGTAGGCAGGATCTTGGGCGGGACTTGGGGCCCCAAAAATTTTGTTATACGGGGCTCTGTGATTTCTAATGGCGGCCCTGCCCAAAAGAAATATTCAAAATACTATTTTATCGCATTAGTCAAGCAAAATAAACTTTATTTACACTATATAAATTATTTGATTCTTGTTTCCTTCAGTCTGGGAATTCAAAATCATAACAAGCAGGCAGGAGCCATTTTGTGGACACTGTTATTAAGGCAAGCATTATATCATCTTAAAATCTTGTTTGTAGCCCTGGCTACGCAATTAAACATTGAAGAGAATGGGGGATTGTGTGGAGAGCAGTGACATCTAGGAAGTGCTGAATGGAAAGTGAAAGTAATTGTCTGCCCCCCCTCTATGCCACGGGCATAGAGAAGGGGCAGACAATATTTGATTGACAGCTGAGATTTTTAAATGAGTGTACAGCAGCAATGAATGCTTTAATAAAAAAATAGAAATAGGATTTCATGTTTAATTTGAAAAGGACTTTTATTATACAGATTTTTGTGTCTGGGTGACAGGTCCACTAGATGGCTTTTTAGCGAGTGATGAAATACAGGGTTATGGAAGATAGCTCATAGTACAAGTAGATCCAGGGACTAGTCCGATTGCCATTTTGGAGTCAGAAAGGATTTTTTCCCCTGAAGGGCAAATTGGAGAGGCTTCAGATGGGGTTTTTTGCCTTCCTCTGGATCAACCAGCAGTTAGGCATGTTAAAAAAAGTTGAACTTGATGGACGTGTGCCTTTTTTCTACCTAACTTACTATATTATTATGCCAAATACCAGAAATTTCCCCAAATGGACTTCATGAATGCATTTCCTAAAGAATCCTGGAAGTTTTCCCCTTAATATTGAATTTAGTAAAAGTTGGTAAAAGTTATTAAATAGATCACATTTTTTGCATTACATTGAATGCATTGTTTGAAAAAATAATACCATTAGCCATAGAAAAACAAATGTACTGCTTGTACTCAAGCATTGTGAAGAGTAAGATCTGTATATTAGATTATACAAAATTCATGTTGAAGCAGATTTGTTATTAGTAGTGATCAAACTAAGAGCTATGATATTACCTAGGGTTTAAGATTTTTTTGAACATAGAATTTTAAGGGGACATGTCACCCAGGCTTAAAAAGCTGTGTAATAAAATATATTTTCAAATTAAACATGAAACCCAAATTCTTCTTTTTAATTAACACATCCATACCGATTATAAAGGTATATAAAAATCTCAGCTGTCAATCAAATGTTTTGTGCCCCTCCTCTGTGCCTTAGAAACATAGAGGTAGGGCAGGCAATTGTTTTCATATTCCATTCTGTACTACATGTCACTGCACTCCATGCATCATACCAAACAAAATTTTAATAATTTACATTTGTATTTTCAGATTCAAGCTATTTCCAGGGTTGAGTTTTAATAAATCTCAAATATTCAAGTGACTCACACAATAGAAAAATAATTTGCAATTCTTTTTTAGGGTTTGTGGTTTTTGTCCAAAATGCAATTTTTTAACATTTCTACTTTCATGGGGTTTTACCAAATCCGCTACACCTGCATGTCTTGACATGAAGAGAATATTTTGGACTCTCTGGGCTTTCTTTTTCTCTTCCTTATGTGTTTAGGTTTTGTTTATTGGAATGAGTTCAACAAGATATTCTAGAGGGCATCTTGACACTTTTTGTTGCTTGTGTTCTTGAAACACTTCTTTTAAGTGGACTTCTACAGCTGTATTTTCTATTATAGTCTAAAAAAGAAGGAATCTATAACTTTACAACTAACCAGCGTAATACAGCCCAATAAAGAAGCTTTCATAAATATTCAATATAGATTGGCAAACTCTCCTTGGGAGTATTTTTTGAGCATTGACTCATATTAGTCCAGATTACTTACAGGAGTACTAAAACCAATGCCAGATTTTATTTACTGAACTGATACAGTTTCCCGTTGTGGATTTTGAGTATCTGCAACATGCACATGCTTAGGGGCAGATTTATCAAGGGTCGAATTCCAAAGTTAAAAAACTTTGAAATTCGACCATCAAATTTTTTTACAAGTGTTTTTTAGGTCCGTTTTCGATCGAATGAAAATCGTTTAAATCATTAGATTGAATCATTCCATATGAATGATTTGATTTCCCCCCAAAAAATTAGAATTTAAAAAAATTTCAAAAACACTCCTTAAAGGTTATATGAGGTCCCCCATAGGCTAAAGCAGCAATTCAACATATTTAAGATGGTAAAGGATCGAATTCAAATTTTTTAAAGAGACAGTACTTCCATGTTGAATAGTCTAATTTTAAAACTCAAATAAATTTTTTTCAATTTGAATTCATTTTGGCCAATTTGAATTTTCAATTTGACCCTTGATAAATCTGCCCCTATGTGAGAGTTGAGACAGCTGAGAGTTGAGAAGTTAAGCTTAAAGGTTGTTGCAAATCACCAAGGAGAATTTTTTTTTTTTGCTATAGTGGCCAGCTCCATGTTGTTGCTCCATGTTGTTGCTCCCACCCTTTTCAGCTATAGTCCGGTGATTCCAATGGTGGTCAATAAAGGGCTAACATTTTGGGAGTTTTAACCTTGAGAGCAAGCATGTTGCAGATAATGCACTGCAAAATGTATAGGATTGACCAGACCAAGGATGACTGACATAGTTGACCAGATTAAATATATTGCAATATATATGGACAAACAATCCCTTTTTGTTTGTTTGTTTGTTTAATAATTTGCCTGGTAAGTGCATACATTGTATGTATGTACATACTTCCTACTTTGGTATCACTATGCATATTGGCCATCAAACTGTTTGCTAGACCTGTGGCATTCATATTTAGGTTGATTTGCCTTTTTACTTAAAACATTGTGTGAGATGTGCGAGTACATTTTTTCGGTGATTTTCAGAAACGTCAAAATTACAACTAAGTTTATGAAGGATTTGCAGTCTGGTAGTTTGGTGTAGAAAGACATCTAGCCTTATTGGATTCATCAGAATGTGTACTTTCCAAAAGCAAATGGTGTTCTGGGCAACTTTGTATAGTTAGGGGTTGTATGGAACATAATACACAGTCAGAGGCTAAGTTTGCAAAAGCATAGGGGCAAATTCACTAAAGTGGGAAGTGGCTAACGCTGGCGAAAATTCGCCAGCGTGACGTCATTTTGCCACTTCACAAATTTACTACTGGTGAACCATGCAAAAATTCACTATTGATTTGGCTATTGACTATTGATTTTGCAGTAGCTTGAATGACTAAGGATAATGGATTATATGGGGTGTCTTCCTTTTAGAGCCCTGAGATGCCACATACTTGGGTAAATCTATGCAGATCAACCTGTTCAATGGACCCCTGGCCTTCATAGTTAGGGTGTTTTATCTTGATACCTAAAGATTTGTGGGAGACAGGATACTGCAAAGTTTTGAGGTTACCTAACTTACTATGTTACATGAGCTCACTGTAAAATAATGTTCCCTATTTTAGAAAATGTATGGGGGAAACCAGTTACACGAAAAACTACTTTTAGGACCTTTGTAGCCTGTCTCCCTGAAAAAAGAAAAAGTCACCAGCATTTTTTCCCCACTTAAAATATGATGTAAGTAAATGAAGATCGAGGGAAAAACCCATTGGGCCCTCACCGGGCAAGACCCCCCCTCCCACTCCCAATCAATTTGAAAATTTAAATCTTCTGCCGAGCAGAGCTAGATGCACATGCGCATGGCAACAGGTGAGGGGAGGCACAGGGGGGATGGAGGGGAGGCATGGGTGGCCAGAAGGGAGGTGCGGTGGGGCGGGAGGGGAGGTGTGGGAGGCCAGAGGGGGGCCCCCAGACCCCCCAGTCCAACTCTGATTCTATGCACTCCATTGCACTTCGCCTGGTCTGAGCTGGCGAAGGCAAGTCTGGCGAAAGAGGTAATGTTAAGTGAAATCCAGATTTTAGTGAATTTGCAGAGTATCACCCATTTGAGAAAAGGCTGTATTGCTGGCCAGAAAAAAGGAAGATTATTTCATACTTACCGTGATCTTCCTTTCCTGAACGAACTCCATGTCAGTACGTAACGGGATAGCCCCACCTTCCTGCTCCCATTAGAAGGATCCTCCCCAAGCTTTTAAAAGACCAATCACACCCACTTACCAGAGTCTTTGTAATAAGATCTCAAATTACCAGGAAAAAGGGGTGGGCCGTACTGACATGGAGTTCGTTCAGGAAAGGAAGATCACGGTAAGTATGAAATAATCTTCCTTTTTCCCTAAACGAACTCCATGTCAGAACGTAACGGGATGTAGCAAGTTACAATTATCCCAATGAGAGGGAATATACTTTTAGAAGAATCAGGAATAGAATGACACTGACTAGATAGTCCACAATCCTGCAACCTAGACAATATAGAGACACCCAGTGAAAACCCCAGAATAAGTTCATAGGGCTAAGAATAGCCTTATAGTATGGATTATACTATCGAGAGAGAAAAGTGTTCACCACTGTTAAATTAGGAAACAAGCGAGTTCACTAATCACCATCTCACCCTTCCAGAAGAGAGACAGAGAGGAAGACCTCCCTGCACATAGCGAATTCAGCAAGCTGAAATACTTACTCTCCTACTCACCAACAAGATTCAATGTAAATTGCCAGGTACCTGTAAGAAACACTTGGTAGGAGTAAGAACCCAGAACAGACCTATTGTATGTATGACCTGTTTAGAAAATAACAACCAGTGCAGGGTATACCAAGTATCACAAGGCACCCGAGGCATATACCATCCACTTCTACATATCAGAATGCATAACAGCCAGAAATGTTCTAAAGAAAACAAATCCTAAAAGAAGAGGGACAAGGGCACCTGAAACATTAATAAATAGGTTAGGATTCCTAACACTGCATAAGGTCCTATGTTGAGGTTGACTCAATTTATAAGTAAAAACCCCACCACTAGAATAGAGCCCTAGTTGGTTGACCCAACCTCGTCTTGTGAGAGGTATAACTAGATACCCTCAAGGTAACTGATCAAGAATAACCATAGTGCCTCTAAAGGGAAATCCGATAACTCATGGAGGCAGGTTGTACGCACTGGAGAGATGCTAAGAGTAACCCATGAAACTTGTGTTTCTGTCCACCTGTAAGGGGCATATTTATATGTGTGGATTCCATAATACTACATATCTGAATTCCCAAAGTAAAGCGTACCTTATGACTGCAGAGACCCTATGGATGTTAAAGTAAGTATCAGAAGGGATTCTGATCCACTAGAACCCTGCTGGGTCATAAGTATCAGAAGTGGCAAAGCAATGTGAAACCGAGAACTAGCAAGGTTAATAGAGGTGTTGCATCTGAAAGTTACCCAGACAGAGAGCCCTGTGAGAATGTACAATAGACCCAATTCTCAACTAGTATAAATGTAAATCTCCTTAGTTTAGGAAACAATGGGATAGACAGACAGGAACACCTCCAAACCTCCTGATTGAGGCTATACAGACTTACAGGACTGATACTTAACTATCCCCAATTTATTTAGAAAAAAATTAAAATGTAGGAGAATGCAGTCTTACTGTAATAATTGCCGCCATCTCACGTAAGGGGATGTTATGCTCCTGCACAAGGGAGTTAAGTGCATTGTCGCCTGAAGCTATAGAATAGGTAGAAACACCCGTATGTAATTGAGGAGGCAGGTTCTGGTACTGCCTGGTGGTTCCCGGTACTGCCTGGTGGTTCAAGAGGAAAAATTAGATGCTTGCATCTGCTGTCTTAATCAGTGACCTGTCTGGTTAGAAGAACAGCCAGACCTGTATTCTAAAGTACCACTAAGTAGGGAAATAGAACATTGAAAAACAACAGACCCTAAATAAGTCTGCATAATGGACACAGCAGAAACCTAGCCCTTAGGCCACACAAATGTTTGTTGGCAGACTAAGCAAAATACTGCTGGGCAGTCCTATTTGTAACTTGAATGAGTAATCTCTATTGTCTAACAGACACCTTGAAGATTCCTATAACCTGAAAGCCTTTGGTCCGAAATATAGAGCCTAGGCATATGCCCATCCTTATTTAATAGAAGACCCGAAACTTACTAGTGGTCTGATGTCTATGTATACGTATATAATTCATGTGATTTAGCTGTATAATCACATTCATTTTACAGTGCTACAAAAAAAGTTTGTGCTATAGAAATACATGTTAATAATAATAATAATAATACTACATACTGACACTAAGCTCATCAGTAGTAAGTGTCCATGTAAAATCCTGGGAAGAAGCCCCTGTATCTAGCTGTAGGAGGCACTAAGGAGCCACCCCAGATGGGTAGAAATACATATAGGGTTACATCAGCCACACACAGAGAACAGTATTACTTGTTCTTCTTAAACTCTGTACAATCTGTTGAGTGCAAATATAGGCTTATCAAGCCGACCTTTCGATTTTGCACAGGAACCTCTCAAAAGAGAAAAAGACTATCTATATGCACATCCCTATGTGCGCCTTAATATTCAAATATATATACACATATCATGCATATGCACACTCATGCAGATGGCCCACTTATAGATGCACCTATCTACAATGCTTGATAGACTCAGTTCTATTACGGGGTTTAGCCATAAGATGGACATTTATCCTGCAGGGTGTGTGTCATGGTGCTAGCCTGAATTAACCATGTGATTATTACGCATGCCTCGGTCAGGGCTCTAGGCTACGGTTTCTGGAGAGCACCATGCCCAATCCCAGAGCCGCAGCAAGGGATACCACACAATTGTCGAGAACCTCCCTTAATGTAATCAGTGATCTGTAAAACAGACTGCTGAATCTAGGAAATCTTACATTCAACAGCCCCCAAATGTACTACATACCTGTGGGTTGTTAGTCCAATGATCCTTCTGAAAGACGGACTTCCGAAGACTACTACCCTGGTAAGAAAACCTTGCCAAAAACAGAAATAAAATACATTCCCTGCTCAATTGGTTAGGACATAACAGTACCCCAGGAGCAAAGGAATGGCATAATAAAACATTGGTAATGAACTCCAATGTACCCCAGATCAATCCCCACACAATGTATTGGGTAATTTAGGTTAGCTGCTGTTTAAAACAAGCATGTTAATAGATTTATATCTATTAGGGCCACTCATTCCGGGTGAGCAATAAGTAGAACATATCCTACTGCAAAGAAAACTAGGAGCAAATAGGTACAATCAGCAACATGTTAAACATAGTTGATATTAGTTGTAGCTTAGGGAATTCATCTATAAGGCCCTGAAAGCTCACCAGGTCTGTGCTTGACATCCCTTAGTTAGGGCTATTTGTTCCCGATGAGCCATAGCCTGAGCATATTCTGCAGAACTTAGAAGCCTGCAGATATAATAACAAACACATGTAATGCATGTATCAGGGCCTAGCAGACAGCCAGACCTGTGCTCTACATTCATTAGGGCTAATTGTTCAGGTTAGCAATAGCCAGAGCATATAAGGCAGAAAACAACAGGCTTGTATTAGGGCTATGTACTATGATTACATTGCATGCAGTTAGATAAACTTTAGTACACTGCAGATCAGTGTACAGATGCAGTCACTTTGGATGGTGAGTTTAATGCGTCGCGACTTAACTCATTTATCTCATTTATCCCACTTAGCACAGAATATTGTGTCACAGCATCCCATCCAATTAAAGAGTTTACCATTGAAAACAATGGTGCTTTGGTATGCTAATGAAAAGGTTAAATGCATTAAATGAGTTAAGATAACTTTGGATAACAGTTTCTTCAATTAATGCTGAGTCACGACGCATTTAACTTACAAATCCAAGTGACTCTATCTGTATAACCACTCTCCTTACCTGCTGTTTGTTACGCATGGCTGTAAGCGGACCCCTTACTGCCACATATTTTAGGACACCCTCTGCCTCCATTAGGGCCCTTACACACGGGCGTTTTTACCTGCGCTCCCCTGCGTTCCGTTTTGCTGCGTTCAGCCGCAGGGGAGCGCAGGTATAGACGCACTCAATTATTTTCAATGGGGCTGTACTCACGCGAACGCATGTCGGCACCAAACGCAGGAAAAATGCAGCATGTTGCATCTGAATCTGCATTCGGCGCTTACACGCGTCTCGTCGGTACAACCTCATTGAACAAAATGAGGTGCGTCTAGACCTGCGCTCCCCTGCGGCTGAATGCAGCCAAACGCAACGCAGGGGAGCGCAGGTCCAAAACGCCCGTGTGTACGGGCCCTTAGGAGGTTCATTATTAACAGGAATATCAGCCTTCTGACCTGACCACAGTAGTACTTACCTGAGGCTTCTGAAGCAGAAATCTAGTCTGCTGAGACAGAGAGTGGGCAGGGTCATCTCCCCTTGCTATAGTTATCCAGGAATCACTTGATTAGACTCAGCTGGTCTCAGTACTCAGCTGCTGATCTGCATAGACAGGTAACCAAAAGCTAATGCTGAGGTTATACAGAGGCAAATTTGCTAATTAATGTTAGTGCCTCCTGCCAGGGCCCAAGTTGCTGTTATATTGCCTGGAGTCTATAGAGCAACTTTTTTTTTAACTACCCCCCCGGGAAAGACTGCTGAGGGAGGCAGTTGGCCATAACCTGCCTCCATTAAAACAAAACAACAGTAACAGGAGGCTATACTCTCCACATTTTACCCAACATTACAAGAATCAGCAAAAATATTACTTACCAAGTGTATATGTTCCCATTCAGTATAATGTGAGCAAAACCTTAGCACTGGCTGCGTGAAGAATGCATGCACTGAGCTTAATTAGCAATTTGTAAAAGCTGCAGCAGGTCACATGTAAACAAAATGTGCTTTTCTAATATGCTGATGATGTGGTTTTGCCTGTGTTTTTTTAATAATACCACTGTAAGCTCCTTTTATATAGATTTTTTTTGTTAATAGTTTCAATTTTGTTGTAGCTGAATGTGCCTTTAAGAACATGGACTGCTGGGAAAGGCACACTTACATACTTAGTATTGGGTGACTGCCTGAAAAGAGGTAGTTATAAGGCACCCTGTTTTTTGTTTATGGAGTTGCTTTCTGTAAAAAGCTAGCAATAATATTTTTCTGCTGTTTTTGTTCTGATTTTTTTTTTTTTTTTTTGTAATCAAGTTTTTATTGAACATAATGTGTAAAATTACATACATCAGTTACAACATTGTTCCTCCATTTAAGTCATACATTTCAAACATGTTCCATCTATGTACCATCTTTCTTCTGGTTTTTAATATTTTACACATATATCTATTTACAAACTATGTTAAGTAGCTGCATCTTTTTTTCTTTTCTTTTTAATTGGTCTTATATTACCTTGTCTATTTCTTATGTTTTTCATTCTGTACTTATTTTATTACAGGTGCAGGATTTCAGGTGAGTAACATTCCATTTATTTTATACGTTTTACTAATATACCTGTCCAATATATATTTCTCTCTTTTCTATTTATGTCGAAGTTATATATTCTCTCCAGGGTAACCATACTGCTAGGTTAGGGACTAAGTTTTACCTGCAACTTACTTACTGCTTTCAAAGTAAAACTCCCAATCATGG
>CM044441.1:70550525-70578001 GCA_024363595.1 Xenopus borealis
GTCCAATCCAATTCAGCACATTCAGACACAAAGCAAAATATACCATATTCATTTATCATCTCAGACTACAAAGCTTGAAACTAAGGGGAAAATTTCAAACTATTTTAATTCGATCGAAATTGGACCTATTCGATTGAAAACGCTCCATTTGTGATAAAAAAAAACACTTCTAAACAAATTGAATGGTCGAATATCAAAGTTTTTTAACTGTGACAGTGCCCAATAAAAACAGAATACACAATATACAAAGTATAAGGCTAATGAATAAACATACTGCATAAGAACATTCCATAAAAACAACCATGCATGGTTATAGTGAAAATGTGCACATAGTATAAGGAATTTGCAGATTGATCCTTATATCTCAATAGTAACATGAATCATCAAATGCAGAATTCATGCTAAATGGTATCCTTGTATTAAGATTAAATATTCAAAAAACCTCTCTCTTATCCAGTATTTTAGACATAGCTCCTCCTCCATTACCCAAACTAACTCTCTTCTCAATACCTTGTACACTAAAGAGTCTAACATCTCCAGAGTTACATAAGTGGAAATGTTTTGAGATATGTGTCTTTACGGTATGTACGTTAAATATCAGATAAGTGTTCCCTGATTTGAGCTTTTCATTTTCGTGTGGTTTGTCCTAAACATTGGGTCTTGCATCTCAGGCATGTAAACAGATAGATTAAATTATCGGGGGCAGATTTTTCTTAAGGGCAAATTTATCATTATTCACGAATTCGATTGTCGAATAAGAATTCGATAAAATCTAATAGTTTTTGGCCACTTTTCGAGCACTATTCGATTTCTTGATCAATTCGTACGATCGAACGGCATTTCTCAATTTTTTCGTGAAAAATTTGTACGATACGAACAATCGAGGCATATGGGGGGATTCCCATAGGCTTCAATTGCAATTCAGTAGGTTCAATCTGGCGAAGTAGGCAGTCGAATAAAATTTTAAATGATCGAATATTCGACCATTCGATCTATTCATTCTATTCGATCTATTCGATACGATCGAATTTTGCATATTCAATGATCGAAGTGGCCAAATTTGCATATTCGAATATTAATAAAATCTTACGATCAGAATTCGATCAAATTCGATTGAATTTCGAATCCTTCACACAAATTTAGTAAAGTACTGTCTCAAATTAGACACTTCGCCACCTTAAACCTGTCGAATTGCTATTTTAGCCTGTGGGGGACCTCCTGGAACCTTTAAAAAGTGTTTAGTTTTTTTAAATTTAGGGCAAAATCGTTTGAATCAAACAATGCATTTGAACAATTCGAACAATTTTTGATCGAAAAATACCCTTTAAAAATTTGACGGTCGAATTTTGAATTTTTTATAATTGAGATCTGACCCTTAATAAATCTGCCCCTTAGCATTGCAATTAATATATTGTCTGATTTTATAGGATTTATCATCCGTTGAGGCCACAAAATTATCACTTTAAATTTTGAAGACGTGTTCAACATTACGAAAGTGGTGATTCGACTATTAATTTATTCCAGAAACAAGTAGAGAAAGAACTTGGAGAACCTTGAAAATCTGTGTGCTGTGTTTATTAGCTTTTCATGCACGACATGTTTCGAGTCAACAGACTCTTCCTCAGGTGCTTCAATGAAGCACCTGAGGAAGAGTCTGTTGACTCGAAACATGTCGTGCATGAAAAGCTAATAAACACAGCACACAGATTTTCAAGGTTCTCCAGGATCATCTTTTATTGCTGATTATTGAAATTAAGTGACCCGACAGAGTCACTTTCCTGTTGATTGAGCCGAGCAAATTACATACAAAGTGAGGATATCACCATACTATTTTTGATTTTATATTAGAGAAAGAACTTATTCAACTGTACAACTCTTACCCTCCTCGCTGTGAGAACCTCACATATTTAGACATGAAAGCCCTTAATGATTTTAAATGGTGAATCCATAGTGATCAGAGTCCATAATGGTCAGAGCAGCCAATAAAGGGGGTCTAATTGTTGTCATGGACAAAGTAATGTAGATAACAGAATCTGAAAGGCAGTTGACTGATACTGCCACCTATGCACACCAGTACAATTCCTCTAAGAAATTTTCAATCTGTGCTCTTTGAACTTATTGAGAGGTTTTTCAGTTTGGGTGTAATAAGAACCAGGTCAAAGACTTTTTCAAAGTTGAGAACCCTGTGGTAGCCATTTTTCACCACCTTCCAAATGTGCACAAACCTCTTGTACTTCACCTACTCGGTTTACATTAAAGACAGTGCACAGGTTCTCTGTACTATGAACACCATTAGTTGGCATCAGGATTTTAAATGGGATGCAATAAATGGTTGATCATTATACTCCTACATTCCTCATACCCTAAAGCTGAAAGCAATAGCTTTCAGCTTGCCCGTTATAGCAATTATTATCGACCTTTAAAAGATTTCATATTGGAGGCGATACAGTTCCTACTGAGACGTAATTTTTTTCTTTTTAGCAACCAATAATTCAGAAACAGGGTAAAACAATGGGGGTGAACTTGTATATGGCTTGGTAGGAACACATGTTTATCTATGGTAACCTAAAACCTTTCAGGAAATGCATTAATTGTTATGGATGCTACATAAATGACCTCCTTTTTATTTGGAAGGGTCTAGCGTTATTTAATGAATTTGTTGAACTAATCAACACTAACACTTTACCTCAGAGTTTCATGAAACTAAGATTAGTTTCTTAGACATTGTCCTAACAGGTATGGGAACAAAAGCATGTAATCTGAGGGATAGACTACTACTAAGGGGATATCATATGACTCTTCTAATGGAAGCCTTTAAGAAGGTCCTTCTTACCCCAAAGGAGTCTCTCCTTCAGAAATACATCCCACATTTCAGAGAAAATAGAACATTGTCACCAACTACTGATAAACCATTGTGTATACTGACCTACAGTCCACAATTCTCAAGTATCAAACATACATATAATTGAGAAGAATGTCCATATTTTACAGACTGATGACAAAATAAAAGAAATTTTGGGTTCAGGCTGTAAATTTATAACAAGAAAAGGGATCGTTTTGAACAATATGTTATCACCTAGCATGATCCAGATTATGATAGGAGCCCCACCTGGCTATCGGACTAAAGTAAATTATAAATGTGGAGATAGACATTTGCCCCATATGAAGAAAAGTGATCATTTTGTGGCCTCAACAGATGGTAAATCCTATAAAATCAGGCAATATATTAATTGCAATGCCAAGAATTTAATCTATCTGATTACATGCCTGAGATGCAAGACCCAATATGTAGGAAAAACATACAAAACTAAAATAGAATCAGGGAACACTTATCTGATATTAATATACATACTGTAAAGACACTAATGTCTCAAAAATTTAACTCATGTAACTCTGAGAATGTTAGACTCTTTAGTGTACAAGGTATTGAGTGAGTCAGTTTGAGTAATCAATGAGATCTGTCTAAAATAGTGGATAAGATAAGTTTTTTGGATATTTCATTTTAATACAAGGATACCATTTGACATTAATTCTGATGTTTCATGTTACTATTGAGATATATAGATATGTCTGCAAATTCATTCTACTATGTGCAAATTCTAATTATAATCATGTATGGATGTTTTTATGGAATGTTCTTATGCAGTATGTTTATTCATTAGCCTCATACAGTACTTTGTTTATTGTGTGTTTGTTTTTATTGGGCACTGTCCCTTTAAGAGTTGCTCTTTTTTCTTTTTCATTTTTTCTAAACTGTTTTTGATTGTTTTCTAAATAAAAGCTAATTTAATGAGGTTGGGATCTTTGCCCGAAAGGTTAAAACTAAGTAAGCCATATCATAAAGGTCCACCTAAATATACCAGTAAACCCTCAAAGTAATGCTGCTCTGAGTCCTCTGTAAAACGGAACACTGCATTTCTTTCCTTCTATTGTGTACACATGGGATTCTGTATCAGACTTCCTGCCCTCATCTTAAATCTCTTTGCCCCAAGGAGTGAGCATGCTCAGTTTGTGCCTCTAACCCCCCCCCTTCCTTCTCTGCTGTAATCTGAGCCCAGAGCTATGAGTGAGCCGGGAGAGAATCAGGCAGGAAGTGATGTCACATCAAGCTAATACTGCAGCTGCTATTCTAAACAAACAGAGAGCTTCTGGAGCTTTTACTCAGGTGTGGTAAATCATTCTACAGAATAAATATAGCATTCTAGCTTGCACTATTGCAGTTAATCTATTGGCAATAAAATGCCTCCGCAGCTTTCCTTCTCCTTTAAGTACCTTGCAGGTAGGAAAACATTGACTGGGGTAATGGGGTTGCCAAGACAGATAAAGCTAGTAGGTTGGTAAATATGTTAAATGACAACTTTTTATCCCAGCTCGTTCAAGAACCTACTAGGAATAACTCTCTTTTGTATCTTGTAATAACTAATAATACTGAACTCATCTCTAGTATTTGTGTGGGTGAGCATTTAGAAAATATTGATCATAACATGGTCTCCTTTGAGATTCTGTTGCAGAGGCAATTCTATAAGGGAGTAACTAACACATTGAATTTCAGGCGTGCAAACTTTGACAGTATAAGAGCATCTCTGCAACATATTAAGTGGGAAATGCTTTTCACAGGGTTAAACACTGAACAAAAATGGGAAGTCTTTAAAATGCAAGCTAAAATCGATAAGGAAAAGAATATAGCAGTAAGCATTAAAAAGAATCCAAAACTATTTTTTAAATACATTAACAGTAAAAAATTGAAACAGGAAGGGGTAGGACCTTTGTTATCAAAGGGGGGACAGCTGGTTGATGAGAACAAACAAAAAGCTCAGATTCTGAATGCATACTTTTCATCTGTCTACACAAATGAGGAACCAGATAATGAAGGTTTCCTTATTAATAGTCCCAATTCTAATAATACATCTAATGATGCATGGTTCACACATGCTGAAATTCAAAAAAGACTAAAACATGTTAAGATAAACAAAGGTCCAGGGCCAGATGGGATTCATCCCAGGGTAATTAACGAGCTTAGCTCTGTGATTGCCAAACCTCTCTTCTTAATTTTTCAGGATTCATTGAGGTCTGGCATGGTGCAGAGAGACTGGTGAATAGCTAATATGGTGCCGCTATTCAAAAAGGGATCCCATTCTCTGCCTCAAAACTATAGGCCAGTTAGTCTGACGTCGGTGGTAGGAAAGCTTTTCGAAGGATTGATTAAGGATAGGATACTGGACTTCATAGCAAATAATAATACTATGAGTTTGTGCCAGTATGGTTTTATGCGTAATAGATCTTGCCAGACTTAATTTAATTTTATGAGAAGGTAAGCAGGGACCTCAGTTCTGGGATGGCTGTGGATGTGATTTACTTAGACTTCGCTACAGCATTTGATACAGTGCCACACAGAAGGTTACTGGTTAAATTAAGGAATGTTGGCCTGGAACATAGTATTTGTAACTGGATAGAGAACTGGCTAAAAGATAAACTACAAAGAGTGGTGGTAAATGGAACATTTTCTAATTGAACCAATGTTGTTAGTGGGGTACCGTAGGGCTCTGTACTGGGTCCCTTGCTTTTCAACTTGTTTATTAATGACCTGGATATGGGCATTGAAAGTACAGTTTCTATTTTTGCAGATGATACTAAATTGTGCAGAACTATAGGTTCCATGCAGGATGCTGCCACTTTGCATAGTGATTTATCTAAGTTGGCAAACTGGGCAGCAAACTGGAAAATGAGGTTCAACGTTGATAAATGCAAGGTTATGCACTTTGTCAAAAATAATATAAATGCAAGTTATACACTAAATGACAGTGTGTTGGGCATTTCCTTAAGTGAGAAGGATCTTGGGGTTTTTATAGATAACAAGTTGTCTAATTCTGGGCAGTGTCATTCTGTAGCTACTAAAGCAAATAGGGTTCTGTCCTGCATAAAAAAGGGCATAAACTCAAGGGATGAAAACATAATTATACCTCTTTATAGATCCCTAGTAAGACCTCATCTGGAATATGCAGTGCAGTTTTAGACTCCAGTCCTTAGGAGGGATGTAAATGAGCTGGAGAGAGTGCAGGGACGTGCAACTAAACTGGTTAGAGGAATGGAAAACTTAAATTATGAGGGCAGACTGTCAAGGGGTTATTTTCTTTGGAAAAAAGGCGCTTGCGAGGGGACATGATTAAACTTTACAATTACATTAGAGGACATTATAGACAAATAGCAGGTGACTTTTTTACCCATAAAGAGGATAACTGCACCAGAGGCCACCCCTTCAGACTAGAGGAAAAGAACTTTAATTTGAAGCAGCATAGGTGGTTCTCCACAATGAGGGCAGTGAGGTTGATAAATGTCCAGTCGGGTGTTGTTTGGTAATGCTTTTAAGAATGGCTTGGATGATTTCTTGACAAGCATAATATCCAAGGCTATTGAGATACTAAAATCTATAGTTAGGGGCAGATTTATCATTGGTTTGAATTTTGAATTGAAAAAAATTCGAAATTCGACCATGTGAATAGGAAGTGAGGGCAGTGAGGTTGTGAAATGTCCTGTCGGTGTTGTTTGGTAATGCTTTTAAGATTGCCTTGGATGATTTCTTGACAATAATATCCAAGGCTATTGTAATACTAAAATCTATAGTTAGGGGCAGATTTATCATTGGTTTGAATTTCGAATTGAAAAAAATTTGAAATTCGACCATGTGAATAAGAAGTGAAGTAAAATCCTTCAAATCGAAATATCGAATTTGAAGGATTTTACCGCAATCCGAACAATCGAATAGGAAAAATTTGATTGATCCCTAAATTGTTCGAATCGATAGTTTCAAATGATTTTTTCGATCGATTGAATTTTTTTTATTCGATCAAAAATAAGGAAACCCAATTTGGTCTTCAAAAACATTCAAAAATTTGAATTTAAATGTTTATGAAAATTCGATCGTACTTTGAATCCTTCATGTGAATTTTGTAAATCTGCCCCTTTGTGTAAATATGGGTATATATAATTTATGTAAGGTTATGGAGGGGTCAGTGACAGTGTGTGCGTATGAATCAGTGTGTGCTGGGTTTCATTTGGAGGGGTTGAACTTGATGGACTTTGTTTTTTTTTCAACCCTATGTAACTATGTAACAGATAATCAAACACAAATCATATCCAGCAACTATCAGGAAAAGACCTACAGTGGGCAATGAGTACCTGGGCAATATGTTGTTCTCACAACATATGGTTGGAGACTTGGCTAAAAGAAGATGAAGTCAATCTGAAGATAGCAGTGGACCTAAAAACAATATTTCACATCTGGTTGCTGTGCAGTAGTACGAAGTGGAAAGCATCTGTACAGTATGTCTTGGAATGCATTTGTCTTGGAATGCAAGTCACAAGTAGCGCCTCTGTAGCTCGTTGCACTTGCAATTTGGCATTAGCCCTGACTACCTTAATGGATTGTGTAACTTCCCCCTAACGACTGCCTTAAAGGTGTCCCACAAGATTGTTAGTAGTGCTCCACAGAGGATTGGACTGTCTCAAGAACCATTGCAATAGCCATAGTGAATTTAGTCGCCACCATTTAGAGAATGGGTATTTATAGGACTGTTATTTAATAAGTAGAGGGGAGTGGTCTGAGATTGACCTATCATGAACAGACCTAACTATGATCTCTTAGCACATGGCAACCAAAATAGTAGACATTAAGTATGAATTTAATGTCTACTATTTTGGCTGCCATGTCCTAAGAGATCATGGTTAGGTCTGTTCAGGATAGTGCCCGATGGGTCACAATGGCAGGAGTAAGTCAGGGTGTGAGGGTTCCTGGCCCTCCAGGGATCAAACTGGCTTACATTATCCACCCAACTTGGTTGGTTTGTATTCAGTGGAGTTAAGCTTCTCCATTGATGGAATCAGACCACTATTAAAGTATCCTACTCAGTTGGAGGGGACCCACAAAATGTAGCCCTAACTCTCCCTGCCCACCATGAAAACTGGGGTTGGCCTTGACCCAGAACTGAACAGGTAAAGCATTTGCTTGAGATGTATCAACTATTTAGAAAAATCTGAATTATAATCAAATCTTAAACATACAGATGCAGTCACTTTGGATTGTAAGTTTAATGCGTCGTGACTTAACTCATCTATCTCATTTATTTCACTTAGCACAGAATATTGTGTCACAGCATCCCATCCAATTAAAGAGTTCACCATTGAAAACAATGGAGCTTTGGTATGCTAATGAATAGTTTAAATGCATTAAATGAGTTAAGATAACTTTAGATAACACAGTTTCTTCAATTAGCTCTGAGTCATGACGCATTTAACTTACAAATCCAAGTGACTCTATCTGTATGTATATTACATGTCATTTGTCTACCCTTCCAGGTCCTTACTGTCTGGTTATTCCAGAAGGGAGACTAAATGCAGCCCAGTCACTTGGCTTGGCCCTAGAGACAATTCTTGTCTTGGTGTGTTCTAGGTCCCCTGCCTGGTAGCCGAAGGTTGCAGGTAGTGATCATTGCCGCTCCAGTCAGTCCATGGCAACTTGAGGTGTGTCAAAGAATTGCCATCTATCAGGCGGAGCTTTACTGGGAAGATTGTTGAATAAGAGATGCCCTTTTCTCTGAGCTTCTTCCATACTTCGGCACATTTTGCTCTTTGCTTCTGGACCTTAATTTTGTAGTCCTGATAGAACATCAGTTTGGAAGTCTCTATAATTACATCATCTTTGAGCCCAGTGTTGGACTGGGATGCCAGGGCCCCACCAGAAAACCTTAGACCAGGGGCCCACCAGAAAACTTTAGACCAGGGCCCAACTTTCCAAACTATTATTCCTTCTCTTTTTCCAAATAAAGAAATAGGGAATGAACATGAAATAGGCCAAATTGTTAGAAGCAAGAGGGCCCACTGACACCTGGGCCCACCAGGAGTTTTCCTGATATCCCTGTGGGCCAGTCCAACACTGTTTGAGCCAGAAGAGAGTATCCCTATTCCGGTAGCTAAGGACTTTGTCGATCATGGTCCATGGGGGGGGCCCTGGGATCCTGTGAGATCCCTCTATTATGAATAGTGTGGATACATAAGTGGCCCACTCCGATTTGTTGTTTAATTTGCTGTGCTAGGAAGAGTTACAGTCTAGTTGGACTTGCAGTCTTTTTAGGAAATGCTTATTTGTTCATGTTTATTGCTGCACAGCAGACATTAGAGGACACACTATATAGCAGGTCAAATAGTATCCTATGCTCAATTGATGAAACATGCAGAGCAGACCTAGCAGTTTTTCATCAAGTTCCTTTGGAACAGAGTGTTCCTTTTATTGATAGAATGAATTCTGTGCTACAGAATCTCCCCTTCTAGCTTTACATAAAAAAAATTTAAACTATTATATATTGTTTTTTACATAATTCATCCTATAAGTAATTTTCCATGTCTCTGGTTCTATTACATGGATGTTGCACATTTGTGAGACAGAACACTTGTTAAAATGTATTTTTAATATAATGAAATCCTTTAGTGCACAAATTTGATTTTATGCCATTCTTCATTAGATATATGTTCATTGAGGACAGGTCTTCTTTTCTATTTTACTTTTTTATTTTTTAAGTCACCAAAAAACCAGCAAAACACCTCCTCCCCTTTATATTTTGGTCCATATTTCAGAAAAATATAAAAATAGTGGCACAGTAAAGGTATATATTTTATGGATAATTTCCTTACCAACAAAGTCCTACTAGC
This sequence comes from Xenopus borealis, assembly GCA_024363595.1. Lineage (NCBI taxonomy): Eukaryota > Metazoa > Chordata > Amphibia > Anura > Pipidae > Xenopus > Xenopus borealis. Next base: position 70,560,228 of record CM044441.1, read on the forward strand.
TGTTGAAAGACAAACCAATACTGTTTTACTGTAGCTATATTTCTTGTTTAAATTACAAAGTTACTTTTTTTGAAACTAAGAATGCCACAACTCAAAATAGACACTTTCTATTGCTTGTCAATCTATGTGAATATTGAAAGAGTTTCTTAAATTTAGAAACTTTTTTAATGTTGGTGGCAGTAAACTTAGTTAATTGCAATGCAAATGTTTTGTCTTCATTAAGATGCAAAGCAGGCATTGAAACAACATTGAGTTGAGTACTATTCTGTATTTATGATAATATATTCATTACATTCAATTTAAATATGTGTTTTATGGTACATAAATGAATATACAAAAGCATATAATATTTTAAACATATGCAACTATAATTTGATTTAAAACAATGCACTGGTTTGACCTTTTGTTTTATTCCACAGTGGGCACACTAAACATTTATTTTTCAATGAGGAAATGTTTTTGACTTTTAAAAGAGAACTCGTTTTCAAACAGATTTGAAGCGATTATCCACCATATGTGAGATGCAAATCTAGTTTGGGCAGAGAGCATCAAGGAGCACAGAATGAGTTTAATGGTGCCAATAGTGAAACTGTCACAAACATTTTGAAGAAACTGCCAACTCCCAAATAACATAAGTATACTGTTTTTGCAAGCTAAGACTTACTGCAAAAGGAAAAAGGGCAATTTTATATTTGCATTAATGTGAAGGAGAAATATTGTGTGTGTTTCAGGTTATTCACACTATGTGCACAACTTTATTGCATAGTAGTTGCTTACAAGTGTTTATTGGCTATATTCTGAGACAATTTGCAATTGGTTTTCATTTTTTATTATTTGTATTTAATTTATTAAAGCTTTTTATTCAGCAGCTCTTCAATTTGCATTGTAAACAATCTGGTAGCTACGTAAAAAGTAGCAATAACAATACAGTATGTAGCCTATTTAAAAAGGGGTGGGCGATGCCCATTTGAAAGCTGTAACGAAGAAAAAGGCAAATGATTATAAAACTATAAAAAATAAATAATGAAAACCAATTGAAAAGTTGCTTAGAATTTGCCATACTATTATATATTAAAAGGTACCTTAAAGGTGAACCACCCATTCAATATAGCTGCTTGAATCTATGCTGTACCTTTACTTCTGAGTGGGGTCATTCACTGTATCACCATTTACTTAATAAGTTTCAAGCATTGCCACTGCCAGCTTCACACCACAGAACACTGCATTCTCATTGTTCCCCATAGGGAATCTGTTAATGGGTATGCTCTGATACTGATAATGTGGCCATAGACACACCGATAATATTGTACAAAAATATAATATTTGGTTTGTGTATGGCGAGAAACGAGCTGACCAATAGCAACAGAAGACTTGGATATTATTCGGTTCATCAATCAGGCTGGCCAGAAAATTTAGATTGAACACCTTTGAATGCACCTGAACATCGACTGTTGTTAGTGCTGAATCATCAGATACAGGTAGAACTCTGTTGTTTCTACCTGTATATCTGACAATTCAGCTCTACATGTGTGTTGAGATTTTTTCCAGGGAAGATTGTAATTGTAATGTCTATGGTCACCTATACAATGTCATGTGACATGATCTTTGTCTGCTAATGTAGAAGTGTTAATAAAGTTATGACTTCTTGAAGCAAGAGAAGCATGGTGTCTGAGCAGTTTCTTCTCCTTCTAAAAGAAAGCTCCAAACTTATGTAATATTGAGCTACCAGTTATCCCATCACTCCACATGCGCCAGACCAGATTAATCTTAAAGGGGAATGAAACCCTCCTGGCGCTAACCCAAACCTCAAAATTGAACTTTTGAGGGTAGTTTCAATAAAAATTTGAATTTTTCAGGTTTAAAAATGAACTCTAATTTTGCAGGATGTATTATGCCCCAAAGCTTGCAATAGCTCAAATCCAGAAATAAGCCAGCTAAAACCTTTTAAATTAATGTAGAAGTCAATGGCAGAGGTCCCTTAAACCATTTGAAGGTGTTTGAAGAGCCTTCATGATGTTCAAGGTTAGCTAGCGGGTTTTTGCTCGAAAATTTAGATACATTTTAACCATTCCAGGTTTTTTTAACTAGGGATGCACCGAATCCATTATTTTGGATTCGGCTGAACCCCTAAATCCTTTACAAAAGATTTGGCCAAATACCGAACCGAATCCGAAGGGGAAACATTTTGTACTTCCTTGTTTTGTAACAAAAAGTTGTGCGATTCTCCCCCCCCAATTTGCATAGGCAAATTAGGATCCGGATAAGGTTTGGCCGGGAAGGATTCCGAATCCTGCTGAAAAAGGCTGAATCCTGGATTTGGTGCATCCCTATTTTTAACCAAATATTTAATCAATTTGTGTATTCAGGCTTTTTACCCTGATTGCACTGATGAGTTTTTTACATTCAAGTTTATAAGCAAACATTTGAGTTCTGAGTTTATTCAAGGTATAAATAAACCTCACATACTTTGATAAATAACCCCCTAAGTAATGGAGTGTTATTTGCAATGTTTATTACAGCCATATCTGAATCATTTAAAGACTTTCATATGAATACTGTATCATATAAGGTGAGTTTATAACACATTTAAGGGCAGAGACACATGCAAAGATTCAGGTAGATTTAGCCAAAGATTCAGGGAGATTTTAAAGTTTAAAATGTTGAATGTTGAATGAGACATTCAAGCTGGAGATCTACTACATGGAGTGCAAGGGGAATAGAGTAAAGACATTCCACTTTCAGTGGATCCCCATAACCACTTCCCAGGAGGAAGGACTAGCTAAGTCAGAGGCCTCTCCTTCACCTGAATCCAGCAGCCCTGTCCCTTCAGGCCTGGAGGTTGAGCGCAAGAGACTGGAAAAAATAAACTTGAGGCATAATAGATACTCTGCTCAAGGCTAGAAAGTCTTCCACATCATCCGCCTATTGCAGAGTCTGGAAAAGATTTCAGCTTTGAGGCACTCAGTTTGGATTCTCGTGGGAACAGCTCTCTCTACCTCAGGTCCTAGGTTTTCTTCAGTCTGGGTTAGAGAAGGGTCTGCAGATGTGGAACCCTAAAAGTTCATGCTTCCACCATCTCAGACATTTCAGGGAGATCCTGGTCTTTGGATCTGACAATCCAAAGATTCTTCAAAGCAATCTTAAAGGGCCGGCCTTCAGGGTTCAAAACACCACCTGCCTGGAGTCTTCCGTTGGTCCTCGGATGCTTGCCACAGTTTGAGCCTCTGGAGTCTATTTCATTCTGGCATCTGACTAAAGATCTTATTCCTATTGCCCATCACCTCAGCTTACAGGGTAGGGGAGCTGCAGGCCCTCTCCTGTAGTCAGGAGCATATCTCTTTTCTGCATGTCAAAGTGGTTGTTAAACCCATTCAGTCCTTCCTTCCAAAGGTCACTCTCCCTATTTTCTCGGGCAACATTCGAGAAGCAGAGGATCTAAAGAAAATTGATCCAGTATGGTGTCTAGAAGTCTCAGCTCCCTTCAGTAAATCAGACAGGCTGTTTGTTGTCCCAGTGAGAAGCAGAAAAGCACAGGTGGCAACGACATCAACCATCAGCAGATGGATGACCTTGTGTATCTCCAAAGCCTATCAAGCTCTGGGTAAGCAAGCTTTGAAAAAGGTTTAATGGCTCACTCCACTAGGGCAGTTGCTTCTTCTTCTGAAGCTTTGGCGGATGTTCCTCCATCACAAATCTGTGAAGTGGCATCATGGTCTTAGGCTCAAACCTTCATTAAGCATTATTGGCTGGATCTACCTTCTTCGAGGAACTGTGTTTTTATGGCAGGGGCCCATCTTGCTTTGTCTTGTCAGTAAATTGTGTATCTGAACCTCTGGTGTATTGTAGGGGTTTTTTCCCACATCGAAAATGCGATGGCTTGGTATATCCATGTATAATGCTGATATGGAGTGGCCAGGAAAGATGAAGAATTCCTATCATACATACCGTAATCCTCATTTCATGGTCACTCACCATATCAGCATTTCCCACCCCTCCTCTGGACAGAAGGTTGGTTTCAGAGGAGGTAGCTGGCCCCTGGAGGTGGTTTTAAAGTTTCTGGGTGGAGGGACTTTCTGGTATATGGGCAGGGATAGGAGGAGCGCCCGTATGTAATCCGGATATGGGGAGTGGCCAGGAAAAGAGAATTATGGTTAAAAAAATCAAGTTTTTGAGAATATTTTTTAATAAAAACTCGAATTTCTGGGTTAAAAAGAAAAACCTTAAATTGTTGGAGTTTTTTGTAAACAAAAATTTTTTTTTCAACATTTATGTTACCCCAAAGTCAGAAATTTTGACCACTGACGGGCAGCACTTTAGAAAGGATTACTCGGTTGCCGTCCAGATGTGATACCATAAAATGTGATGCACCCCTACAGCCAGGTGAGGGTAACACAGCAAGGCTCAGTCAGAAAATAGATATTATGTAAAAATAAAAAAGCATCACAAACAATACTTAACATTGATGACATTTTTTTTTTTTTTAACATTAACATTTTATTAGTTTCAATAACATACATTTAGCCAAGACCATTACATTCCAGTAAGAATATTAATATACCAATTAGTTATACAACATCAACATAGAGGATTGTTACATTCCGATATGTATTTAACCGCTCTCTATTCCTTCAGCTTAGATCAGCCTCACACCATGGTGTCCAGATTTTTTCGTATTTTGTCTGCATTCCTCTTGCTTCATGGGTCAATTTTATTAGAGGGATAGCCTTATTTACTAATTGTGTCCATGTTTTTACCGTTGGGAGACGGGGACCCATCCAGTGCATGGCTATATTTTTCCTTGCATAAAACAATAAAGAGCGGTATCTAATTTTAGCATATTTGGACATTACAAAATCGTCGAGAACACCCAGAAGGCATATAAGTGGAGAGATAATTGTGGGGAAATCAAATTGCTCATTTAGTACCTTAAGAATTTTGGTCCAATACCTTAATATCGGGGGGCATGACCACATCATGTGGTAGAAGTTTGCTGGTGATGTGTTGCAACGGGGACAGGAGGAGTCAAGTTGTCTTCCCATAGTATGCAATTTGTTTGGCGTTATGTAGAGTTGATGGATTATCCTGTACTGTACCATTCTATCTCTTGTTGAGATTAGATAATTATAGCAGTTATCGGTGGCTTCCTCCCAGTCCTCCTGAGATAGCTGAGAAATATCCACTTGCCAACAGGCTTTAGTTTTCTCGAATGGCTTGGGGCCTGTGGCTAGGATGGATTGGTATAATTTAGAGACCAATTTAGGTGTGTCAGGTGTATGCAGGGTATGTTCTATGGTTAAAGAACTTATATGTGGAGTCAGAGTGGAGAACTGTGCCTGGAATGCGTGTCGTAGCTGGAAATATCTATATAGATGTGGGTTGTTATGGTGGCATTTGAGAGATAACTGTTCGTATGTAAGAAAGGTGGAATCTATAAGCAGGTCTCCCAGGTATTTTAGGCCTTGGGATGGCCAGTATGTGAAGTCTTGAAGCCTCTTGAAATGTGGGAGATTTGAGTTGCCCCATAAGGGAAGCCTAGGTGATAGAAGTGGGGGAGATATGTTATTTAGTTTGAGGGTTGATGACCAGATTTTATGTGAGACTGTGAGAGTGGATGGAATTTTAGGTAGATCCTTTATGTGTCGATAGGGGAAATTTCTCAGTCCTTCCAAGGATCCCAGGAGTAGGGCCTGGAGAACCATATTGGGGTTGTATGGATCTGGGAGGAAGCACCATTGGAGATAATACAATTGGGATGCCATATAGTACTTTTGAAGGTCTGGTAGTGCCAGCCCCCCTGTTTCATAAGTTGCAACCAGTTTATTGAGGGATATTCTGGGTCTCTTACCATTCCATAGGAAGGGGGTGAGGATTTTGTTTATATCCTTAAAGATTTTTGCTGTAAGGTACACTGGAGCATTTTGCAGAACATATAGGAATTTGGGAAGATATATCATTTTAAAGATGTTTATGCGACCCCATAGAGTGAGAGGTAATTTAGCCCACATAGAGAGGTCTGTTGTTAGTGAGGCGATGATAGGGGCAAGGTTAAGGTTTACATACTGGGTCAAATCTGAATGTATAGTTATACCAAGGTATTTAAAGGAAGATACCCATTTGAGTGGAGTGGCAGAAGGTAGTGGTGGAGGGTGGGGAATGTCCAGGGAACATTGATGACATTTCTAAACGAATTTGGCACCATGACTATGAAGATTTCATTCATTAGAATTTGGCACCCTTTTTCTCAACAGCCACAGATACATGAGGCCAGTGCTGGGCTGCAGACTTAAGCCCTTAGACCAAAGACCCATCATTGGTTGAAATGCATAGTAGTAACATTCAGTTGCCCTTCAAGTTTGGGCTTGCATTTTGGAAAGGAAAGCCCCTTTGCTCAGTGCTGAGTTGCAGACTGAATTGTGTTTGAGCACAGCACAATATCAGTTTTACCAATGCAGACATATACCATTCCCAGCATATACAGAAACATGTTTCAGGTTTGCCCAAAGAAAGAGAATTTTGTATGTTCTAAATATGGATGTAACATTTGCTTCTCTGGTGTGTGTTTAAGTTGGCCAACACACAGGTATGGCCACATTTGTAATTGGGCAAACACAATAAATATGTTTGAACAAATGCAGACATTATAAGTATTTCCCAGATGTTATTGGGCAAGCACACCATTAGATGTTATTGTGGCACACCACAATAAGGAGAATACAGCATTTATGAATGAGGGCTATTTAATCAGCCCCTTTAGCAAAAGAAACAAGCCAGATATTCGCCTTCTAACCCATATACCTCTTCACCTATGGTTTCCAGAAGGTGGCACTCAAAGGGCTTGAGACAGAGGGGTGGTGGAGTCCCTTCACCCTCCGGGCCACAAATTGCTTCAGATGCATTTCTTCAGGTCGCTAAAGCAATATAATAATATAAACCCAACAGAACCAGTTTGGCTTTGCCAAAAATGTGCCAAAATGCATTAAAGTCTATAGCCGACATTATTTTTGATGCAACACATTTTTTTTCTCCCATTAACATTGACAATACACTTTACTTTTGCATGTTGTGCAAAAGGTTCTGCAACAATCACAGATCACGCTTTCCCATCAACATGTCTAAGGGCCTTTACAATGCCTTACACAGTGTGTAAAATGAATAAAAGGCTGCAATTTGCTATTTTTTTGCACTATGCCCACTATGCCCACCATGTGGTGGAGCATTGACATTTGTGGCCACACCCCCAATGATGGTGAATTGCCCTTTAAGCTGCAAGTCACAGTTTCCCCAACAGATCTGCATATATTGTTACAATTGTTTCTTTGCTTATCTTAACTTGTTATACGTGTATCCAAGTGCACCAGTCATGTATTCTGAGCTCTCTGCCAAAGCCAATTAGAAAAATTCTGGCTGTTCAATGCAGAAGATTAAAGAGAAAGTTGGGACATTGCATATCAATCCAAGACTTTGGGTTAAGCTGTCAAAATCGGGACTGTCCCACGAAAAAACAGGACAGTCAGGAGGTATGTACATATACGCAAAAAATTAGCTCATGACAAAATGGGGGGATATATTTGCCCTTTAACCCTTTCCCTGCCAAGAACGTAGCTCCTATGTTATTTTAAAAATGGCTTTAAGTGCCAAGAATGTAGAAGCTACGTTCTTTAGTAAAATAGTTCTCTCTCTGCACACACCTCAAAAGCAGCGTGCAGAGAGGAGTGCCAAAACCCCCTAGGCCAGTGATCCCCAACCAGTAGCTCTTGAGAAACAGGTTGCTCTCCAACCCCTTGGCTGTTGCTCCCAGTGGCCTCAAAGCAGGTTCTTATTTTTGAACTCCAGGCTAGAAAGCAAGTTTTAATTGCATAAAAAAGAAGTATAGTACCAAGCAGAGCCTCTTGTAGGCTGTCAGTCCACGTAGGGGTTACCAAATATCCAATCACAGTCCTTATTTGGCACCCCAAGGGACCTTTTCATGCTTGTGCTGCTCCCCAACTCATTAGAATGTGGCTCACGGGTAGAAAAGGTTGGGGATCCCTGCCCTAGGCAATGAGCTTACCTGCAGCAGATCGGCGACCCCCGTCTCCACGATGGCACAGAAACTACACAGATGCAGCAATGACTTCCTTGTAGCAGGACCCAGACTTTACGTGTTCCAGTGCCACCCACGCACTTCCTGCTGTAAGGACTCTGCCATCCTGGACCCTCCAGCACTGATAAGGACCCACTTCATCTAGAGTTGGTATGTGCCCCATTTTATTACACATTTACACATATAAAAGCATTTTATAAATGTATTTGTTTTTTGCTTTTCTGACTTTTCTGACTTTTTTTGATTTTTCACTTGCACATATTTACACACTTACATATACATATGCACACATTTTTTAGAGCTGTACATGCATATACAAACACACATTTATAGCGTTTTTTTTAATTTTTTGTTTTTTTTTAGTTCTTCATTTTCTAAGTCTCCCTTTACAATTGTACATAAGAAATTGGGTGAGATAAATGCAAACAACTGTAATATTTTTAGGCAATTTTCAGAAATATCAAAACCGCTGCCTTGCAGTAGAAAGACAGTTTTATGTGTACTTTCCAAAAATATATGGTTTTGGTGGGGTCTTTGTACTGTTAGAAGGTGTTACGGCACATAATACGCAGTCAGGGTGCTATGTTCACAGAAGGCGAATTGACAGCCGAGAAAACTCATGCACTATTTTCAGTTGGGGTCCGCATGTGCCCACCTGCTTTGGTATATCTATGCAAATTGGGCATCAAACTGTTCAGTAGACCCTTGGCATCAATATTTAGGATGTTTTCCAATTGTATGTAAAAAATTGGGTGAGATAAATGTGACCAACTGCAATATTTTTAGGTGATTTTCAGAAATATCATAAAAAAACTGCTTTAGTGTAGCTTTGCAGTATGGTACTCTGGAGTAGAAAGATAGCTTTAGCAAATTTTTATTTGGCAGAATGTGGTTTTCTGGAGTGAACTTAGTTTTTTGTACAATTGCCTGTCGCAAAATGCTGTATATGTGCTGATTTTGCAGTATCTGGAATTAGAGAACTTCTTTCTGGGGCCCCTATATGCCACATACTTAGACGTACTGTACCTATGCACATTGTGCATCAAACTGTTCAGCGGGCACTGGACCGTCATATTTTGTGTTTATGTTTTTTCTTGATAAATAATGATATGTGGGAGATACGATGCTTCTGAGATGCAATATTGAGGTGATTTTGGAAATGTCATAAAATTGCACAAATGTAGGAAAGCTTTGCGGCTTTGTACTTTGGAGTAGAAAGACATGCATACCCATTTTAAATTTGTCAGAATGTGTACTTTCCAAAAATATATGGTTTTCTGTGGTGAACAAACATTATGTACTTTAGGGTGTTTTTTTTTTGGTATATAATGATATGTGGGAGATACAATGCCATATTGTCCCCCTTGAACAATGCTGTAAATGTGCTGATTTTGCAGAATTTGGAATAACAGAAGTGATAACTCCTATGGGGTGTCGTCATTCTGGGGCCCCTTTACGCCACATACATAAGTTTACCTATGCATATTGGGCATCAAACTGTTCAGCGGACCCTGGGCTTTCATATTTCTTCTTGGTATATAATGATATGTGGGAGATACGATGCTTCAGAGTTGCAATATTGAGGTGATGTTATTAAAATTGCCAAATGTAGGAAAGCTTTGCGGCTTGTTACTTTGGAGTAGAAATATGTGCATACCCATTTTAGATTTGTCAGAATGTGTTCTTTCCAAAAATATATGGTTTTCTGGAGTGAACAAATATTTTTGTACTTTTGCCCATTGAAAAATGCTGTAAATGTGTTGTTCAGCAGATCCGGGCTTTGATATTTAGGGTGTTTTTTCTTGGTATATAATTATATGTGGGAGATATGATGCTGTAGACTGGACACTTTGAGGTTATTTTTCAAAAAAGTAACACATTTTTATAAAAACTACTAACTTTAGGAAAGAATTGCAACTTGGTAGTTTGGAGTACAAATATGTATTTACCCATTTTGAACTCATTCGAATCTGTTCTTTCCAATAAGGTGTAGTTTTTTAGGGTAAACCTACTGTGGAATGTTTGGCCTTGAAATCAGATGTATGCAGTTTTGTGGAGCAGTGCTTTCGAAATTTTGTAGTTTACTGCTATGATGTTTTTGATCTATAGGAGTGAGAAATCTCCATAAAACGATATATATTTGGTATTGACGCATTCAAGAGACATATAACTTTCCAAATATGCCATGTAATCATGCATAAAATAAATTATGCTTCTGATATATGCGTTTGTATCATGTGAAACTGTTTTTTTTCTATACACTTAGAAGCCAATACATTTTTACAGGACTGGAATTACGACAAAATTCTAGCATATTTTAAAAGCTTAGGTTGTTTTGAAAATAACAATATCTTGTTTTTATGGGTAAACTAAAAGACCCTCCCAGGAAAGTCCCCTAAAGTGAAAGAGCACAATATGTTCAAAAACGGTCTGGCAATAGAAGTTCCAACTTGGCCAAATTGGTTAAAGGAAAATTCAAAACAGTATCTGTAAAAAAAAATCCACCCCCCTCCCTCCTCCCCCTGTCTAACTGCCCCCCCCCAGGGCAAATGCCCTTACTCCAGGTCCTGTCCAGCGGAGTTCACAGGCACCATCTTCTCTCAGATTCCTCCAACTGGGCATGTACCCAAAAGTCACAAACTTTCCGGAAAAAAAGATTGCAAAGTTCATGACAGCGTTTCCTGGTGCCCGAAAATCACAAAGTTTCCAAATTCTTTTTTCCCTCGTACTGATGAGGTAAGTAAGATGCTGGACAGTGGTGGGGGGCAGTAGATGTGATCTATTTGGATTTTGCAAAAGCGTTTGATACTGTGCCCTACAAGCAACTGCTTTCTAAACTATGGTCTGTTGGTCTTAATGAAGTCGTTTGCACATGGATAAGAAACTGGCTACAGAATCGGGTACAGAGGGTGGTTGTTAATGGTACGTTTTTTTCTTGGAGTAAGATTCTTAGTGGGGTCCCTCAGGGCTCGGTATTGGGTCCACTTTTATTTAACTTGTTCATTAATGACTTAGGGGAGGGTGTTTTAAGTAATGTATCAGTGTTTGCAGATGACACAAAACTATCCAGCCCAATTAATTCCATCCAGGATGTGGCATCCTTGCAATAGGATCATGACAAACTGCCAATCTGGGCAGCTAAGTGGCAAATGAGATTCAATATTGATAAATGTAAAGTCATGCACCTGGGATGTAAAATATTCAAGCCACTTATACCCTTAATGGGACTGCACTAGGCAAATCCATTATGGAAAAGGACCTTGGAGTCCTTGTAGATGATAAACTTGGCTGTAGCAAGCAATGCCAGTCAGCAGCATCAAGGGCCATTAAGGTCTTGAGCTGTATTAAAAGGGGCATAGAGTCACGGGAGGAGGGGATCATTCTTCTACTTTATAGAGCACTTGTAAGGCCACATTTAGAATATGCCGTCCAGTTTTGGTCTCCCTCACTCAAACAGGACATTATTGTATTAGAGAGGGTACAGAGAAGTGCAACTAAGCTGGTAAAATGTATGAAAAATCTTAGATATGAGGAAAGACTGGCCAAATTGGGGATGTTCACGCTGGAGAAGAGGTGATTAAGGGGTGATATGATAACTATGTATAAATATATGAGGGGATCATATAATAATCCCCTCGATCGAAGGAATCAAAACGTTATTCGACTGCCTACTGTACTTCGCCAGATTGAACCTATCAAATTTCAATAGAAGCCTATGGGAAGCTCCCCATAGGCTTCTGAAGCTCCCCATAGGCTTCTGAGACTAAGTTCTGCTCGAATACCATTCGTACGATCAGAGCGTTCGATCGTTTGAATCGTACAAATTTTTCGGACACTCAAAAGAAATTCGAGTCCATTGGGCAGATATCAGTGCTATAAAGGGCCCGTCACATACCCCTGCAATTTTATGGGCATAAAAAAAAAGAGGGGAACAAGTCTGCAATGAAACATGTGGTTTCCGTTAGTTAACAGCTGGTCTAGCTGATATGGGAAGTGCCTCACACATTCGCTCAGTTTCGCTGAATACATCATGCTGTACTTCAATTGTAGCTTCCTCATCCGTCTTTTGACTCCCACAAAGGTGCTGCGTTTCTTTTGCAGGATATCCTGCTGCCTTCATAAATGAGGTCTTGCTTGTCTCTTGCTATGGCGAGTATGGTGTCCCGGTCTCTGTAGTTCAGGAGGCGTAGCAGGAAAGGTCTGGGGGGTGCCCCTGGAATTGGGGCTCTACCTGGGACCTGATGGGCATGTTCCACCACAAAGCAAGCAGATGCAGCAAGCAGTGCATTGGTGCCCAGATTTTCCTTGATCCAGTTCTCAATGAAGGCCACGGGGTTACTGCCCTCTGCTTTTTCAGGCAGGCCAATTATTCTCAGGTTGTTTCTACGTTGGCAATTTTCATAGTCATCTAAGAGATCAGCTTGATTGCGTAGCTGTTGATTGAGCTGTTGTATTTGAGTGGATCACATCTGTCCTTGAGCCCAGACACCCGACCCTCCATGCTGTTCACTCTTTCTCTAACAGTCTGTAGATCAGCTTTGAGCAATGAGACATCTACCTTCAGTTCTTCAATTTGTGTGGATAAAGCTGTTTTTGATTCTGCTATGGCAGCAAGTAAGATTTGGACACTTGGGTCTTGTTGTGGGGAGTCAGGAGGGGATGATTCAAGATCCCTTGAGCCTTCATCTGAGTGCCTGGGTGGGGAGCCTGGGCCTTTGTTGCTTTTTTTTGTGAACTGTTCCAATGTTCTCTGTTTGGGGCCATATTTGCCCATTTTGATCTATGTGTAGCAAATACTCACCCTGGTGGTCTAGTGGTGCGGCGGGGACGGCGCCGCACGCACTTCCGGGTTTTTAAAGGCGCATACGTCAGACATCAGCGTGCAATGGCGCCAAATTTGAATATATTTAAAGGGGCATTTTGGTTGCCCGTGATAGGTTTATTCCTGGTGCCTTGTATCTGTGCTGAAAAGCTTCTGTTTGATCTTGATTCCTGTTTTTGACCCTGCCTGGCTTTTGACTACTCTGATTATCTGTATCCTGACCCATGCCTGCTAATTGACTACCAATTCTGCCTCATCCTTATCTGATTAATAACTCGGTTTGACCCTCTGCCTGCCTAACGACCTCCTAGGCCCAGCTACTGTGCCGCCCAACAACCAACCCCCCCCCACCGATTGAAGTGAATCAGTCAACACAACATTATAATTATTATTTATATATTAATTAATTAACTGTTTAATAACCTACCAAGTTCCAACTATAACAACTGCAAATTGCTAATGAAAAAGTAGGAAGCCAGCCAAATTCAATCAGTCACAGACATGCACTTTTTGGGGTGGCTCTATGCGTTCTTCACCTTCAATTTAACTTTTAGTATGATGTAGAGAGGGATATTCTGAGACCATTTGCAATTGGTTTTACTTTTTTATTATTTGTGGTTTCTGAGTTATTTAGCTTTTTATTCAGCAGCTCTTCAGTTTGTAATTTCAGCTCTTCAGGTGGTTACTAGGGTCCAAATTACCCTAGCAACCTTGCACTGATTTCAATATGAGATTGGAATATGAATAGGAGAGGCCTGAATAGAAAGAGGAGTAATAAAAAGTAACAATAACAATACATGTGTAGCCTTACAGAGCATTTGTTTTTTAGATGGGGTTAGTGACCGCCATTTGAAAGCTAAGAAGAATCCAAAGAAAAAGGCAAATAACTAAAAAAGTATAAAAAAATAAATAATGAAAACCATTTCAAAAGTTGATTAGAACTACCTATTCTATAACATACTAAAAGTTTATTTAAAGGTGAACCACTCCTTTAAGTGTAATTCAGAGAGAGGGGCAGACAGAGAAACAGAGAGTGCAGTGAGAGAGACAGAGTGCAGAGAGAGACAGATTGCAGAGAGAGACAGATTGCAGAGAGAGAGACAGAGTGCAGAGAGAGACAGTGCAGAGAGAGACAGAGTGCAGAGAGAGACAGTGCAGAGAGAGACAGTGCAGAGAGAGACAGTGCAGAGAGAGACAGTGCAGAGAGAGACAGTGAGAGACAAAGACTCACAGAGAGTGCAGAGAGAGACAGAGTGCAGCGAGAGAGAGACAGACAGAGAGAGAGACAGACCGAGAGCAAAGAGAGAGTGACAGAGTGCAGAGAGAGACAGAGAGAGACAAAGACTCACAGAGAGTGCAGAGAGAAAGAGACATAGTACAGAGAGAGAGACACAGAGTGCAGAGAGAGAGATAGAGAGACAAACTCACAGAAACTGCAGAGAGAGATAGTGCAGAGAGAGAGAGACAGAGTGCAGAGATAGACAGAGTGCAGAGAGAGAGAGACAGAGTGCAGACAGAAAGATAGAGACAAAGACTTACAGAAAGTGCAGAGAGAGACAGAGAGAGGGACAGAAAAAAACTCAGAGTGTGCAGAGAGAGAGACAGAGAGACTCACAAAGGGTTGTCTTCAGCTTCAGTGATGTCCACGATCTTTCTCCTCCCTGTTTCCTCCTGCTGGCAGGGCGGGCCTACACACAGCACCAGAACAGAGGAGTTGCAGAGGTGGAACCACAGTGAGAGGATGGAGGAGCGGTCCAAAAGCCTGCAGATGCATAGAAAGCCACTACAGGGAAGTGATGGATTGCCACTTCGGGCCTGGAATATGTTAGGGGCACCTGTTTGCCGCCCCTAAACATCTTGCCGCCCTAGGCTCCGGCCTAGGGGGCCTCTCTCTAAATACGGGCCTGCTGACAACTCTTGCTATCTGCCTGTCTCAATCCAGCCTGTCTGACCATGATTCTGCCTACTCCCGTCTGTACATTTGGCCTTAGACTCTCAAACAGTCGTGCCCCTTTACTGGCCAGAACTCCTGCCCTGCCCTACCTCTCGTTAAAGTCCAGGTGGCATCTGAGTAGCTGAGGGCTCCTCCCGAAGCCATAGGTGGTCACACTACTGGTGAAGCAAGAGCCTAGACCAGGGTGCTTGGCATTTTTTCTGGTATTGGGTGCCAACCGTGACACTATGTGAATGATGCGCTACTCTGTTATGCAAGAAGGGGACAGTGATGACATTGTTCAAAGGGTAAATGCGACCTTTGAAATTAAGGATTTGGGAAATGTCACTTACTGTATTACCTTTGAATACAAATTGAGAGAGATGATGATGATGGAAGTTTCCTACATAATTATAAAAATAAAATTCATGAACTGATAACCATTTCTGGAATGGAGGATGCAAAAGTGAAAACACCTAGGGAAGTTGAATACTTGAAAGGTGAGAATGGTGAGAGATTGTTGACAGGCAACCACCAATGCCGAAAGGTTACTGGCAAATTGTTCTTCATAGCCATGGTAACAAGACCAGTCATTGCAGCAGCAGTAGGAATACTTTGAGGAAATGTTGCAGCTCCATCACATCGTGATTAAAATATGGTAAAGCACATCATAAAATATCTGAAAGGGACCATCAATAAGAAGGTGAAATTGCCAGCAGAACACATAAAGTTAACTGGTTATATAGATACAGACTGGGCAAGTGATATGTATTATGTTTTGGTAGCTGAGGATGAGTAGAGTATAACAGTGCTTTATTATCTTAGAAAGTGTCTGCAAAACTCACATGCTCAGTGGGCTCTGAGCAGCTGTTGAGAAGCTAAGCTTAGGGGTTGTCACAAATTAACAAGCAGAAAATTAGGTTGGCCTGTATTATAAGCTGATGCTACAGGGCTGATTATAAATTCTGAGGTTTCTGTGCTGCCATGTAGTACTGGTTTCTGTGCTGCCATGTAGTAATTATATGTATTAATTACTAATAAGTCTTATATTGTGACATTTCTATTCTATGTGTACTGTATATTTTGAGTCGGTCCTTAAGCTCAGTAACTGACATCAGCACAGAGCATGTGCAGTGAATCAGCAGAAAAGAAGATGGGGAGCTACTGGGGTATCTTTGGAGACACAGATCTTTACTGCTAAAGGACTTTGGTTGTCTGGGGCTGGTACTGAAGCCCAGAACATAATGTAAAACTTTTCTAGCCTACTTCTTTTGTTTAACTTTCCTTGTCCTTTAAAAGAACAGAACCAGCCATCACAACATCACCTGGCAGTGCATTCTGCAACCTCACTGTCCTCACTGTGAAGAACCACCTATTAGCATTCATCAAATGAAACTCCTTTTCTTCTAGTCTGAAGGGATGGCCTCTGGTGCAGTGATCCTCTTTGTGGGTAAAAAGGTCCCCTGATATTTGTCTATACTGTCCTCTAATGTATTTATCAGCAATAACATTTTTCAAACCTTGTTTGTATTGCATTTTGCAAATGAAATTCAGTAGTCTTGCTGACTATCTGGCTATACACATTCTAGCTCTTCCTTGTCCCTTTGTTGTAAGCAGTATAGTTAAATGGCTAAGTTAAATTCTCTACCCCATAGGTAGGTTCTCCATTTTTCTGTTGCACAAACACATCCTAGAGATTATTTTTCAACTGTTGAACACTTCTGCTCTGCCTTGTAAGTTTTCTAAATGCAAATGCAACAGTTTTTTTCTGCATTATCAGCATAGATCTGTGTGAGAACTATGCCAACCCCATCTGTAGTAACCACAGTGTGTAGTGCAGGATAAAATAAAGCTAGTGCTGGACTGTCACAATTAACTGTTTCACTATTTCAAAGCTATGTTGAGTAGTCTCTAACCAAACCAGACAAAGTTCCACATAGTAGTGCTCTAAGTGGCTCAACAACTGAGGTATAGTTGGGAATAAAAGAATACCATGAAGTTAGACCTAAGAAAGCTTATAACGTCTGAAAATCAGACTTGTGTAACAGCGTTGACATAGTCAGGGTCAGGCAGTAATCCCTCTTATGAAATAATATGACCCAGAAATGACAACTGAGTTTGTCTGAAGTGTCATTTGGAAATGTTCAGTTTCAGTCCTGCAGAATCAATACTTTAAGAACATTTTGTATACAATTATATCATCCAAGTAGCATTGTACACCAGGTATGTCATGGAGTATAGAAGTCATCAGCCTTTGAAAACATCTTGGTGCTGAAGCCAGTCCATAAGGTACACGCTTGAACCGAAACAAAGCATCATGGGTGGTAAATGCAGTGAGATCTCTGCTTTCCTCATGCTGTAATACTTGATGAAAAGCACTCTGAAGATCCAGGGTGGAAAAGAATTTTGCTCCTCTGAGTTCTGTAGCAAGGGATGATTATCGGTAACAACTGCTCAATAAGGTTCATGTAGATCAACACACAAGTGAATACCTACAGTGTTCATTGTTACCAAAATTGGTGAAACCGATTCAGAGGATTCAGATTTTTCAATCCAATCTTGTTCTACCAGTTTCTTTAGTTCCTGTGAAACAGCCTTCCTTATAGAGCAGGGTAATCGCCTCTGGCACATTTCTGGCATACTGGTTTTACATCTGATCTCAACTTTACTTTGTGTACAATGCTCTTTGAACAACCCTCTGAAGTGTTGCTTTGTGGTGAAATTTTAGACACTGGCTATGTGGCAGGCACTGGTAGTAACAAGACCAGGGCCGCCATAAGAAATCACGGGGCCCCACACAACAAAATGTTCTGGGCCCCCCTCACCCTAACCACGCCCCATCCCCTAACCATGCCCTCCCAGGCCATATGGACAAGCACAGTGCAATTCCATGTATAAATACCCCCAGAATTCACAGTAGGATGATACAGTGGAAA
>CM044441.1:70589764-70602957 GCA_024363595.1 Xenopus borealis
ACATTCAAAAGAATAAGAAATCAGGAAGGGGGCAAATAGTTTTTCACACCACTGTAGATATATTTGCCCCTTTTGGATTTGTTAGAATCTGTTCTTTCCAATAATGTTTAGGAATGCTGGCCTTGAAATCAGAGGTATTCAGTTTTAGGCAGTGGTGCTTTGGAAAATTGGTAGTGTACTGCTTGGACAGTTTGATATTCACAAGTGAGAAAACTATATATGTGTATATGTCTATTGGCACATTCAGGAGACATAGAACTTTCCAAATCTGCTGTATGCATAAAATATTATGATTCTGATACGTATGTGTGTGTATTATAGGGAAAATGTTTTTCAATTTTTTAGACAGAAGTCTATATCTATTTACAAAAGTGCAATTACACCACAATTTTAGCATAATTTTAAAGCTTAGGTTGTCCTGAAAAAAACAAAAAAAAACAATATATCCTTTTCCTGGGTAAACTAAAAGACATCCCCAGGAAAGGCACAAAATGTTCAAAAATGATCTGGCAATAAAAGTACCAAATTGGCTGGCAGCAAAGGGGTTAAAAGGGAAACCTTGAATTTTTAGAGAAAAAAAGTTTTTAGAGATCTCAAGCCTGTCGAGGTCATGTAGAAACAGCAATTCCAAATCATGGATCCGCACACACTTGTCTTTGCAGTGGGGGAAAACCCCTTTTCTTTTTATTTAATCATATTGTATAAAAAATATATACTAATATTAAACACAAAAGTTGATATATTAAAATGAAATTAAATGGGGATTAAAGATTAGATGCTAATTAAATCACATGGTATGTAGGAGGTGGAGTTATGTTGATAAAGGTGTATTGTTCACATTTGGAACCATATCCTGATGAAGGGAGGTTGTACCCCCCCAAAACGTTGATATTGGTTATTAAATAAAAAGAAAAGGGGTTTTCCCCCACTGCAAAGACAAGTGTGTGCGGATCCATGATTTGGAATTGCTGTTGCTAGGGGACCTTATCGGGTCAACGGATTACCAGCACCACGGGAGCAGTGAAAGTGATTAAAGATCCGGGTGTGCAGTGAAAAAATACCATATGAGGTCATGTAGAAGTCAATGACAGATGTCCCTGAAGATGCAGATTTTTCTGAGCACCAATTCAAAAAAAGTCATATGATTTGAATTGATGAATTAATTTGCACTGACTTTTTTGAGAAGAATTATTGATACAATATAAAAAAGGGGCATTGTGGGAGCACTCTTAAGTCTAAGTTAAAGTATATTTAAGTATAATGGAAGTGCTACTTGCAAAGCACAATCACTGTACAAAACAACCCCTGTTTTTAAACTTATGCACTTGCATTCATACTGAAATAAAAGACTTTTTATACTATGTAAACAAGTTAGGGACTGCCATATGGGATTTACCTTGACATGTTATGGTGGCTTATCAACTTTAAGATCATAACTTTGTACCAAACAACCCCTGTTTTTAAACATATGCACTTGCATTTATATTGAATTACTTATGAGGCAGGGACCCAGAGAATGTGCTTTGTAAGTAGCACTTCCATTATACTTAAATATACTTTAAATAAATCTTTAGAGTGCTCCCACAATGCCCTTTTTTGATATTGTATTGTAGCCGGAAGCTGTGGCTTAGCTTCTGTGGTTGTAGTACCCCATAACCCCCCCTTGAAACTAATGGTGGTCTTATGCTTTTAAAAAATGGGAGTTGATTTGGGAATTTCTCTCTCTTTAAAGCTGCATACTGGCGGGGAATGATGTAGCCCTCAAATTGAAACCAAGACTCAACACACTGACTACAGCTAATGCTATTCTGCAGAGAAAAAGACGTTTTATACTATGTAAACAAGTTAGGGACTGCCATATGGGGTTTAACTTGACATAGTATGGTGGCTTATCAACTTTATGATCATAACTTTGTACAAAACAACCCGTGTTTTTAAACATATGCACTTGCATTTATACTGAATTACTGAGACAGGTGCCCAGGGAATGTGCTTTGTAAGTAGCACTTCCATTATACTTAAATATACTTTTACTTAGCCTTCAGAGTGCTACCACAATCCTCCTTCTTTGAAGAATTATTGACAAACGAGTTCAGCTCGTGGATGGGAGTTAGATGAGTTTTATTTAATTAAAAAAAATGAGAATCTCAAGTTTTAGTAAATACTCCCTTTAGTGTTTCAAAATATCTGCCACTACTATATATATATATATATATATATATATATATATATATATATATATATATATATATATATATAAACAGTATTGGTTGGATGCCCCAGCACTCTGGTTCGCGTATCAACGTTGAAACTCCGGTGCACGCTTCTCAAGGAGACTCCGCCTCGTCCCCATATATAGCATATGCAAATCGAAAAGAATGAAGCAGCACTCGTCAGTTGCAAAATAGTGTATTAAAATTTCTTCACATCACATTGCAGCAACGTATCGGACACTCTATGTGCCCTTTCTCAAGCAAATATTGAATCTCCACCGCCAGACAGGTATCACATGTTTATAGGCTATATACAGAAAATGACTTCATAGTCTACATCCAGAACAATATTAACCCATACAGTATGTTAACATCACAGATATAAAAACAAGTCATAATCCCGATTCAAACCTAATGGATGCAAGGACTTGAGTTTAAGTTCTCTATCACCTCCTCTTTTCATTGGAGATACAGTTTCCTAAACCATAAATTTAAGCTGATCTGCAGTGTGTCCCATATCTAAAAAATGTTTTGAAACAGGTAACGCAATATTGCCCAAATTGATGCTAGAGCGATGTTGCGAAATACGTGACTTCACCATCTGGGTGGTCTCACCTATATAGATGAGACCACACGGACACGTCAGCACGTAGATCGCAAATTTAGATAAGCATGTATAGTAGCCTCGTAGCTGTATACATTGTCCCGTTGTGACGTTGCCTCCCAGAGACCACCCAGATGTTGAAGTCACGTATTTCGCAACATCGCTCTAGCATCAATAAAATATTCTCTAGCCAGTTTTATAGTACAAATACTGATATGGGATTGCTAAAGGGAAACCCTTTATCCAGAAAGAGCAGGTTAGGTTAGTTTTGCACACATTTGTCAAGATTGCAAAAGCAAAGGTCACAAAGCTTTAATATGTGGCAGCGGGCGGATACTTTTAACCTGAAAAAAAGTATAAGGAAAAGTACAGTAAAGAAGGATAAAATGCCTTGTAACAAACTAGAGAACCAGGAGCCCAGGCTTGCAAACCAGGTGGATGGTTCTGACCAGGAAAATATGCTTTGTCCGGTATGGGAAGAAAGAAAATCAGACTTCATTTGGGCAACCATCAATGTGGGCCTTGACAAAGAATCATCAATATAATTAATATATAATATAATGTGGTGGAAAAAAGGAGGAACAAGATGCTATCTGAACTATGCTATAGCCACAATGATGAGAGTGGTATTGTATTGGAGAAGGATGAAATTACGTTTTGGCATATTAACCATATCCTCTGTGGTTATCTGAAATGTAAGCAATGCTACAAGGAGAGTGTGTGCATATCCAGCAATCAGTAATGTACTTTTAGGCACAAACTATTGCAAAGTCTCTTTGTGACTGCAGGCACAAGAGCGGTTGGTGAGGCTGATATCATCAATACCGGTGGCTCATCACTGGAGGGTGCCTGAGATATAGGCGCTAGATGCACAGCAAGAAAAATCAAACATATTTTATTAAAAACAAAAAAATAAAACATCTAGCCCACAAAGATGACATGATGTTAATGTGTTGTCA
Source organism: Xenopus borealis (assembly GCA_024363595.1). Taxonomy (NCBI): domain Eukaryota; kingdom Metazoa; phylum Chordata; class Amphibia; order Anura; family Pipidae; genus Xenopus; species Xenopus borealis. The sequence continues at coordinate 70,593,541 of CM044441.1, forward strand.
TCAGTTGTTGTCATGACATTTGCCCGAAGGGGAGCTAACTGCTTTAGCACTTGTTACTGAGGTCCCTGGGACTTAGGTGGTGCAGGGAAAATAGGCTTTATTGTGTCCTGCAATTCCCACGCTTACACAACTGGTTGAAGCTGTGTGTTCTTACAGTGTGATGAGTGGACCCAATTCAGCTTCCTTTCCATGTTTACTGCAGTATCTGTAGTGAGGAGAAGTACTAGAAATCCATCCCAGCACTGCTGAAGTGCCTTTTGATGAGGACCCAATTTCTTGGAACAAGTCTATCTGATCCTGGAACATTGGCTGGATCTGGCAATGAAGAAAACTCAGAGAAAGCAATTTGGTGAGTTTCTTATGCAACTGAGTAACATACTCAACATAATAGTAACATAAACTTTCATAGTTCATGCACAGCAGATCAGCAGGAGGAAAGTATTGATTCGTGCCTAAAAAATATCTCTTGCGGCATGAGCTTAATTTTTGGTTTGAGCTTAATTTTTTAAAGGACAAGGAAAGCCTAAAATGAATAGGACTAAAAATACCATGTTTAATATACCGAACTTACTTTTCCAGCTTAAAGTTTCAGCTTCTCAATAGCAGCAATGATCCAGGACTTCAAACTTGTCACAGGGGATCACCATTTTAGAAAGTGTCTGAGCAGCTGTTGAGAAACTAAGCTTAGGGGTTTTCACATAAGCTGATGCTAAAGGGCTGATTATCAAATTGTGATGCTAGTTGCACTGCTTTATGTGCTGCCATGTAGTAATTATCTGTATTAATTACTAATCAGTCTTATACTGTCACAGTTATGTTCCATGGGTACTGTATATTTTTAGTTGGTCCCTAATCTCAGTAAGTGACAGCAGCACAGAGCATGTGCACTGACTCAGTAGAAAAGAAGATGGGGAGCTACTGGGGCATCTTTGGAGACACATATCTATACTGCTAAAGGGCTGTGGTTGCCTTGGGCTGGTACAGAAGCACAAAACATAATGTACAACATTTCTACTCTACTTCTTTAGTTTAACTTTCCTTGACCTTTAAGTTTGATGTCTGCACATAATTTGCAGAGTCAATTTTTAATTATGCCCTCTAACTTTTCCCCTTTCCCATTAGCTTGTGGATGGTACTGCATTTGTAGACCTTAATATCTCCCAATGTCTTTGCATGTGACAACATGTGAGGACTGCATACCAGAGGGAAGCCATAATAAAGCTGACTGGGCAGCTGGGAGGAAGAAGGAACCAGCTGGGGAGTTGGAGAAGCGAGAGGACAAGACAGCATATGAGGACTACACAAATATCCTTTGAATAAAATATGGACTGATTTGTTTTCCATTTAAGAATTGAATAATGGTCTTGTCACTGACATAACTCTGGGTAGGAGACTACAACCACTTATTATACTGTAAATAGAGACATTACTTAAACCATATATATCACACAAAATTACCTGTTAAAAGAAGGTAAAAGATGGCAGTACTCTTTTGGTCTCGATAATTTATGTGCCTGATCACACTATGGAGCAGTTAAAACTTGTTGGCGGGGTAAAGGGTTTAAACGCTTGCTTGCTGTGTCATTAACTTTTACACTGGAAGAAGACTAATGGGCCAAAACATGTAGTGCATGACATTCACAATAAATACACTGATGATATAAGATATGTTGTGCTCTGCGGGTATTATCTTCTATACATTTGGAATATTGTGCAATATACATGAGGTTGCAACCTGTTGAGAAGCACTGATAAGCATACTTGAATACAAGGACAAGTCTACAGTTATTTTCTTTCAGCATGTAAATATTATCAGTTATCGATATATATTAATTTGTATCAATTAATACAGGCCTCTCCGATATGGAGTTTTATAATTTTCCTTCCCAAACACCCATTAGAAGTGATACATATGTCTGCCATTCATAGTTACATAGTTACATAGTTAAATTGGGTTGAAAAAAGACAGAGTCCATCAAGTTCAACCCCTCCAAATTAAAAACCCAGCATACATAGACACACACATCTCCACTCTTTCAAACACAAACGATATATGCCCATAGCTATACTAACTGTAGAGTTTAGTATCAAAATAGCCTGTCCAAAAAATCATCCAAACCCCTCTTAAAAGCATCAACAGAATGAGCCATCACAACATCACCCAGCAGTGCATTCCACAACCTCACCGTCCTGACTGTGAAGAACCACCTATGCTGCTTCAAATGAAATTCCTTTTCTTCTAGTCTGAAGGGGTGGCCTCTGGTGCGGTGATTCCACAAAGTAAAAATAAGAAGTCCTGTTATTTAATAGCCAGATAGCAACTTTCTAGTTGAGAACAGAAATAAATCATGTGAAAATACAACAGAAGAGAGGTTGATGAAAAATAGAAAAAAAGTAAAATATCAGAACTAGTGATGGGCGATTCTGTGGCATTTTGCTGTGCAGTGAACCGTGAAAAATTAGCAAAAAGAGACACTTGCCGCCATTTCGTTGAGCACCAAAATAATGCTTTATTGTTGCATGTCAAAATAATGTGTTGCAAGTGAGTTTTGACGCGTAATTTTATTTTTTGATGCGCAATGCAACCCATCTTCTATGGGTGTTTTGTTTGCATCACCTTTTTTCAGATTTGGGGCTATCAATAAAACATTTTCCCTTACTTTCAAGCTTTGTAGACTGTGATGATTAATGAATATGGCATCTTTTGCTTCGTGTCTGAATGTGCCGAATAGCATTGGAATCAATGAGAAGACCAATTCACATGCATGTTTCACATGCCCTGCATTGTTAGAGGACTCTTATCTTTTCAAAAGAAAAAAGGGCTCCCATTTTGCCAATTTCTTAAAAATCTATTTATTCTGTTTAAATAAATCTACCTTTATTTGCTAACTATGCGTCAGTACTAAAAGTAAAATTATTAGCCTTGGTACAGGCCTAAACAAACTCACATTTGCTACAAAATAGCCAAAAAAATATGAATCAAGTGGATTTATTGTGGTTAAGAATAGAAATTTATTTATTCTGTTTAAATAAACCTACCGTCTACTTCACCTCTCAGCCGATCAAAAAGGTCTGCGTGCCGCCGCTTCAGACCACTCCAGATCCTTTGTACAGCATGCAGCCTCAAGCGGATATCGAACCACCTGCGCCTTAGAGCTACATTATGTCCCATCTTAGTGACTAGATCCAAGGGGGGAAATTGTCATATCCCTCCCTGTGCAGGTATCTGATGAATCTATTGCATACTGTAGTCTTAGTGCAGTAAAAATTAATGAATGGTTTATGAACAGACTTTTAACTATTTGTTAGTTTTAAACTATACTGTATATTAATTCATTGACAGATAAGATTAGGCTAAAATAGAAACGAGTAATACATGGTTTGGAAAATGGTTTGGAAAAAAATTTAAAGTTTGTTTATGCAGTTCAAAATAAAGCTAAATATAGATATAACTGAAATTACATTGACACTTAAATTGCCATGCAGTATGTGTCAGTAAAGTAAAACAAGCTATGACCGCAAAACCCATGCTCATACTTATTGGTCAGGTCTATACCTGATTTAAAGAGATACTGACACCTGAAATTAAACTCTTTTTTACATCTATTATAATTTTGGCTTTGAAAGTTACTTCTAACTTTGCCATAAAGTATTTGCATGATGCTTTTACATTACCTGTCTGCTGCCCCATGCTCCTGTATCAGGGGGGCTGCCATATTTGTGCAGTAGTGAGTCCGTTGCATTAGAAACTGTAACCAACAGGCTGAGATGGGACAGTCAAGTCAGAGTGTCAGGCTTAGGACCTTCAACTAATGATTATATACAAAAACAAACCTCTCAGCAAAAAATTATCAAAATGACCTATAGGTAACATTTAGGGGCAGATTTATCAATGGTCGGATTTCGAATTGAAAAAATTTTTAAATTCGACCATGTGAATAGTATGTGATGTAAAATCCTTCAAATTCGAATATTGAATTTGAAGAATTTTACCGCAATTCGATTAGTCGAACGATCGAATAGGAAAAAATTGATGAATCGTTCGAATCGATCATTTCGGCCGATTTTTTCGATCGATTTTTTTTATTCGATCAAAAATGATGATATCCAATTCGGTAGCTTTGATCTGGCAAACTAGGTGGTCGAATAAAAATTTAAAGGGGAAGTACTTCGACCATCGTATAATTGAATATTCGAATAAAATTAAAATTCGAATTGGCCTGATTTGCATATTTGAAGATTCAAATTCGAATTCATGTGAATTTAGCAAATCTGCCCCTAAATGTACATTCATATTTTAAAATTTATTTTTTTAGTGCCAGTATCACTTTAAATCAGATTTCACATGTCAGCACATACATTTTATTATTTAAGTAGAGAACAAATGCCTACTTAAAAGGCTGCTGAACTCACACTCCCACTCCTTGGTCACATTTGTAGTCTGAAACATGTAGTGCTCATTAAACTACTAACTTTGGAAAAAGGTTCTCCAGTTGTTTGTTTGCTACAGAGCACATTTTCTTGCAGGCTGTTACGATCATCCATCACTTTCTAGATGCGGGCTGCTCGTTCCTTGCACTGACACTTTTTCCGAAGCTCTGGATTTTTTATGTGGCTGCTGTTAATGACATCACATGCTTGATCTTGCAGTAAGTGCCCACACTTAACACTAAAATCTTTTTCACTAAATGCACTTCCCCCCCGGAATGTGGGCCCAATGGGGGGTGCAGAGGCCATGGACCCTGGTGTAGTCGCACCCTTTGCACCCCCGATAGTTACGCCATTGTGACTTACTGTAAGAATGGTTTTATGGAGAAATAATAAAGAAAGCTTTCTAACCCACCTAGTCAGGGACAAAAGGTAAAAACACTGGAATTACTTCCAGCAGTGAATGGTCATAGAATAGAATGCTGGACTGGGAGAACATCTGCAAGCTCTGCAGGAAATATTTTATTGCGTACACAGCCTTAATGTGTATTACAGATGGCTTTGAATGGAGAAGTCCCATTCTAAATATTATATTTCCTTTGAGAAAGGTTCCCCACTTGGCTCCAAACACTCCAAAAAGCCATGCCTGGCAAGTTTAAAAGACAAAATAATAGTTTAAAAATTTTTAATTTAGTGCAGAAAACACAATTTTGCGCTCTGCACAAACAATGCAGCTCCTTCTTGACCTGCTCCAATAATTCTGTGGATTTTTATGGGTTTTTTTCTCCTAAATTACACTATAAATTCACTCTACCATAGTTTCATTCCTAACCCAACAAATGTATTATTTTTTATTTGCAATATTGGTGTTCAGGCAACCATCTCAGGTCATTTTGCCTGGCTTTTTGAAAGAGCCAGTGCTGCACTACAGAACTGCTTTTCTAACAGGCTATTGTTTCTCCTACTCAATGTAACTGAAGGAGTTGCGGTTGGACATGCATTTTTACCATGGAGTGCTGTTCTTATATCTACCAGAAGCTGTTATCTGGTTACCTTCCCATTGTTCTGCTGATGGGGGGTGAGGGGGAAGAAGGGAGGCGGATGATCTCACTCCAACTTCCAGTGCAACAGTAAAAAGTGACAGTATGACGTTTATCATACCACAAGCACCTGGAAAACTGACCGTATGCTTAGCCCTATGCCAGATTTCAAAATTAAATTAAAAAGAAATTTGCTTTTTTGAAAAATGGATTTCAGTCCAGAAGTCTGCTGGAGCAGAATTAACTAATGCATTTATGCACAGAGGTCAGATTCCATCGAGAGGTCCAATTTTTTCAACAGCTCTTAGTCAAAGTTTGATTGTTCACCTCTCTTTCTACTCATTACATTTTTATTAAGTTACAAGCCATTTAGCAAGCTAGTCAGTTTGGCTGCACTGAATCAAAATGCCTACAGTGGTGTGAAAAACTATTTGCCCCCTTCCTGATTTCTTATTCTTTTGCATGTTTGTCACACAAAATGTTTCTGATCATCAAACACATTTAACTATTAGTCAAAGATAACACAAGTAAACACAAGTAAACACAAAATGCAGTTTTTAAATGAGGGTTTTTATTATTTAGGGAGAAAAAAAATCCAAACCTGTGTGAAAAAATAATTGCCCCCTGAACCTAATAACTTGTTGGGCCACCCTTAGCAGCAATAACTGCAATCAAGCGTTTGCGATAACTTGCAACGAGTCTTTTACAGCGCTCTGGAGGAATTCTTCAGGATTTTTTGGTAGACAGTAGAATTCATGGTTCCATCTATCACAGCAAGCCTTCCAGGTCCTGAAGCAGCAAAACAACCCCAGACCATCACACTACCACCACCATATTTTACTGTTGGTATGATGTTCTTTTTCTGAAATGCTGTGTTACTTTTACGCCAGATGTAACGGGACGCGCACCTTCCAAAAAGTTCAACTTTTGTCTCGTCGGTCCACAAGGTATTTTCCCAAAAGTCTTGGCAATCATTAAGATGTTTTTTTAGCATAATTAAGACGAGCCTTAATGTTCTTTTTGCTTAAAAGTGGTTTGCGCCTTGGAAATCTGCCATGCAGGCCGTTTTTGCCCAGTCTCTTTCTTATGGTGGAGTCATGAACACTGACCTTAATTGAGGCAAGTGAGGCCTGCAGTTCTTTAGATGTTGTCCTGGGGTCTTTTGTGGCCTCTCGGATGAGTTGTCTCTGCGCTCTTGGGGTAAATTTGGTCGGCCGGCCACTCCTGGGAAGGTTCACCACTGTTCCATGTTTTTGCCATTTGTGGATAATGGCTCTCACTGTGGTTCGCTGGAGTCCCAAAGCTTATAAACTAGAGTAAAGTTATAACTAGACAAAGACTCCTAGGGCGTACCAAATGGATTGTGTGTTGCCTGTAGTACACAAGCTGCTAAGTTGTGAAGCTAAGTACTTGTATCTGTTTATGATATACAATAGGTTATCCATTAAGTTGAGATCCTTATAATCTCAAATAAAGTCATGTTCTCCATAGTCAGATCCATTTTCATCCATTGAAAATAAAATGATAAAAGAAAAAGTGCAATATATTATTTATATGGTCATTGCAGATGATATTTTATTATAGCCTTGCTTTTTTCTCAGATAAATAATTTTCTTACAATAAATACATTTAGACAGACACTTGTCATGTTAATTGGTAAACTGCACAGTATTTCAATCCAAATGCATCAACATCTTTCATAATTTTTGACACAAACAACACTTTAAAAAACTGCTTTAAATGTACCCAGTGCACCCATAACATCTATAAATCTTTTTAACAGATGTAAGCTCATAAGAAGAGCTTGAGTTCGTATTCTTAGGAATAATAACACAAGTCATTGTTCACTGATGATTTCTTCATTACAGAATCTTAAATAAAATGACACTAAAATTTTATTTGAAATTGTTGATCATTTTAAGCACATTAAGAACCATAATTAACCTTACTGATTGCCATTACACATACATTAAAGAGTTGTCAGTCCAACTAGTTGCCTTATTATATTCACCATTGTTTTTTTATTATATTATATCGTTAGGCAAATGCATAATTGTATTCCATTTTGTACAGATTTCTGTAGCTTTCATAAAGATGTCTCTGACCCATGTTGTAGACACCGACTAAATAATTTTTGATAAAATATTTATCAAGTATAAAGCTCTAATCTTCTATCGTGTGTATAAAGTTCTAACCTTCTATCCCCTGTGTGGTTAGTTCTGCTACACTCTGCTACACGGTTAATCCAGAACTATGCAGCAATTATAAGGAGCTTTTCCTAACAGATGCAAAACCTTAAATTTGCTAACCGACTATGAAGTGAACAATTTAACATCCGATGAGGCAATTTTAAGTCTGAGCAAGTTTGTACCTGTGCAATGACATTACAATTCACATTCTACATGCTGTCTGAAAAAGTAAATTACTTGTTGGTTGCTTTAGGTTACTGCCTAGGCACAAATTTGCCCAGGATTCTTAAATGAGCCAGATAGTGTGCCATATCATATTAATTTGGAAGACAAGTGCCACATCATAAAACCTTGGGTTAAATCATCTAAAATAATGCAACGTTCAACTGTCACAAAACAGTTTGGAAATACAAATAAGCTGTATACAATCTATTCAAACACACAAGGAACGGCATAATAAGTGCCATTTAAAACTGCAAAATTGTGTTAGTAAATATAAACAGTAGGCAGAGAAAGGAGTCATAGATCAATTGATATCATACTGTTTTCTAGGTATCTAATAAGACATTGTTTTGAATATTGCATTACATTTTTGAGGGACTGTTGATAAAATAGATCAGTAAAATATAAATTTTTCAAACAAGTGCAACAAAGATGTTGCAAGCCATCTAAACAACAAAACATACAATATTTTAATTTGTATAAATAAAGACAAGGAAAGAGAAAGGGGAAGAGTATTATAATTAAAAAAATCAATTCTAACTGGTGTTTCCCTTCATATCTCTGCCAAAATGAAGATTTTTAACAATACATCAAGACCACCTGGGCCAACATGGGACAACATTACCCATTGGGAAGATCTGAGTCAAAACAATACAATCTCAAGCCTACACATTGTTTAAAACCCATAACACAAAAGAATCCCAAGCTATACTATATATACTATAAAGAAACTATGAAACTTTTTGACACCTTGATAACAGAAATGGCACAACTGAGCCTAGACTATAAACACAAAAAATACTTCCGATGGGGCAATAAAGTGGGCAGATTGCTAACAAACATAATAAGAAAACAAACCCCACAGACATACATTCATAAATTACAAGGAAGGGGAAGCTGGATCACAAATAATAAAAACATTACAGCAGAAATCACAGAATACTTCAAATCCTTCTATGCAGAGGAACCGGATAATCATACCGATGGAGTCACATTCCTACAAGAAGCACATCTCACTAAATTGACAGTAGAAGAAAGAAACAATCTTGATGCCCCAATCACCGAATTAGGCATTCAAAAAACCATCAAAACACTGAAACCTGGCAAATCTCCAGGTCCGAATGGCCTCAGTGCAGACCTATATAAAATCCTCCATGGGGCCAGAAGCAAACAAAGCCAGAATCATTTTACTCCCCAAAAAAGATAGATTTAACCAACCCAAAATCCTACCACCCCATTTCCTTGCTTAACCAAGATTTTAAAATGTTATCCAAAATGATAGACTACAAACAATATTACCCAGGATATTGTCCCCTTGCTAACTATGTTTCACAAAGGGCCCCCACTCAGTTAGAGCCACAAGACAAATTTTAGCCTCCATATATCTCCATAAAATAGAAAACACAAACATGGTATCCTAGTCAACTTAGATGCAGAAAAGGCGTTGATAGACTATACCATGCCCACCTACTGAGAATTAGGGATGGCGCGAACTTGTTCGCGCGAACATCAGGTGTTCGCGCTCGCCGGAAGTTCGC
>CM044441.1:70610711-70629466 GCA_024363595.1 Xenopus borealis
CGCAAGTTCGCGAACATGTTCGCGAACTTTTTTTCCGCGGTTCGCGCCATCACTACTGAGAATACTCAAATTCCAACATTTTGGTCATCAACTGCTTAAATGTTTTAGAATTCTATATTCATCCCCAGTTGCTTTTCTCATGGTAAACAATTTAAATTCAGACTGCTTTCCCATTCAAAAAGGCACCAGACAAGGCTGCCCTCTATCCCCCCTTTTCTTCAATAAGGCACTTGATCCACTGCTCCGACATCTGTCACAAAACCCATCATTCCGACGGCATGCTATATTCACACCAAAAAATTGTTGCATATGAATACAGCTTTATGGGAATGCCACATATCATTAATACAAATTAACAAATACTCACCTAATGCTAACCCATTATTCATTCACACATATAGAGCCTGGTGCAATGTCAGACATAGACACAAATCCACTCCAAATCTATCCTTATACCTACCTTGGACAGGTAAAAATTCTCCCAGTGGTCTTCTGACCAATATCTTTTCAAAATGGAAATAGGGTGGATTACATTACATCAGAGACATACTAACTAAAAACCTTACCCCTTACCAACCAAATTCCCCTTTCTCCACACCCAACAATTTTACTTCACACAAGCCATTCACTATGCCAGGAAGGTTCTGCATAATATGACAGAGCAAGATATGTCTCATCCCTTAAATCATATATGGAAAAGAGACAATAACCACTACTCAACCACACTTATTCATAAAATCACCATAACAAATCTAGATCCCTTAGGAACTGGTCTAATTCCATCCCAAATACTACCACTCTTGATATGTATAAACTCCCATGCCATGAGGATCACTCATTCCAGTCAATACAAAATTATGGCCCTACAAATCTTACACCAATCCTACTTAACTCCACTTCAAAGATTTAAAATGGGTCAGTTGGGACAATCCTGCATATTTAAGATACCAAGACAAAGGCCTCTTTACTCCATTGTATCTGGGTATGCCCAGTCATCTAAAACTTATGGCAAAAAGTACATGTCATGTTTTGGTAGCCGAGGATGAGGAGAGTATAACAGTGCTTTATTAAGAGGTTCATGCTGCCTTTACACAACTGCAGTACTTCCTACTTTCACTTTCAAGCTGTACAGAAAGTCCCGTGTATACACTGTACAAGTCCTGTGCACAGTGACACCCGCAGACCATTTGTATAAACACCACATATTCCCCCTATAGTAGGAAAGCATTTGGGCAAATGTACTAAACAACAACAATGCGTCTTAAAGCAATAATTTCCATTATTCACATCATATAGTCCTGGGTCCATGCAGGTAGTTTTCTGATTCTCTCACTACGCTTTATAGGTTCATTTTCTTCAGGCCTATGGCAGTTGGCATTAGGGGTAGGAAAATGTCCTTCATCAAATGGAAAGTCTGCAAAGTCATATCTAGCAGGAGCAAGACGACTTTCATTCCATATGCGTCCATCAGACAGTTCATATGTGTATGGTCCTCACTGGCATCTCACTTCAAGTGGTGTAGTAAATTTAGATTGTCCTTGTTTCGGTATTCCTGGTTTCTTAATTCTGACTAAAGATCCAGGCTGAAAGTGCACTTCTCTTGCACCACGTTTTCTGTCAGTATAAGCCTTCATTTGGCTTGGTGACGTTTGACAATGTCAGCAGTAGATGAGTTTGAAGGAACAGCATTTTGTGGAAGTTTGATGTCTGCAACATGTTACTTAGTGTGCATCTGTCTGCCATGTAATAATTCAGCTGGAGATGCTTTGGTTGTTGCATGGCATGTTGCTCTGTAGTTATGCAAGAACTCTGTTGTAAATACTTTCCAAGATTTCCCAGTAAGATTTTCTGTTTGTAGTGCTTCTTTCAGATTTCTGTTGAATCACTCGATTTCTCCATTTGCTTGTGGGTAATACACTGAAGATTTCCTATGCACAATATTCCTCTCTCTCAGAAAGGATTGAAACTCATATGAGACAAACTGTGGTCTGTTGTCTGATATTAACAGTAATTAAATGTATTACTGTAGCTGATGTTACATGAGAAACAAATGCAATTTCTATAATATTCTATCAGATTTATAGCAAATCTGCAGTCTATAGGAGCATCTGCAAAAGGACCCACAATATCAATAGCCAGTTTTTCCCATGCTGTATCAGGAAAATGGTACTGGCTGAAGTAGTGGTGTATGTGTGATAGCTGTTTTGTCATGATTCTGACATGTAACACAAGAATGAATGGCAGTTACCACATCGGCATCCATTGCTGGCCACCAGTACAGTTCTCGCAGTCTTTGTTTTATATGTACAATTCTTTGATGACTCTCATGTGCAAGTTGTATGAGCTTTTCTCTCAAGGTTTCTGGTCCCAATAAACGGTGAGCTCAACAAACAACATAGCCATCTACAAAGGACAGTTAGTGTCTAATCCTGTAGTAAGGTTGAAGATCAGCATTTGGCCATTTGTTTTGTAAGATATCCCATAGTTTTACTTGAATTGGACATTTGAGGCAAGCTTGCTTAAAATCAGCAGCTGTAACTGTAGATGATAAGATATCAGTCAGTGCTACAATTTCTATGTCCTCATCCAGTGTATCAGAAGCTGCAGGTAAAGGTAAACGTGACAAACAATCGGCAGTAACATTTTTCAAACCTGGTTTGTATTGCATTTTGTAGTTGAAATTCAGTAGCCTTGCTGACCATCTAGCTATACGCATTCCAGCTCTTCCTAGTCCCTTTGTTGTAAGTAGTGTAGTTAAAGGGCAATGATCAGTGCATAAGGTAAATTCTCTACCTCATCGGTAGGTTCTGCATTTTTCTGTTGCCCAAACACACGCTAGAGCTTCTTTTTCAACAGTTGAATACTTACGCTCAGTCTCTGTAAGTGTTCTGCAACAGTTTTCTCTGAATGATCAGCATGGATCTGTGTGAGAACTGCACCAATGGCATAGTCTGAAGCGTCTGTAGTAACCATTGTGGTAGTGCAGGATCAAAAAAAGCTAGCGCTGGACTGTTCACAATTAACTGCTTCACTATTTCAAAGCTATGTTGGGCAGTCTCAGATCAAACCAGACTTGAAGTTCCACGTAGTAGAGCTCGAAGTGGCTCCACAACTGAAGCATAGTTGGGAATAAATTTAGAATACTATGAAGTAAGACCTAAGAAAGCTCTTAAGGTCTGGAAATCAGATGGAGTAGGTGCATGTGTAACCACGTTGACATGGTCAGGGTCAGGCCGTAATCCATCTTGTGAAATTATATGACCCAGAAATGACAGCTGAGTTTGTCCGACGTGGCATTTGGAAAGGTTCAGTTTGAGTCCTGCAGAATCAATGCATTTCAGAACCTTTTCCAGGTACTTGTCATGGAGATCCATAGTTGGAGCGTAGACGATTATATCATCCAAGTAGCATTATACACCAGGTATGTCATGGAGTATAGAAGACATCAGTCTTTGAAAACAACTCGGTGCTGAAGCCAGTCCATAAGGTACACGCTTGAACTAAAACAAACCATCATGGGTGATAAATGCAGTGAGGTCTCTGAAAGCTTTACAACAAAATATGAACATAATTTAGAGAGAACCAGAAAGAAGTAGGAGAGGAGGAACCAGCATGGGGGGCTGTGCTGTACTGGAAGACAGAAACTTGGGAGTGTTATGTACCATTGCTACAGAAAAATAACTAAATGTTGCTCCAAAAAAAGAGTAAACAGCTCACCAGATTGATGTGTGGTTCAGGAGCACCAGCCCCAGACCCCCAGTTTCAAGGAGCAGCAATTACTGACGGGCGAATTTATTCGCCAGGCGGGAATTCATGGCGAATTCCCGCAATTCGCTGCCAGCAAATAAATTCGGGAAACGCCAGTGAAAAGCCAGTGAAAATTCGCCTGCCGAAAATTCGCCTGCTGAAAATTCGCCTGCCGAAAATTCGCTGGCGTAAAAAAAAACAAAAAACGAGTCACGTGCCAAAAATGACACGGCGGGTCAAAAACAGCGCGTCGAAAAACGTGTTGTGGCTCGTTTCGAAAATTTTTCGCCAATTCGCGATTTTCGCTGGAAATTCATACATTTTTCGGCGAAACAGGATAGATTCGCCCATCACTAGCAGCAATCCTATAGGCAAAAATTAAAAATAGGGCTATCCGGCACTCAAAGAATCCACATGGGATATGTATAAGTCAAAAATGTCTTTATTCATAATTTAAAAGTATAAATGCACCTCCATGAGCCCAATGCATTTCGTACCTGTCATGGGCTGTCTAGGTACCATTCAAATACGAAATGTGTAGGTCTCATGGAAATGCATTTATACTTTAAACTATGATTAATAAAACATTTTTAACATACATATCTCTGACCCTGTGGATTCACATGAGTGTTAAGTTGCAGCCAGTTAAGTGATCAGCCAGAAAGATAAGATGCCACTAATCTGCAGAAGAAGACACTGCACTTTGCTGAAAGTGGTTTCCTGTTGTTCCCTGGAGGGAAAGTGTGCAAGGTACAAGTAGCCACTGTGATCCTGGATTGTGGCCTTCCAGCCAATTTGGTGAGGACAAAACTACAGCTAGAGGAGAAGCAGAATTTCTTATGAACTGTGAGTCACCCATAACCCCTGCCTTTCCAGTTTGGGAGATTACTGTTCAATCCAAATTGTATCTGTGAGACTGTGTGCAGTGCCTTAAACACATTGGACCAATTTGGCCCCGCACTTATAGGGGCCCTGCTCCAGTGAAAGCTCTGATTCCTATTCACTTAATTTCCCAGTAGCCCAGCCTACCCCTAATCCAGATTGGCCCAGCCTGCTCAGACTCGATTGGCCCAGGCCACAGCTGCATCTGAATGGCCAAGCCCACCTCCAAACCCAATTCAACCAGCCCGCCCTAAACCCAATTGGCCCAAATAACAAGTGAAATGCATTAATGTTGTATATATAACCCATGGTGCTGTACACACACAGTTTACAGTGTTAACCAAAATTTGCGCACATAGATTAAACAAAGTGAGGGAACATTTTCTCCCAGTTGCCCAGGCTGCCCCATCCAGCTCTGTGACCCTGCGACAGACTGCTAAATTCCTCCTAGGAGCCCCACCAAAATGGTTCCAATTGGGCCCCGCACTTGGTACGGCCGGCCCTGACTGTGTGGCTTCTAGGGACAGAGGAGCACATAAATTGCTGGATGTTTGCACAGTGATCAGCTGTATCTCCCTCTTTACTACAGTCATCATCTGAGATTGTTTCAGTAAATCAGCAAAGCTATTGAGGTGACATCAGGGATTACACAGTCATCTCATCCACTTGCAAGGATAACAGCATTGCATTCATCAAAAGGGGCCACCAATCGGTACAGCATGCACACTGGGCTATTCTCACTGAACTGTTATTGTTGTTACAGTAATACATTATTAATATAATTATAATAATTATAATAACAATTATATATTATAATAAATTATACTACTCAATATCTAACCTTTTCTTACAGCTTCAGCTGTTTAATAAAGCAAGGCTGTGCGTGTTGCACTGCCATTCTTGTTTGCCTGGTTACTGGATCTCTGGGGTGTCACCAGTATGCTTTGTAAAAGTATACCCATTAGCACAATTTGCTAACACACTCATCGTGGGTGTGCTACAGTAAGATTATGAAACATAGTACATGTAAGTCTTTCAGTAGGTCTGAAGAAGATTAAATGGGACCTATCACCTTAAAAATTATTCCAAAACCTTTTCCATCATGTTAATTAAGCAAAACAAACTTTACTTACACTATATATATATTATTTAAAATGTGTTACCTTCAGTCTTTGAATTACACAATCACAGCATGCATGCATGCAAGGGAACATTTTGTGGGCACAGTTATTAAGGAAATTTGTGTATCACCCCAAACTCTTGTACTGTATCTGCACCAGAATGAGGGACTTAATGCCCATGTACCGTGGCCTATAAAATTCCAGAGTGTGAGGAAGGTGGGGGAATATGAGGAGTGCCATGACATCTAGAAAATGCTGAATGGAAAGTGAAAGTAATTGACTGCCCCACCTCTATGTTTGAGGCATAGTGGAACAGGTATGGATGTTTTAATGAAAAAGGAATTTGGGTTTCCTGTTTCATTTGCAAAGCACTCATACAGCTTTTTAGGTCTGGGTGACAGGTCAAATAGTATATAGTCTGAATCTGGAGGGGTAGAAAGGAAATGGAACAAATATTGTAAGCAGTGTCAAAGATCTATAAATTGGTATTACTTCCATCAGCAAGGAAATTCTTCATTATCATATGTACAGTGGTGTGAAAAACTATTTGCCCCCTTCCTGATTTCTTATTCTTTTGCATGTTTGTTACACTTAAATGTTTCTGCTCATCAAAAACCGTTAACTATTAGTCAAAGAATAACATAATTGAACACAAAATGCAGTTTTTAAATGAAGGTTTACGTTATTAAGGGAGAAAAAAAATCTACATGGGCCTGTGTGAAAAAGTGATTGCCCCCCCTTGTTAAAAATAACTAAGAACAAAAGTAATTGAGATCTATCAGTCTGGTAAAGGTTATAAAGCCATTTCTAAAGCTTTGGAACTCCAGCGAACCACAGTGAGAGCCATTATCCACAAATGGCAAAAACATGGAACAGTGGTGAACCTTCCCAGGAGTGGCTGGCCGACCAAAATTACCCCAAGAGCGCAGAGACAACTCATCCGAGAGGCCACAAAAGACCCCAGGACAACATCTAAAGAACTGCAGGCCTCACTTGCCTCAATTAAGGTCAGTGTTCACGACTCCACCATAAGAAAGAGACTGGGCAAAAACGGCCTGCATGGCAGATTTCCAAGGCACAAACCACTTTTAAGCAAAAAGAACATTAAGGCTCGTCTCAATTTTGCTAAAAAAAACATCTCAATGATTGCCAAGACTTTTGGGAAAATACCTTGTGGACAGACGAGACAAAAGTTGAACTTTTTGGAAGGTGCGCGTCCCATTACATCTGGCGTAAAAGTAACACAGCATTTCAGAAAAAGAACATCATACCAACAGTAAAATATGGTGGTGGTAGTTTAATGGTCTGGGGTTGTTTTGCTGCTTCAGGACCTGGAAGGCTTGCTGTGATAGATGGAACCATGAATTCTACTGTCTACCAAAAAATCCTGAAGGAGAATGTCCGGCCATCTGTTCGTCAACTCAAGCTGAAGCGATCTTGGGTGCTGCAGCAGGACAATGACCCAAAACACACCAGCAAATCCACCTCTGAATGGCTGAAGAAAAACAAAATGAAGACTTTGGAGTGGCCTAGTCAAAGTCTTGACCTGAATCCTATTGAGATGTTGTGGCATGACCTTAAAAAGGCGGTTCATGCTAGAAAACCCTCAAATAAAGCTGAATTACAACAAGTCTGCAAAGATGAGTGGGCCAAAATTCCTCCAGAGCGCTGTAAAAGACTCGTTGCAAGTTATTGCAAACGCTTGATTGCAGTTATTGCTGCTAAGGGTGGCCCAACCAGTTATTAGGTTCAGGGGGCAATTACTTTTTCACACAGGTTTGGATTTTTTTCTCTCCCTAAATAATAAAAACCCTAATTTAAAAACTGCATTTTGTGTTTACTTGTGTTTATTTGTGTTATCTCTGACTAATAGTTAAATGTGTTTGATGATCAGAATCATTTTGTGTGACAAACATGCAAAAGAATAAGAAATCAGGAAGGGGGCAAATAGTTTTTCACACCACTGTATAATGGGATGAAAAAAAGGGGATGGGAGTTACAACTCCAAGATGATCTATGTTCTAAAATATGAAAGGCTATACATAAAGGGGCAGATTTATCAATGGTCGAATTTCGAATTTAAAAAACCTTGAAATTTGATTTTAAAAATACCAACTGAAATTAAGTCAGTTTTTTTTGGTTTAATAGGTCCATTTTCGATTGAATAGGCCCGAATTTTAATTGTACAAATTGAAGGAATGGCTCATTCGATTCTAAGATTCCCCCCGATAAAACTTTTTTGATTTGATTGATTGATTTTTTAAAGTTCACAATTGACTCCAAATAGGTTCTAGAAGGTCCCCCATAGGCTGAAACAGCAATTCGGCAGGTTTTAGATGGCGAATGGTCAGTGTTGTATTTTTACAGAGACAGTACATGATACATTTTGATAATTGAATTTTTTCCAATTTCAACAGAATTTGGTCTATTCCCTAGTCAAAGTACACAAAAAACCCCTCAAAATTTTAATTTTTTTTATTCTAAATTTCACCTTCACCTTTGATAAATCTGCCCCAAAGTGTCTCCAGATGTCAGTTTTAAAGAAACCTACAAAGTTTTATATAGATGTTATATTACTCCTCAACAGAAATAAATAATCCTTCAGCCTCTCCTTTGTGCTTCAGAGAATGCAGTGACACAAGTACCTATTTACATATGTCGTAGCAAGCCCTAAATTCATGAACATCTGGACACAAGTATTTCATTTGCTCAGTTGTTCAGTTGCTTGCATCTCCCCTGTAAAAATGTTATAATCCACTGTTGTTTCAAATATGTGCTGCTGCTCTATGGGTGATCACTCTCAACTGGTTTGAACGACATTATCACTTTGAGAAGTCCAGAGGCTTGATTATATACAAAATATGAGTTATCCAAAAGCCTGGCTTCAAGACACTTTATAGACCATATTTGGCATACCAGGGGCACATAAGAAAGATCAGCAGATACCTGCAGACTAACTCGACCTTCTGGTGAAATCAGGAACTATAATTTTTCTGTACTGCCCTTCACAAGTGCTAAGAATGTTGCTTAAAGGAAAAGTAAATGTTTTTCTTTTTCTATCTGTAAATTTGCTCTAAACAGCCCCCCAGATTAATGTACCTTAGTCCCTGCTGCAAGTCTGCTCTGGTTTCTGTGTTATCAGCAGCTTGTTTCCCCTTCTTCCTGGTGCAGAGTGAAGCCCAGCCCCTTAGTTTACTGAGCAGTCCATTTGCTGCTGTTACACAATAGAGAGGAAGAGGGAGCCAGTGTGTGCATTAGTAAGCTAGTTTCCCCAAGCAAAAGGTGCTGCACACACTGGTCTCTGCTATGTCATAGTATGCAAATGATCTCCAGGACTAGTCACAGAGATAAGGTCAGCTCAGTAAGCTATGGGGCGGGGCTTCACTCTGCACCAGGAAGAAGAAGAAACAAGCTGCTGATAACACAGAAACCAGAGCAGACTTGCAGCAGGGACTAAGGTACATTAATCTGGGGGGCTGTTTAGAGCAAATTTACAGATAGAAAAAAAAAGGTTTACTTGTTCTTTAAGGAAAGGTCTAGGATTGTGTGAGAACATCACTGTTGGCCAACTATATGCTGTTGCGTTGTTCTTTTTTGTTTTTATTTAGTTTTGTAATAAAAACGTGTTTGTTTTTTTCTTTAAAGGGTAATGGGACATGTCACACATCATGCACATTTTTTTTTTCAAGTACTCTGGTACTTAAATATAGGACTGCTTTAAACATATTTTTATGAAAATAAAAATATGTTTTGACAGTATTTCTTTAGAAATCTATAATGATTTACTTGGAAAGATTCTGATACTTTTTTTACTTGAGAAACAGACATCCTGTGAAGTAAAACACTGCTTCAAACATGTAATTTTATGGCAGTTTATTGCTCTGCTTTTCAATTCAAGCTAAATGTATTATCAAATCTAACATATGGTTTGTAGTTGCTACATGAACAGTGATTGATCATTTACCTTTGAAGGCAACAGTGTACGTCTGAGAATAAAATAAATACAACTTCTTGTGCACAGTAAAAGAAAATTATTTTCAATTTACAATTTTTTGGTATTGTAAGATTAAAACACAGTACATCTAGTCGAGAACTGCCAAAACATTTAGCAAATCTATTTAATGGTTAAAATTTTGAATATGATTGTCTTTGGCTTTCCTTTATTACCATTTTACTTTCCCTAGGCTCATGAAGTAGGTACTATTTAATGAAAGTATAATTTTTAAATCTTCAAACCATTTTCTAGTCAAACAGAAAAAAATACACTGTATGTACATGATGCACCACATATCAAAACATGTTAACAGATACTATGTTCCCTAAAGATTGTGATTATAGTGATGGGCGAATTTATTCACCAGACGCAAATTCGCGTCGAATTCCCACCGACGAATAAATTCGAGAAACGCCAGCGAAAATTCACCAGCCGAAAATTCGGTGGCGTAAAAAAAAAAAAAAAACGAGACGCGTGTTGAAAAAAACACGCCGAAAATTACGCAGCGCACGCCAAAAATGATGCGACGCATCGAAAATTACGCGATGCGTGTCGAAAACTCGTTTCACAATTTTTTTTACCAATATTCTGTGAAGCAAAACGGGATAGATTCGCCCGTCACTAATTATTTACTTATTCATAGGTTTTGGATTTAATCTGTAGGCACTGCAGCCCCACTAGGATTAAATAAATGTTGTTCCTTTTTTTCCATTTTTAGAATGGAGATATTGTTTCTCTTATTGTTTTGTTTATGTGGCTGTATGAGCTTTTGCTTATATGTATATACACAATGATTTTTGTGGAAGTTTGTGGTTTACACAAATTTCAAAAGAAAGAGCGGAAATGTAGTACATACTCCCCCCCCCAGATTTTTTGTATTTGCAGTTATGTATTTTCTCACCCGCAGACAGGGGCACTGTATGTTTACCTGTACCTGCCTTAACCCAAGCAGATGAGGGGCAAATCCCAGTAACCTATAGTAAAGAAGGCTTCACATTCAACTTGTGCTTTGTTATGTTTAGTAGCCAGAAAGGAGTATGGTGTGACAGTCCTTCATTAAAGGATCAGTAACATAAAAAATTAAAGGCTTTAAAGTAATAAAAATATAATGCAGTGTTGCTCTGCACTGGTAAAACTGCCGTGTTGGCTTTAGAAACACAACTGCTGTTTATATAAGGCTGGGTGCAGACAGGGAGATTCGGGGAGATTCTGTCGCCTGGCGATTAATCGAGGCGACAATCTCCCCGAACTGCCTTCTCCCTGTCCGCCACCTGTTTAAATTAAAAAGCGCCGGCGATTTCTGGAATCACACAAAGTTGCTTCGTGAGGAAACTTCGGAAGATTCCAGAAATCGTGTGTATTGGCGCTGGCGCTTTTTGGATTTAAACAGGCGGTGGACAGGGAGAAGGCAGTTCGGGGAGATTGTCGCCAGCGATTAATTGTCAGGCGACAGAATCTCCCCGAATCTCCCTGTCTGCCCCAGCCTAAAGAAGCTGCTGTGTAGCAATGGGGGCAGCCACTCAAAGGAGAAAAGGCTCAGGTTACACAGCAGATAGATAAGCTCTGTGGGACATAATGGTGTTATTTGTTATCCCCTGTTTAACCTGTGCCATTTAGAATTTTTCCAGTTTCTGTCATTGCTACACAGGAGCTTGTTTATATGAACTATAGTAGTGTTTCTGAAGCAAACAGATCAGTTTTACCAGTGTAGGGCAACAATGCATGACATTTTCATTACAATTTTTTTGTGTTACTGTTCCGTTAATAGATCCAGTCAGACATTACAACTTCAGCAGGAACTTTAACTGAATAGAATGTTTTATGTATGCACAGTATAATTCTTGTTCTTTGTAAAACTAACAGGGTAATTGGGGTGTGGCCACAAAAATTTTTTGCCCCACTACGCACAGAAAACAAACCTGTACTTTCCTAACAATCCGCTCTGGGCTGGCAACAAAAATATTTTTATATTTTATGGTTGGGGGTCACCACAACATGAGGAACTGTATTAAAGGGTCGCAGCTTAAGGAATGTTTAAATGGTATCACTACAGAGATTAACTGGCCCCTGCATTGTTTAAACCTCAAATACAGAATAATCCCCTGTATTGTTCAAACCTATGATCCCCTGAATGTGTTACATGTGTAACACCTCTATTGTTCACACCCCTAAAACCCTGTACTGTTCACACACGAGACCCACACTGATACTACCCACATTGTTCACCTGTTCACACTTTATACAAAATGCTAATGGGGCACCAGCACTGTGTCACTGTTAGTGATGGGCAAATTTATTCGGCAGAGGCGAATTCGCGGCGGACGAGTCGTGCGTCGATTTTTAACGCGATGAAAACAACGCGACACAAACGACGTGACGCGCGTCAAAAATGCGACTCGTTTCGAGAATTTTTTCGGCGAAGAGAAACGGGGGAGATTCGCGCATCACTAGTCACTGTATGTAGTACATCTTAGAGTGGTCCTAATAGGTTTCTCTGTCTCCTGCTCTATTCTGCCTTCCCCATGCACCCTGTGTGTTCCATGCTCTGCCTGTGTGCTCCCTGCTCAGCTGTGTATGCCTGTGTGTGCCCTACTCTGCCTGTGTCTGCCCTACTCTGCCTGTGTCTCCCCTACTCTGCCTGTGTCTCCCCTACTCTGCCTGTGTCTGCCCTACCCTGCCTGTGTGTGACACTCTGCCTGTGTCTGCCCTACCCTGCCTGTGTGTGACATACTCTGACTGTGTGTGCCCTGCTCTGCCTGTGTGTGTGACCTACTCTGCCTGGGAGTGTATCCTACTCTGCCTGTGTGTGTGATCTACTCTGCCTGTGTGTTCCCTACTCTGCTTGTGTGTGTGTGACATACTCTGCCTGTGTGTGTGACATACTCTGCCTGTGTGTGTGACATACTCTGCCTGTGTGTGTGACATACTCTGCCTGTGTGTGTGACATACTCTGCCTGTGTGTGTGACATACTCTGCCTGTGTGTGTGACATACTTTTTTCATATGAGTGATATTCCTGCAGTGAGCACCAACCATTTGGTTTTTTTTGGTGTGCTACCACAATTCATTTGGACATGGTCTTGTAGTAACATGGGTGTGGTTTAAAGTGGGTGTGGTTTAAAAACAGGGAGTGGTCAACACTGGCTTCCATTATCGGCCCTCCATTATGTAGGCCAGAAAACTTTAGGCCCTCGGTAACACAGAAGTTGGACAGCACTGCTATAGAGTAATAAAATACATTGCACTGGTATTCAGTAAAACTGAACTTTGCTCCTTTCATGACGTCGGGTCTTTCGCCAGCTCAGGACTCCAACTTCAGCTGCTTTTGTGACTTCAGGTCTTTCCACCGCTTTGGGACTTCAACTTCTGCTTGGGTCTTTTTGTAGCTTCTGTTTGGGACTTCATGAGAGGCGGCACTGCTTTGGCGCTGTCAAGGGGGACCCGGCTATTTTGAAAAGTGCAGTAGAGTCCTGCAGTGGGTCCAGCGGTACCCTGCGGGTTGCTTGTAGAATTTCTGGGTGCGGGTATAGAAGCGGGCCGGTGGTTCTGCAGGTTGGCGGGTTGGGTCGCGGATCCTCGCTATAGCGATTTTTACTCCTTTTTCTCAGCATTTCTACTTCTGATGATGTCACATCTGGTTTAAATTGACAGCACTTCCTGTTTTACTCCTTTTTTTCTGGTCACGGCTACTTCCGATGATGTCACTTCCAGTTTACAATGACAGCACTTCCTGATTATTGATGGTCAGCGGGTCGCGGGTCCGGGTTGCGGGTACAGGTCGGGTCGCGGTCCAAGCGGGTAAGAATGCGGGTCGAGGGTCCGGGTTGCGGATTGCGGGTACGGGTCCCAAAAAATGGACCCGCGCAAGACTCTAAAGTGCAGCACAGACGGGTCCCTTTAAGGCCAGGACAGCAGTAGCCCGTGTGTCCTCTTTATGATTTGTATTTGAATATGTGTAACACCAAATATATCCCCCATAGTAGTATAGCATTTTTTGCATTTCCGAATTGCTCTTTTTGGGAAAGAATTCAGATTTGTATGAGATAAATGGTAGGGCATTCTCCAACACTGAATCCTTTGGGTTACTTCTTCTGAGGACTGTAGATTGAAAGACAATTACTGTATGTTATGTGAGAGTTATAGAAAATTTGGAGGTGTAGCTCATGTAGGTTATTAGCTGGATGATATACAGTAACTGTAAAGACACCAAGATATTGTTATTAGTTATATCTAGTTATTAGATATAACCAATAACCAAACTTTCACATACTGTATGTCAATACAAGCCATGGCAGTTGCAGTGGGTATGTAAAGTGAACTATGGTAACCTGTGCCAAATGATGAGGACATAAATAACGGCCAACTACTGTGACATATTATTAGCAATTATTCAAATATACAAAAGCTATAATTAGAATTAACAGCATAAAGTAATAAACAGCAAAAAGTGTATAAACAGCAATACCTGCAACCAAAGGGGTGGTTGTATGGTGCTCATCCAGTGCCCTGATGAAAAAATGCCAAGGTAAGGCTCTTCCTACTCTAAATTACGAACTCCTTCCCTGCTCTAGGTGACCAGTTCTTAGCCAAGATCCTGACTGATTCTGAATAAGAATGAAGAAGGTGTATACTGCTCTCGGTAGAGGCTGAAATCAGCCAACAGACTGATTTCAGCCCCATCTGGCCCTAGTCTAGTAATTGACTAGTTTTGTGGTAGGTGCAACAAGCAGATCCAATAACTATCCTCTTGCAGTATAGAAATAGCCAATTCAGTGTCAAGCATCAGGTTAAAAGTATATGTAAAGCTTGCCTGGAATTCAAAACTGTGGCCTAATACGCAGTCACAGGAAAAATACAGTGCTAAGGAAAGGGATTCACTGCACAATACAAATAAAAAATACTGCTTTCACTGTGGTTCAAAAGAACACCTTGCAAATAATGCTAAATGTCCAGCAAAAGCTATACAGTGCCGCAAATGTTTAAAGCCAGGTCACTTTGCTACGGTCTGCCGTACTTACTACTACAAATGTTACAGTATTAAGTGTGGATAAAGCTGGTACATTTATTCCAGACAAGTTTATATGCACTGTCAGTGTCAGTACTGCTTCTGCTGACAAGGGGCACTCCATTAACCTGATGCTTAATACAGATTCAGCTGTTTCAATACCACCAAAGGATATTTTCTTGAAATACTTTGCAAAAGATACGCTTGTTGCACCTGCCCTGAGACTGGTCAGTTACTTAAAGGATCCAATCCCTGTGCTTGGTTGTTTGCCAGTGACTGTACAATTTAAATCAAATACTGCAAAATGTGACTTTTACATTGTGAATAAAGGTACTGCTATACTTGGAAGGGATCTCTTTGCTACATTAAACCTAAAATTAGTTGATGGTCTGATTACTACAGCACCAGTGCCTGCCACACAGCCTGTGTCTAAAATTTCACCACAAAGCAACACATCACTGGGCTGTGCAAAGAATTTTGTACACAAAGTTAAGTTGAGACCAGATGTAAAACCAGTACGCCAGAAATTGAGGCTCTTGCCCTACTCTATAAGGGAGACTGTCTCACAGGAACTAAAGAAACTGGTAGAGCAAGATGTGATTGAAAAGTCAGAATCCTCTGAATGGGTTTCAACAATTGTTGTAACAATGAAGAAAACTGGAGGTATTCGATTGTGTGTTGATCTCTGTGAACCTAATAAAGCAGTTGTTATTGATAATCATCTATTGCCACACATAGAGGAGCAAAATTCTTTTCAACCCTGGATCTTCAGAGTGCTTATCATCAAGTATTACTGCATGAAGAAAGCCGAGACCTCACTGCATTTATCACCCATGATGGTTTGTTTCAGTTCAAGCATGTACCTTATGGACTGGCTTCAGCACCGAGTTGTTTTCAAAGACTGATGTCTTCTATACTCCATGACATACCTGGTGTACAATGCTACTTGGATGATATAATTGTCTACGCTCCAACTATGGATCACCATGACAAGCTTGCCTCACATGTCCAATTCAAGTAAAACTACGGGACATCTTACAAAACAAATGGAAAATGCTGAGAAGAAACTCAGTCCTGATCTTCAACCTTACTACAGGATTAGACACGAACTGTCCTTAGTAGATGGCTATGTTGTCTGTGGAGCGCACTGTTTATTGGTACCAGAGACCTTGCGAGAAAAGCTCATACAACTTGCACATGAGAGTCATCAAGGAATTTTACGTACAAAACAAAGACTGCAAGAACTGTACTGGTGGCCAGCAATGGATGCTGATGTGGTAACTGCCATTCATTCACACATACACCACCACTTCAGCCAGTACCATTTCCTGATACAGCACGGGAAAAACTTGCTATTGATATTGTGGGTCCTTTTGCAGACGCTTCTATCGACTCCAGATTTGCTATAACTCTGATAGACTATTACAGTAAATGGCCAGAAATTGCATTTGTTTCTCATGTAACATCAGCTACAGTAATAACATTTCTGTCTACAGTCTTCAGCAGAGAAGGAAATCCAAAGGAGTTAATATCAGACAACTGACCACAGTTTGTCTCATATGAGTTTTAATCCTTTCTGAGAGAGAGGAATATTGTGCATAGGAAATCTTCAGTGTATTACCCACAAGCAAATGGAGAAATCGAGCAAGGAAGTCTGAAAGAAGCATTACAGACAGCAAATCTTACTGGGAAATCTTGGAAAGTATTTACAACAGAGTTCCTACATAACTACAGAGCAACATGCCATGCAACAACCCAAGCATCTCCAGCTGAATTATTACATGGCAGACAGATGCGCACTAAGTTACATGTTGCAGACGTCAAACTTCCACCAAAGACTATTCCTACAAAATCATCTACTGCTGACATTGTGAAACGTCACCAACCCAAATGCAAGGCTTATACTGATAGAAAACGTAACGCAAGAGAAATATATTTTCAGCCTGGATCTTTAGTCAGAATTTTGAAACCAGGAATACTGAAACAAGGACAATCTAAATTTACTACACCGCTTGAAGTGAGACACCAGCGAGGACCATAAACATATGAACTGTCCGATGGACGCATATGGAATGCAAGTCGCCTTGCTCCTGCTAGATATGACTTTGGAGATGTTCCATTTGATGAAGGACATTTCCCTACTCCTAATGCCAACCGCAATAGGGCAGAAGAAAGTGAACCTATAAGGCATATTGAGAGAATCAGAAAACTGCCTGCATGGACCAAGGACTATGTCATATGAAGAATGTATATATTGCTTTAAGATACATACAGTTTAATTGTTACTGTTTATATACTTGTCCAAATGCTTTCCTACTATAGGGGGAATATGTGGTGTTTTTACAAATGGCCTGCAGGTGGCACTGTGCATACACAGGACTTTCTGTACAGCTTGCAAGTGAAAGTGAGACTTACTGCTGTTATGTAATGGCTGCATGACCTGCTAATAAAACACTGTTATACTCTCCTCATCCTCGGCTACCAAACACAACACTAGGGAGAGGTTGAACTGTGCTGGACAGTATATATTCAAAAAATAAGGAAACCCCTTGCACAAATACATCTTCCTTTCCAGACATGCTGACTTGCATAAGCAAAGTGAATGCCACAAAATTCTACAGTATTCTGTTTCACTATAATTTATAGATCCCCACTCAGTTTGTGTATGTATTCTTCAGAAAGATCTGTATATTATGTAATAGATTACCTTGCATACATATAACGAGTGACTACAATGTGCTATTGCACAAACGATAATGCAAGTTATTGTTCCTACAACTTTTATTTATAAACTATACATAAATTGTAGTTTTATGTGAAAATGCTAGTGGATGCCCTTAATTTATTCTTTAACTACAACTCTCAGAATCACCTGCCAAGTACAGATGCAGCCATTTGGATTTTTGTGTTAAATGCGTCGTGACTCAGGGTTAATTGAAGATACTGTGTTATCTAAAGTCATCTTAACGCATTTAGTGCATTTAACCTTTTCATTAGCATACCAAAGCACCATTGTTTTCAATGGTGATGAACTCTTTAATTGGATGGGATGCTGTGACACAATATTCTGTGATAAGTGAGTTAAATGGGATGTCTGAGTTAAGTTATTCTGTGCCAAACGCACAATCCAAAGTGGCTTCATCTGTATGTATTAAACTGATGGCTTTTGTTCCAAATAACTTGAATGCTGCTGCTCAGAACAGAAAAAGCAAGTCATAAATATCCAAATTTGTTGCTTCTTGAGTTTGACTTTTAGGAAAGATGGATATGTGAGGGTGGAATGTTAGATGTCAGTTAAAAATGGTTGGACCACTCCCAATCCTCTCTTCTCAGAACAAAGCTGCCCGTCAACACTGGGCCAAGTTTTGTAGATTTCCTAAAGTGGCAAAAGTCTGGTGACAGCAGGTTGCCCACTGGCTGCATCTGCACTGGGCGGATGAGTTTGACAGACATTTAAATTTCCCATCCACTCACTCCCCAGTAAAAAAGATTACATAAGAGTAGGTGGCAGCAACAGTGGATGGGTGATGTGCTGCAGTGTTTGGAGGGGGGTGTGAGCAGCTGGAGTAAATGTGGACTGGGGGGCTTCTCAGCATACATCTCACAAGGCTGGGTGAAGGTTCAGTCCAAAAATGTCACAGCAGTGGCCTATGTACAGAAGCAGGGAGGTACAAAAATGTGCACAGCTTCTGAGAGAGCTTGCTTCAATTATGTCTTGAATATAGGAGAACCTGACAAGTCTGACAACACTTTAAATTCCATGCAGTCAAAAAATACAGGTAGATTTCCTCAGTCAGAATATCTTAGGGCTATGAGAGTGGCATCTCTGCCTTCTAGTTTTTTATAAAGATACATAGTTACATAGTAGTTACATAATTAAATTTAAAACCAAATTAAAAACCCAGCATACACACATCTCCACTCTTTCACACAAACCATATATGCCCTAGCTATACTAACTGTAGAGTGTAGTATCAAAATAGCCTTTGATATTATGTCTGTCCAAA
>CM044441.1:70651735-70671251 GCA_024363595.1 Xenopus borealis
TGCCCAGTTAAGCCTAATTGTAAGCTTGTTCACTCTGCATCTCTTAGAACCCAGAACTCTGATGACCAGGTCTATTTATCCATTAATGTTGTTTTACAGTGGCCTGGAAGAAGTCTTCAAGTACCAGCTCTGATTGATTCTGGGGCATGCGGCTGTTTCATGGATAAAGGACTGGTTGCCCATCACCATATTCCTCTAATTCCTAAGTCCAGACCATTGATAATCAGACTTGCTGATGGCTCCAACATCTCTTCTGGTCCTGTCTTTCAAGAAACCATCCCTCTCCTAATAAATTACCAACAAATTATCTTTGTCCTTTGATATTGTATCCTCTCCTTTGTTTCCAGTAATTCTGGGGTTTCCATGGCTTAAGCGCCACAATCCTACTATTGATTGGCACACCAAACGAGTAACCTTTTCATCTGTAAGCTGTTCACAACATCTTCCTAACAATTTATTATTACATCTCACTATCCCAGATACACGACTGACTTTAATTCCCGAACCCTATCATGACTACCTCGATGTTTTAGATGAAAAGGGTGCTGAAATACTTCCCCCTCATTGTATTTATGATTGTCCAGTAGACCTTCTTCCTGGAGCTGCTATACCATTCGGGAGGATCTACCTCTTATCTGAGCCAGAACTCAAAGTTCTCAAGGACTACATAGACGAGAATCTTAGAAAGGGGTTTATCCGTTTTTCTACATCACCTGCTGGAGCAGGAATATTTTTTGTAGAAAAGAAGGACCATTCTTTACGACCTTGTATCGATTATAGAGACTTGAACAAAGTGACTATCAAGAACAGATATCTACTCCCTCTCATTCCCGAACTCTTTTCAAGACTTCATTCTGCTCGTGTCTTCACTAAACTAGATCTTCGAGGAGCCTATAACCTAGTACGTATCCGACAAGGAGATGAGTGGAAGACTGCTTTCCGTACCCGTGAACTATTTGCCATTAAAATGGCCTTTCAGGAGTGGAGACTAGTGATGGGCGAATTTATTCGCCGGGGCTGAAGTTGCGGCGAATTCCCGCGATTCGCCGCTGGCGAATAAATTCGCGAATCACCAGCGAAATTTCGCCAAGCGAAATTTTGCCAAAAAAAACGAGTCGCGCGTCGTTTTTGACGTGACGCGCCGAAAATGACGCGATGAAAATTGACGCGACGCGCGTCAAAGTTGATGCGACGCGCGTCAAAAGCGTCCCGCGACTCGTTTCGAGAATTTTTCGCCGATACGCGAATTTCTCTAGAAATTTGCGAATCTTTAGGCAAAGCGAATCGCGGGAGATTCGCCCATCACTAGTGGAGACATCTGTTGGAAGGAGCCACACATCCTGTGCTGGTTTACTCTGATCACAAGAACCTCGAACTACGCGCTGCTAAAAGACTTCGTCCACGTCAGGCTAGATGGGCTCTTTTCTTTGCACGGTTCCATTTTCACGTCATGTACCGACCCGGATCTAAGAATGGCAAAGCTGACGCCTTATCTCGTTTGTTCTCTGACTGCAGTCAGGAGACAACAACTGAAAATATCCTTTCTCCCTCCAATTTTCTCGTCTTACAGACGGATCTCTTACATAAAATTCGTGTAGCATCTCACGCTGAAGTTGCCGATCCTAATTCCATGACGTCCCGGGAAGGCCTCTTCTTTGTTAGAGATCGGATCTTCGTCCCTAAGGAACTTCGATTGGAAGTTTTGCAGTTTGTGCATGATCACGTTCTGGCTGGTCACCCTGGTTTCAAAAAGACCCAACAGCTTGCCAGAAGACATTTCTATTAGCCAGGACTTTCCCAAGATTGTCTTCAATATGTTCTTTCCGGCGAAGTCTGTGCCCGATTCAAGAATTCTCGTTCCCGACCTATGGGATTATTATGCCCACTTCCTGTTCCTATGAAGCCGTGGAGTAGTATTTCTGTGGACTTCATTGTGGATCTGCCACCTTCAAACGGGTTTAATACCATCCTTGTCATAGTGGATAGACTGATGAAGTTGGCCCACTTCATAGCATTGTCCGGTCTACCTTCTGCTGCTGTGATTGCTGAAGTTTTCATTCGGGAGGTTTTTCGTCTGCACGGTTTACCAGAGGAAGTGGTTTCTGACCGGGGATCTCAGTTTACTTCCCGCTTCTGGAGGGCCTTGTGCCGAGGTCTTCGTATACGGCAGGCTAAGTCCTCGGCTATCCATCCCCAGACTAATGGACAGACTGAGCGTACCAATCAAACCCTGGAGCAGTATATCCGCTGTTTTTCATAATTTTCTCAGGATGATTGGTTTTCATTGCTCCCTTTGGCGGAGTTTTCCTATAACAATGCCGTGCATGCTTCTACTAAACAGTCTCCGTACTTCTCTACCTATGGTTACCATCCCACTTCTCTTCCTGGCCTTTTGGAAGTAGCAGTTCCAGCTGCTCAAGACAGACTATCATTCTTGTCTCGCAACTTTGATCTACTCCGGCAGACCGTTTCGGAGGCCCAGTTGGCTTTTAAGAACTTTGCGGATAAGAGGCGTCGACAGTCTTCAGTCTTTCAGGTCGGAGATTTGGTTTGGCTGTCTACTCGTAATCTGAAGCTGTCTTGTCCGACCAAGAAGTTGGGTCAGAAGTTCATTGGTCCTTTTCCGGTGATCAGACGGATCAACCCAGTAGCTTTTGAGCTGCGGTTGCCTACTCAGTACAGTGTTCATCCTGTTTTCCATGTCTCCTTGTTGAAGAAGTTTGTGCCGAATCCTTTTCCGAACCGACTGGAACCTCCTCCTGGTCCTGTGATGGTGCAAGGTGCCGAGGAATTTGTGGTTCAGAAGATTCTGGATTCCAGATTTCATAGAGGTCAGTTGCAGTACCTGGTCCAATGGAAGGGTTATTCTCCTGAAGACAACTCCTGGGAACCTTCTGGGGGCGTCCATGCTCCCAGGTTGGTCAAATCCTTTCACGAGAAGTTTCCTGATAAGCCTGCTCCTGTGGCCTACCGGAGGTCATCTGTCGGGGGGGGGCAATGTAAGGAACGTACCTCTGCCCTTCCTGAAAATGGTGCCTCTGTCTCCCGAGCCTCTTTCCACGGGCGTCATCGTGAGCGCGTCTCGTTGCAGGTGGTACGTCGCGGGCATCAATGCGCGCGTGTTACATCACGTCGCAGGCGATACGTCGCGAGCGTCCTTACGCAGGCAGGCGCCAAATTCGGCGCAGGGGGTTTAAATAGACGCCACCTTGAGCAGTTCTTTGTGAAGTGTTCGTCGCTCCTGTGAAGTCACTAAGCTATTACTCTCCGTATTGAATTTCCTGTGTACCGACTTGGCCTGTTTCTGGATTCTGCTGTTTTCTCCACTCCATTCAACTTCAGCTTGCCCTTGACTACTCTTCAGCCTCACGTTTTTCTGGTCTTGTTATTTGGACAATTTCCGGCACTCCTGCCACTCCTCCACTAGGGGCAGTCCTGTTTCATCTTCAGTGCCTGTTCATCCTCAGTGGGAGGTGTAGGAGAGGTCATCCTTCTACAAAATCTCTTCCAACCTACTGGTCCTGACATCTAGTGATTTCTAATGGCCCATAACATATAGCAAATGTTCAAGTACTTGAACTTCTGGGTTATAGTGACCATAGTATGACATAATTTAATATATGGTGCAAAAAACAAATATACACTGGGACAACAAAAAACATGAATTTCAGAGAGCTAACTTTAGTGCCTTGAGGGCTGCCCTTCAGAGCATTATGTTTTAAGCAGAATACGATTGATAAAGCTTTAATAAAAATGTATGTAAACTAGGAACCAGGGCTAGATGGCATACACCCCCAAGATCTAAGAGAGCTTAGTTCAGTTTTAGACCATAGACAATAAGTTTAACATCTGTGGTGGTAAAATTATTTGAAGGCCTGTAAAGGGATCACATTCAAAATTCAAATTCAAAATGTTGTCATAGTGAATGGCATTATGAATAGCAATCAGTGTGGCTTTATGAAGTCAGAAAAATGTGATTGCTTTTTATGATGATGGAAGTAAGCTGCTGGACAGTGGGCTTATACAGGCTGATACATTAGATACAGTAGCTTTAAGAGGGGATTGGGTGACTTTTTAGCAAGTGAGGGAATACAAGGTTATAGAAGATAGCTCATAGTACAAGTTGAGCAGAGACTAGTCAAATTCCCATCTTTGAGTCAGAAAGGAATTTTTCACCCCTCTGAGGCTTCAAATTGGGTGTTTGCCTTGGATCAACTCGCAGTTAGGCAGGTTAAAATAGAGCAAAAGTTGAGCATGTGTCTTTTTACAATCTAACTTAGTATGTTATTATGTATATTTGTGACTTATGGGAGGGTAATGTAAGTAATGTATCAGTGTTTGCTCATGACACAAAACAATGCAGCCCAATTAATTCCATCCAATATGTGGCATCCTTGCAACAGGATCCTGACAAACTGGCAATCTGGGCAGCTACAATAAGTGGGAGATGGGTTTCAATGTTGATAAATGTAAAGTCATGCACCTGGGATGTAAAAATATCCAAGCCACTTAATGGGACTGCATTAGACAAATCTATAATGGAAAATAACTTTTAACTGTTTGTACTTGGAAAATGACCTTGGAGTCCTTGCAGATAATAAACTGTGCTGTAGCAAGCAATGCTAGTCAGCAGCATCAATGGCAAATAAGGTCTTGAGCTGTATTAATAGGGGCATACTGTAAATTCGCAGGAGGAGGGGGTCATTCTTCCATTGTACAGAGCACTGGTAAGGCCTCATATCTGCCATACAGTTTTGGTCTCCAGTGCTGAAACAGGACATTATTGATCTTAACTATGTGGAAAGACTGGTCAAGTTGGGGTTTACCATATTATATTTTGTTAGGAGTGACTTGTTCTGAGAGCAGTTAGGAAGCTAATCTAGGGGTAGGACATAACTATGGGGACCCGAGCCCCAAAAAAAAAAAAAATCTAGTTCCACTTGCACTAAATCGCATGTGGCACACAACAAATCAGTTGCACCTGCAACCCCCAAAGCTTGGTACCTCCATATCCCCCTGTGGCCCTGCTTCCTCCCTAATTACACCATGACATAATGTAAATACGACTATTCAATTCACGTTTCTACTAAAATAAGTAAGAGCTTGAAAAAAAAAATGATATTAAGGAAAAATGTTTTCCCATAATCGCCAAGGTTTTTTACCTTTACTTTCATAAGTCAGCATCTCACAGCTCAGTAAAACATATTAGCATGGGGTTTATTTGAAATTCCATCAGAAAAGTTACATACTGAGGTGACTGGAAGGTCAGGAGAAAAACTGTTCTTTTAGAAGGATAATGTATAAACTCTGAACAAATGCAATTATATTTTTCTTCACAAAAACAAAACAAAAATCAGTAACAATAAAAAAACTTTTAGTCTGTTCAAAAATGTATTTTATTTCTTCACCTAAAAGAAGCATTATGCATGAAGGACACTGCCATAGTATATTACAATGAAAATTTGCTAAAACACATTTTAACAGAACTGAATGTCGATTTTTTAAGCTTTTTAATATAAACACACATATTTCTTTTCAAAGGTTGCAGGAAGTGAATGTAAACAAATCAGACACAATAGCAACCATTTATAAATAAATACAAGTACTACTTCTGAACCATATATTAACTTTAAAGTGTACAGTGAGCAATACAATAAATAATTAAAAGTATTCCCAATAGTGTAAGTGGCAAGAAATAAACTTACCCATCTAATACAAAGTTTATTCTCATTAGTTCTTACTTGTGGATAAAACCTTGCATCATGATCACAGGAATTTATCATTTGTGACAGGGTGTTTGGGAAACACCACTGTCTTGAAGGAAAGTGCCTTGAAAAGAGTGCATTTAAGTTGCATGATATGGGTTGCAGAGGGATACCCAGCACAGGTAGGGTTAATATTCCCTCTCAGCCAAGTAATTAAGAGGCAGTTGAGAGAGGAGCTACCTAGGAATGTAAAAGGGTTGTGTTCCCACACCTTAGAGCAAGGGTGTCCAACCTGTGGCCCAGGATAGATATGAATGTGGCCCAGCTGGAAATGCTTGGTTCCCGAGGAAAAATTATTTTGCAAAGGATATAGGTGTAGACAGGAGGGGGGACTTTGCCTATTGCCCATTTAGTAGTAATAGTAATAAATCTATTTAAAATCCAGGTGTCCCATATTCCAGTGTGAAAATAGAATGATCAGGGGAGCACCTTCTGTTAATGAGAAAGTCTATCCGGATGGTGTGCAGGGTCAGTCTTGTAAGACTCAATGTGAAAAGGGAGAAAGAAAAAAAGAGACCCATATAATTGCACCCTCCCATCCAAAAGTAGTACAGCCCAGACTGATGTAGTAGTGAATTGCTTAAAACATAACATTTATTGGTAACATATATTAAAAGGATGTATGATCCATAAGGGTTAAAATTATGAAACCGGCAGGACACCCAACCAAATTACCTAATGCGTAAGTCTCCTACTGTAGTTGGTGCCTCAGGCACCCTGTAGCAAAGTAGGTTAATCGTGGGTATCATAGATCAAATCCCCTCGTTATCGGCCCGCTTAGGCATTAACTAAACTAGCTATCTTGTGCCTCAGGCACTGTGCTATCTACCTATGACTGCGCGGCCATCGAGAGGAGAAGGTGAAAAAGCTGCGTGAGCGTACTGACTTGTGCTGCAAGCACCGATCGCTAGCTATCTTGCTTGTGCCTCAGGCACTGTTCGCTATCTAGCTGTCTGAGCTCACCGCAAATCACCTCGTCTGTCCCACTTGATCTCCAGATCCCCCCTCCCAACTTGGAGATATGTCGGAGATTAGGTACAAAGGCTAGTATATTCCAGTGTATAGCTCCATCTGGTTAGCCAACTAGTATTGTAGTTCTTTTCTGTGCATGTTCTTTACTTTTACAAATCAAAAGTTGTTGTGTATTTCATGTATGGCCCCAGATAGTTTTTCTTTTTCCAATGTGGCCCAGGGAAGCCCAAAGGTTGGACACCCCTGCCTTAGAGCTCTGGTAGAGCTGGACACCTCCTAGAGTGGAGTGCTGGTGAGGCTGGTGAGTCTAAATCGCTGAAGGGGAGAAGGAGAGTCCCAGGAGGGGAAATCATACTCAGGTCTGAGTGAGAAACCCGAATGCTCTGAAGTTCCCGAGGTTGAGAGTTTCCCTGGATGGTCAGAGCCTGAATTCTGAACAGTGTTTTCTGTTGCTTTTGTTGGGAATGCCCAGTGCCTAATAAACCTGTGTTTTGTCCAAAGCTTTGGTGTCCCTCAAAATCCTGTTACACATTACAAAGAGCTATTTCATGTGTGTGTGAGGCATAAACCACAATAATGCCTAAATTGGCATTATTACAATTACCATTACAACATTTAATGCCAAAACTCATTAAACACCATTAGAACTGTTAATGATTTTATGCAAGGAATTGGGTTATAGCTTTAGTTTTGCTTTCAATTATCATTGAATTTATTCGCCAGGGGCGAATTCGCGGCGAATTCCCGCGATTCGCCACTGGCGAATAAATTTGCGAATCACCAGTGAAATTTCGCTTGGCGCGACGTGATGCACGCCGAAAACGACGAGACGAGCGAATTTCTCTGGAAATTTGCAAATTTTTCGGCGAAGCAAATCTCGGGAGATTCGCCCATTACTTATGAACTGCTGCAGCATTCACAAAATCAACTGATCTCCATAAAAAATATTGTATTATTGTTAACATTTATTTAAATAGCAGCAGCATATTTCTCAGCACCTCAAAGTAAATCATATGAATTACATACATATAACATTTGGCGTTACATACATCACAACCAATACTGGAACAAAAAGTGAGGAAGGCAGTGTGCAGAATAACTTAGGGGTAGATTTATCAAAGAATGAAATTCCACCGCTCTCCATTCATTTCTATGAGATTTTGAAAAGCCTATTCATCAATGGGTGAAGTGAAAGTTCACCCTTTGATAAATACGCCTTTAAAAATCCCATAGAAATTAATGGAGTGCGGCGGAATTTCCCTCTAGTGGCGGAACTTCATTCTTAACTTCACTCTTTTATAAATATACCCCTTAGAGTCTAAAGGGAAGAGAATAAGACACAAGGGGGTAGATTCATCAAAGAGTGAAGTTAAGAGTGAACTTCTGCCACTAGAGGGAAATTCCACAGCTCTCAATTCATTTCTATGGGATTTTTAAAGGTGTATTCATCAAAGGGTGAACTTTCACTTCACCCATTGATGAATACACCTTGCAAAATCCCATAGAAATCAATTGAGAGCTGTGGAATTTCCCTCTAGTGGCGGAACTTCACTCTTTGATGAATCTACCCCAAGGTGTGGAAGTGGGCAAGATCAGAATTAAATGGGTGAGAAGTAGTCCAGTGTAGAAGAGTGTAGTACTGTATGTGGTATTGCATTTGGTAGTTAAAGTGATTCTTACACTAAAAATCTGATCTTTAAAATATGACACTAAAAGTTACCTATAGATAGTGATGGGCGAATTTATTCGCAAGGGGCGAATTCCCGCGACACGTCGAAAATGCCGCGACTCGTTTCGCTAATTTTTCTGCCAATTCACGAATTCCGCTGGAAATTCGCGAATTTTTCGGCAAAGCGAAACTGGGTAGATTCGCCCATCACTACCTATAGATCATCTTGATTTTTTTGCGGAGAGGATTGGTTTGTATGTAACTGACTGTCCCATCTCAGCCTGTCAGTTAAAGTTTCTATGCTAATGGACTCCAGCTGAACAAATATGGCAGCCCCCTCATAGATGACTATGATCTAGTAAGATCTAGTAAGTAATAAAAAAGACTCACCCTGGTGGTCTAGTGGTACGGTCTGGACGCCCGGCGCTCCCTTCCTCTTCTCTTGACAGCTTCCTAATGCGTGCACGGCGTGCACTTCCGCCTTTTAAAGGCACATGCGCACTGATGTTGTGACATCAGCACGCAATGGCGCCAAATGCAAAATATAAAGGGGACTTTGCAGTTTTTTGATTGCCTGTGATAGGAGTTTGTTCCTGGTGCTTCTGAGCTTTAAAGCTATCCTGTCTGAACCCGTCTGATTCCTGTTGTGACCCTTGCTTGGCTTTTGACTACTATACATTCTTTATCCTGACCCTCTGACTGATCTCCTGATTTGACCCCTGCCTGCCTGACTTTGTTTGTACACCGCCTGCCCCGATCCAATCCGCCTGATCTCACTACGAATTTTGTCTACGCCTTGTACCACATCCTTCTGCCCAAAGACTTTAATAACAGTCATGCCCCATTGCTGGACAGAACTTTCGCCTTGCTCCTCTAGTTTAAGTCCAGGTGGCATCTGAGTAGCTGAGGGCTCCACCCGAAGCCAAAGGCAGTCACACTACTGGTGAAACACGAGCCAAGACCAGGGTGCTTGGCATTTGTTCTGGTGTTGGGTGCCGACCGTGACAGATAGGAAATGTAAAAGAATCGGGTAAATACTTTAGGGCAAAATTATTGGTAGCACGCAAGGCCAATATTATGATAGATGTAAAAAAAGGTTTAATTGCTGGTGTCAGTATCTCTTTAAGCATACTGAGGGGAAGCTTCTCTAAATAAGTGTGTTTTAAGAGATCTTTTGAAAGCAGAAAGGTAGGGAGAAAGTCTGAGAAAGAATTCCAGAGGAGGGGTGCAGCCCTTGCAAAGTCTTGAATGTGAGAAGAGTTGAGTAGCAGGTCAGTAGAGGAACCTAGTAAGTGACTTGGAGAGCATATAGAGAGGAGTTCAGAGATGTAGGGCGGGGCACAGATATGAAGTGCTTTGAATGTCAGGGTCATGAATTTGACTTTTGTACTGTAACTCAAACATATAAATACAATCATTAACCTGTGCTGCTGCTCCTCTTCGTTTATAAACAACTGCCCAGTGTAAACACCTAGAAACACTTTGTTACCATCTTCTGTTCCTTCCCAGCTGTGCCTTTGGAATCCAGGACACTGCACATGTGCAGTAGAGTTAAACTTTAGATTTTTGAGAACAATATCTATACTAACTAGCTGTATAATTTAAGATCAGATTTTAAGCCTTGGATATTGTGCTTGTTCAAGAAATCATGCAAGCCACTCTACAAGGCATCAATAAAAGACAACATCAACCTGCAGAGCATTTCACAATCTTACTGCCCTTACTTTGAAAAACCACCTATGCTGCTTCAAATATAGAATCAGTTCATGAAGTCTACAGGGGTGGCCTATTGTCAGGTGTAGCAAAGCGATAGGGTAACCACACACCTTACACTCCCAGTAACCTCCTTCTTAGTGCTCAGTGATGGGGGATTTGGCAAACTCCGTTGTAAATTTGAAGAATTTCACCGGCACACAAGAAATGCTATAAGCAGGGCAAGCCCTTGCAATTTATTTAATGCAATATGCAACGTATCTGGGACAAACCCCTTTGTCAAGCATAGTGTGTGCCCAATGGGGCTCTGCCCCCCTGAACCATGTTCAAGATGGTGGCACCTATTGCCGCCATGTGGACAATGGCTGTGACTTCATCATGTTGTGTCTGGCTCCAAATAGGGATGTAGCGAACGTTGGAAAAAAAGTTCACAAACATATTCGCAAACTTGCGTCAAAAATGCGAACGGTTCGCGAACGTCGCAAACCCCATAGACTTCAATGGGAAGGCGAATTTTAAAAGCTAAAAAAGACATTTCTGGCCAGAAAAATGATTTTAAAGTTGTTTAAAGGGTGCAACGACCTGGACAGTGGCATGCCAGAGGGGGATCAAGGGCAAAAATGTATCTGAAAAATCCATTGTTGACACAGCGCTGCGTTTTGTGCTGTAAAGGGCAGAAATCACACTACATTTCTAAACCTGTGTAATAAACTGCTTTAAAACGTCCGGCGTCTACATGCCAATCAAGTCGTGTAAAGGTTACAGCCTGTTCACACGCAAAGACGAAACGCGGCGCTAACTGCAACGCAAAAAAACGCAAAGAGCTTTAATGAATGATACCGTCAAGTGAGCAAATAATAGTTGAGCTTGTCACCTCCAGGATGTTCGTCCTGTTGGTGGCAATATTTCTGTAGTGGTGTGTTTAGCAGTGTGGGCCCAGTTTTGGTCTACTTTATTGATCACCTGCGGTGACCATAAAAGATGCGATTTTGCCACTGTTGCAGAACCCTGAAAAATTAGGCATGTGTACTTTCCTGAAAAATTATGTTTTTTTTGTCGCAGCCACTGAAGCACAGAGGCCAGAAAAAATATGCCATATAAATGCTAACAATATAAATTTTTTTTGTCGCAGCCACTGAAGCACAGAGGCAGACTTCTGTCCCTCCAATACAGAGCAGTATCAAGTAGATTACTAGCCAGCAAACTTACTATCAACTGTCCCTCAAATCACTAACAGCTCTCTCCCTACACTAGCTCTTCCAAGCACACACAGGCAGAATGAAAAAACGCTGCAGGGCTTCAGTTTATATATGGAAGGGGAGTGGTCCAGGGGGTGTGGGGGTGGTCCAGGAGGGAGAGCTTCCTGATTGGCTGCCATGTATCTGCTGGTCTGGGGTGAGAGGTCAAAAAAAAGCGCCAGCTAAGGCGAACCCAAAATGGCGAACGTCGCGCGATGTTCGCGAACATTCGGCGAGCGCGAACAGTCGATGTTCGCGCTAACAAGTTCGCCGGCGAACAGTCCGCGACATCCCTAGCTCCAAAATTCAAAATAAAAGGATGCCAAGGTCACAAGTTCGATGCCAGATTATAGGAATTGCTACTTTCATTCCTGGGTGTTCCTGATTGAATTTCTGGACTGAAATATGCCCCTAACACCTATAGTATGCTGATCCTTCCCTGCTATCTCTCTATAGTCTCCTCTAATGTACTTTTAAAGATAAATTGTGTCCCCTTGCAAACACCCTTTTTCAAAGGAAAATTAAACCAGCCTTGGCAGTTTTCCCTAATAGTTTAAATCTTCCATTCCTTTTAGTAGTCTATCTATCTCAAGAATTGGAGTCCATGACTTCACTGCATACTCAAGTTGAGGCCTTACTAGGAACCTACAGAAAAACAAAATGATGCTTTCATCCCTCGATGTAATGCCATTTTTATACAAAACTACTTTATTTGCTTCAGAAGCTAGGTTTTATTCTATATAAAGCACCATCTATCTTCCTTGGTGGAGCACAAAGCTGCTCTTACAAACTAAAGCTCACTAACTAACTCTTCCTAGAGAGTGCTACAACAGTGGTATCCTGCACACTAGCTTACCTCATTCACATGGTCCTTGTTCCCTGACATCTCTAAAGGCATTGCCCCTTCAGGGTCTAACACTTCCGAGGATTTGTTGACTCCAAGCTCAACAGACAGCCACCCAGTTCAAGTGCTGCAGCCAAAGAGGAAGGACCTCCCCCTGCAAAGCACTGTTACAGTGATGCAGGATATAGTTATCAACCTACAGGCCAATGAACTGGGTACATATAAGTACAAATGTAGCATGGGTTTTAACTCAGTAACAAAGAAATGAGGCACTGGTAGGGGCATGACACCATAGGGGCCATTAAACCTATGGGTCCCTGTCATGTCTTCGCCATAGCATTCTACATTTTACATGCTGTGGGCTCCCTCTACAGGTCACAGGCTGTAACAACACAAGACAGTTTCCTGTGTGTTTTCTATTTCCATAAGGATTATGGCAGAAATTGTATTGATCAGGCCACCGTAGCTACACCATGTGACCTTGTGCAATGCCTTGTGGGAGCTAGGACTCCATTTTACAGTCCATGCTGTGGAAGAAGCACACCAGTTCCATCTCTCCCAACATAGCATAGCTGGTAAGGATAAGTCACACCAAAACACATCCACAGCTGCCAGCAACCCCAGAGAAATTATTACAGAGACATTTATGCCAGCTAGTGTTTGATGCTGCTATTATACGTTCATGTATAGTGATGGGCGAAATGGGCGCGTTTCGCTTCGCCGAAAAATTCGCGAATTTCCAGAGAAATTCGGAAATTTTTCGCCGATTCGCAAAACGAGTTGCGCGTCGCGTCTTTTTCGACGCGCATCGCTTCGTTTCCGACGCGCCGCGTCGTTTTTGGCGCGCGTTGCGTCATTTTCGTCGCGTCAAGCACGATGCGCGACTCGTTTTTGGCGGCAAATTTTTTTCAGCAAATTTTTCCTGACGTTTCGCGAATCGCGGGAATTCGCCGCGAATTCGCCCCTGGCGAATAAATTCGCCCATCACTATTCATGTATAGTTCATTGCAAACTTACCTATTGTATTTTCTGTCATTTATTACAGTTTTACCTCATCCCATTACCATCCCAGTAAAATCTACAGACTTCAACTCTCAGTCTCTTTATTGGAGTGTGGGAAGGTTAAGCTGCATGTCAAACTACACACTGCCCCAGGGTAATACGTAGGAAGGACAGAACAGTTCCAACATTCATTATTTCGCACTTATCAACTTTGAATCTCAATTGCCAGTTTTCCAAATTAGTAGAATCACTCTACAAGTTGGCAGAGTTGGAGCTTTTTTTTGCAAAATTTTGTATAATCAACAAAAATAATACTTTCTGTGCCCACTTCCTGGAAATAAACAAAATAAAAGGACAGATCCCTTGCAGTACTCCACTTACAACACTGGTACCATTAGAAAATGTTCATTTACCACCACTCTATGTAATCTATTCTGCAGCCAGTTCTTTATCCACGGACAAATATAATGTTCCAGGCCAATATTCCTTGATGTTATCAGTAACATTATGTGTGGTACTATATTAAAATGATTTAGCAAAGTCTAAGAAGACTGAGAGTCTAGGTTCTTGCTCACCTTCTCATAATAGGCAATTAAATTTGTCTGGCAAGATCTATTATGCATAAACCATGCAAATTCAAAAGAGATGCAAAAGTATCTTCTCCTTTATTACCCCTTCCAAAAGCTTTCCTACGACAAATGTCAGACTAATAGGCTTATAGTTTCAGACTAAGAACCTTTCTAAAGGAATTCTGAATAATTTGACAATCATAGATTGTTTTTACTACCTTGGGATGAATACCATCAGGTGCTGGACAATTATTTACCTTTACATGTTCTAATCACTTTTGAATTTCCCAAACATCAACAATTATATGAAACGAAGCCTTAATTAGCTGATAACTCAGTTGTGCAGATGAAAAATATTTCAGAATATCTGCTTTTTCTTTGCTCTCATCAACCAACTGACCTTCCCCTTTGCTCTTTATTTCTTTACTATTTTAATATCTATATAATATAATTTTGGATTAATCTTACTCCTCTCTGTAATAACCTTTACTGTCTCTATTTATACTTGTAGTTATGAATTACCTTTTTTCTTTTGAAATACTTACCTTGCTTTTGGTTAAATGCACAGCACAATTGTCATTTTGGCCTGATTTTTTTTCCTACCTGATTAATGATGATTTTATGTTAAATGCTATTTTCCTCTTTTTGATGTTATTAAATTAATGGAGACTGGTGGAAACAGGACACTGTACAGATGAAATTATTGATTTTGAATAAACAAGCACAGTAAACAATACTGTAACATCAAAGAGAGGTCAGTAAGCTGATCAAAATTTGGGAGTAGTGTCACAAAAAGAGAAACAGATCCAGTTAGGTCTAAAATTATTCAGTAGTTTTCCAGAAAACCAATTGAAAAGCATCTTTGTATATTTTGATTTTCATAGAAATACAACGGTTCCCAAAATCAGTTGTGTGTCTTTAGGATAAATCTGACAGCATATGCATGAATATTAAATACAGCTCAAACTTTTTTTGTATACTTGCTTCTAAAAATACCCCTGTAATTTTACACACACACACACACACACACACCAAAAAAAACTGAAATTTAAAAAAAAATTAACAGATGTATAGGGTAATCAGCTGACCTATAATTGCAGTGTCAGGGGCCTTGCGTCTCTAGAAGCAAGGCGGTCGGGACCAAGGAGGAAGCACTAGGCCAAAAGTCCAGATCACGGTATCTAAAGGGTTAATCAGGAGACATAGTCAGAATGCAGGCAAAGGTCCACAGGGTAGGCAGCAAAGAGTCAAAGTCAGAATCAATGCAGGGGTCAAAGTCCAGGAATCAAATAGTAATAATATAAAACACCCAGGTACACTCAGGAATCGGAACCTATCATAGGGCATTGAAACGGAGCCCTGGATGTCCTTTAATTTTTAGTTTGGTGCCAGCT
This sequence comes from Xenopus borealis, assembly GCA_024363595.1. NCBI lineage: Eukaryota > Metazoa > Chordata > Amphibia > Anura > Pipidae > Xenopus > Xenopus borealis. The sequence goes on from CM044441.1 coordinate 70,666,902, forward strand.
TGTGTGATGTCATCGCATCCTGACACCAGCGTTGCTGTGCCAGCGCCACCACTACCCACATGGCAGCTATGGGCTCCACCATTTTGACTTCGGCGAAGAGGAAGGATGCGCCGTTGGGCACTCGTGACATACAGGACCTGCAATTTGGTGTACTAGTTTGTGTTCTCATTATTGTCAGTGCAATTTTACAAAAATCCAAGTACAAAGTCCAATATTGTCAGGTCAACCTGACAGGTTTGCTCTTTCAAAAGTTGTAATTTCTTATATAAAAATATATATATTTAACCCTGTAACTGCCAAGCATATAGGTACTACGTGCTGGCAGGAAAATGCTCTGACTACAGTATGTGCTAAGCTTCCTTACTGCACTAGTGGCAGGTTGCTGCTGTGCAGCAACTCCCTAGGCAACAAGCCAAGGGGGCGGTCACCTAGGTCCTGTGACACGATCAAAATAGGACCGACTACTTACCTGGATCATCACAACACCACAAGGCCTGTCCACAGAACATTGCAGTGTAAGAAAAAAAAATATATCCCAAAGCTATAGTTAGAGGTGCAAACATTCATGTAGTTAACCAGTATTCTTAAAGGGAGTGTAAAGGCAAAAAAATATTTTTACTTTTTTTTGTGGTGCAGTAAGTTCATGTTTAGTATATAAAATACAGCATTTCTAGCCTTATTCTATTTTATACTTTCATTGCCCTTTAAGGGAACGGAGCTCACCTCCAAAGTAAGGTTTAGATTTATTTAAGAAGGAAAAAAAACAGGAGGTCTCACTATTGGGAATATATTAGGTAAAACACACTTTATTTATTCCAAGTTTAAAATACACATACATATTAAAAAACTGGACATAGCAGCAATGTGTTAGTATAGCATAAATCCATTTGTTTCACTAAAGGTAAAGATAATAACACATTTACCTGGGTACGGTTAGGGATTCAAAAGAAAGATTCCCATACAAATAATGGCAATAGGTAATAAGCATTGTTCAATCAGAAATGTATGCTCAATTGCCTTCCAGCAATAAATAATTTCACAAAATTGAGAACCTATAAGGAAGGCAATAAAGGCAACCACCTGGAGCTGCACAATCCTTTAGTACTCACCTTAATGTAACTCACCTCCAATGTGCATTTCTCTCATAGCTTTTTCAAAGAGGATAAATGTAATTCTTTTTACAGAAACCTTAAATAGGCTAGATAGTCACGTCATTATAATAAACCTGAAACTGATCCCATCACAATGAGGTGCGGCTTTCCAATGCACCCAATCATCAGCTCCAAATCAAAGCAAGGCTTGAACTGCACACATACTGTATCTGTGAAATCACTAAACACTCCCAAACCCTCACCAAAGCCCCCCCCCCCTCCAGTTCCACAAGCACACTAATGGAGATCACAAATGCCGATGTTAAACGAGGAAAGGGTTCATCACCATCTTACTACACCCATATAAGTGGGGAATACTAATCAAAGAAAAGATTCAGTGCCATCTTACTACACCTACTATGTGATTCACCCAGTCATAGTAACTGAATCAAAATGAGGCTTGGACCGCACGGATGCACACAAGGACGTCATGAACTCCAAAGTCATCACTAAGGCAACACGTGCTGCAAATGTCACAGATACCATTGTCCATAGATTGCTCAAGTAACAAAACCTATATATTTGGCAAGTACCTTATCACAGAGAAATTTGGTGCCATCTAGATACACTGTTATCTATAATCAAAGAACTAGCACAAACAGCCATTACCAGGAAAAAACTGCTGTATGCAGCTCAGAGAGTATTCGATCAAGGGGACAAAAATGGGAAAACACTAGCATACCTGGCCAAAACAGCCCAACCGTCAACACTAATCCCTAGAATTAAAACTCCTGCAGATTTATATGTATCTGACCCAACTGAAATAGCGGAAGTTTTCTCAAAATACTTTGCAAACCTATATACCTCAAAGGCTGATTTGGAGTTGAAGCAATTTTTGCAGCCAATTCCCTTCCCCCGTCTCACTAATGTAGAATCAACCTATCTGGACAGTCAAATCTCTGGGAAGACCCCAGGTCTTGATGGTCTGATATCAGCTCCTTGGGTATACACTTGCTCCACGGCTTCACACTACACTCTTAGAGGCTAAGAATGCAGGTACTGTACCCCAATCCTTCTTCTCAGCTCTGATTGTACTTATTTTAAAAGAGTGGAAAGACCCAAAATTCTTGGAGAAGAGCCTTGCAAAACGCCTTAATAAAGTGATAACCTTGATTATACACCCAGATCAAACAGGCCTAATAAGAGCACCACTATAAATATACGTAGGTTTTACTCCCATTTGCAAATAACTCACTCCAACGAAGGCTCTAGACTCATGGCTGTGCTGGATGCTGCTAAAGCTTTCAACTCTGTGGAGTGGAAATACCTGTGGCAGGTCCTTGAAAACTTTGGAATAGGCCCTAACTTCATAGCCTGGATCAAATTCCATTATTTAACCCCAGTCGCACAGGTTTGGGTCAATAATACCCTTTCTAAAGCCTTTTCTCTCTCTAGAGGCACTAGGCAGGGGTGCCCCCTATCTCCCTTCCTCTTCGCCCTGGCGATAGAACAATTTGCTATTATGATTCGGCAGACCCCAGAGGTTATAGGCCTCAGGTGTGGGAGGATTGAGGAAAAAAATTGCACTGTATGCAGATGACCTCCTGTCATTTCTGCAGACCCACAAAATTCTTTGAAGGTGGCACTTCAGCTGGCAGATAAACTTGGTACAGTGGTCTGGTTATTAATAACCTAGCCAATGGGTTACTTTGCTGCTATCAATATGGGGTAGAGTCAATCTAGTTAAAATGATATACCTTCCTAAATTCTTGTACTTCCTGCAGAATGCCCCAACATGGATTTCTCAACAAATCTTCATGCGTATTGACTCCATCCTATTCCCCCTTGTGTGGGCAAATAAACCTCCCAGGATGAGTAAGTCTACACTCATGGCCAAAATAAACAAGGGAGGGCTAGCTCTCCCACACTTACAAATGTATTACTATGCAAGCCAGTTGGCCTTTATACACAACTGGCTTAATCCAGACCCCGAAAACCCCCTTACATCACTACATGCTACTGTAGCGGGCTCCTTAGAGGCAATAATAAACTAAAGATACCCTGAGCTGCCCCTCACACTAAGATGCCCACAAAAGGCATGGACACTCGCCACCAAGACTCTAACTAAAGCTGCCTGTCTGCCCTCTCCCCACACACCACTATGGAGAAACTCCAAGCTTCATTACTTGATACATCTCCCGGACTTTCATTACTGGCCCAATTTAGGGGCACGTCACTTTTCTGATGTGCTAATAGACAACTCCTTCCCAACCCTTGCCCAACTAGCACAAAAGCTGGGCCACCCACATATTGATTGGCACAGATATTTACAGCTGCGGCATGTTTATAGAGGCACTGCCCCCAAAAATTTTAAAACATCTGGGATCCATGGCTGGAGGCCTGCCTTGAAGCAAACTTAATGGTAGTCTAATCTAATATAGCTGGAACACCCTGTGACTGCTTACTGGTCCTCTGCATAATCTTATTGTGGTTAGCACATTATATATATATATATATATAGCAAAAGAAGAGGGTCCGCACGCTCAGGACTTAAGTAAGTTCAAAGGGTGTTTTATTCCAACAAATGGGAGACCTGACGTTTCGGTCAGCAATCTGACCTTTCTCAAAGTGATAAAAACAACAAAAAATTGACCTTTTAACCTCTAGTGGCAGGGAAGAGCGGAAGTGACATCAGTGAAAACAAACACTACTCGTGAAAAAATAATAAATGATCGTGAACAAAAGATACACAAAATCATATATCAAAATGTTAAAACAGAAGAGAATGTAAAATGACTTAAATGCTGCAGAAATTTTTACAAATTACATTTCAATATACATAGGGTTACTTAACCGTACTAATGTGTGTCTCGTAAATATCCATAAAGCTTTCAACAGAGAAAGAACAGAAAGGAGAGTAAAAGGGGAGTAAAAATGGTTTGCCTAACATAATTACCATCAATTACATCTGTTCCAATTGTGAATAGTTACTTCGTCAGCTCACGTGCTACAAAGTACTAGAAGTAGATCAGTCTGATACATTTTGAGATTCACTTCAGTATAGCTACATAGACTGATGACTATATAATATGACCTGACCGGTATTTTTACTCCCCTTTTACTCTCCTTTCTGTTCTTTCTCTGTTGAAAGCTTTATGGAGATTTACGAGACACACATTAGTATGGTTAAGTAACCCTTTGTATATTGAAATGTAATTTGTAAAAATTTCTGCAGCATTTAACACTCATTTTACATTCT
>CM044441.1:70693287-70713910 GCA_024363595.1 Xenopus borealis
AGTATATATTGTTCTGTACTGAAAATTAGCACTAAGTTGCTATAAACTTCTCTTACATTATCAGTCACAATGAATTATGCAGTTCAAATGTTAGATTGGCTTGGGTGGGCAGCTACACCACTTCCTCAAAAGTTTCAGTCCCAGCTCAAGATGTGGTGAGATAGGCCATCCACTCACTCAGACTTTCCTCACACTACCGCCCAGCACCCAATCTCCCTCTAGAGGCAATATCCAATTCCTGATGCAACATTCCTACAGGGAATCGGTTCTTTGGCCCAGGATCCCAAAGTTGAACTTCAGAAAATTGTATACAAAGAAGGCCATTGGACATAATATTCCCAACCCTCCCTTTTTCCTCTGCAGGTAAGTGACACCTTTTTTACTGGATTCAGCCTGATACCCCAGATGAACTGGAAGAACATACTTTGGATCCAAGCATAGAGAGCCTCAGGCAACAGATACACGTAGGAAACAAAGAAATAGGGATCAGGTAAGTCTTCCAACTCCAGCTTCCAGCTTCCAGCATCCAAATTGTCTTCCCAGTTTTGCTTACCATCATCTCCTTTCCCAAATTTGATCCCTAAGATTCTAATTTGAGTTTGGACTGTTGAACATTCCTGGAGCAGAAAGGCTGGCTCCTCGTCTAAAGGCCAAAAAGCTTGAGACTTATGCATGTTCACCAGAGACCCTGAGGCCTCTGAGTAACTTCTGATTGTCTCAGATAGCATGCTTGCATCTTTTGGACAAGAGACTGCTACTGTGACATCATCTGCATAGGCTACTGACTTGAGGGGCTGGCTAAGGGGAACTGAGAGACCCCTGATTCTACTCGCCTGCAAACACATTAAATAAGGATCGACCTCAAAAACGTTGTCAGGTACGCCACCCACCCACGTTGATCTTTTTGCCAAAGGTTTAAAAGGATCCGCAGGAAGCCATTTTGGCGGCCATGTATAGGTCTCCATTGCTGGTGTTCCTGGGTGCTGTTCATTGATTCCTGAGCACGTTTCTGACCCCTGTCTGTCTCCTGTTATTGAAACCTTGCTGCCTGCCTTATGAACTATTGCCTGGACTTTGACTATTCTCTGGGTAATCCCTGTTTGTACTGTGTATTGGACTGTCACAAGGGCTTCTTCCTTGATCCTGACTACCCTCCCCGTGGGAGCCGTAGGCCCCCGTGACAAACGTAAAGCAGAGGGCTTAAGGGACACCCTGTCTCACCCCAGCCCCAACCTCAAAGTTTTCACCGCGCCATCCATTGATAAGTGGAAAGCTTACTTCCTCTTTGTACAAAGCTGACAGCCATCTAATGAATGTTCCCAGGATTCCATACTTTGTCAAAATGACTCACAGATATTCATGATCCACTAGATCAAAGGCCTTAGCCTGGTCCAGAAAGTAGCATCCAGTGTTTTGGACTTTGCATAGCTTCAAGACTTCCCTAATAGCAAGGATCACCCCAAAGATTCTCTGCCCTTTCACCATGCAGAACTGCACAGGAGATAATAAAGTGCCTGAAAATAAATTCAACAATTTGATGTCATGCACATGCGCATTAAGAAAAGCAGTCACTGTTGCGAGCTTGCCTGCGCTGGCGGGGGCATTTTTTAAAAAAAGTACTGGTACCCCCAACCGGAATGTGGGCTCTATCACCCCGCAACTTTGGTTGGGGGTAACTTTTTTAAGCCATAGGTGCCCTTTAAATAAACCCCATAGGATTGTTTTCTTACCAATATGGATTAACTATATCTTAGTTTGTATCAAGCACAAGGTACTGTACAGTTAAGTTCTTACTGGGAAATAGCAAATATGTTTTAACATTTTTAAATTGAATCTATGAACGATGACCTAGCCATATTTCGGAGCTAATGGGTTTCTGGATGATGGATCCTTTACCTGTATAAACAAGTTTGTTAATTAGACCTTGTACACTAGTCATATACACTTTAGAATTTATTGTCCTGTTAATGTGCATCTATTAACAGAAAATTAGACAACATACTTAGGAAGCAAGTGAGATATTTACAAACTACAAAATATTACTATGACAACTGTATCTGAAGCAATTGTAGCAAATCTATTTTTAGTACAGTCCTTTAAAAATAATCTTATATGGTTCTTCTATCTGGTCTGTCGTTATAGCAACACCACAAGACAGTTTATTTATTGGAGACGTTGAGTTGTCTGTATTTGAAATTAAACATATTTATAGAATACTTGCATACAAATAATTTCACAAGGCCCACTAGCACCACTCTTTAAAAACATAACCTTTATTAAATTGATAAAGCTGATACAATGAAACTTGTTACCGTTTCGATTCCACCCTGACCTTCTATTAACTGTGATAGTGAGTCCCATGAGATACATGGTTTTAAGTGGTGAACACACAGCTTGGTGGTTATTGTGAGAATACCTGCCATAGTGTTAGCATGCCATCTGTTTCAATAAAAGTTAGTGCCAAATTATTTATTATCTGGAATGTATTAATCTACACACCCAGCAGCCTGACATACATGATCCAAAAAGTCTTTTACTATTCCCAATTCATGTGGCATTATTTATAAGAACAATAAATAAATTATTACCCACACAAATACATACACACACTGCAAGGGATAGCATTAATAAGGTAAACATGAGAGGTGTCGTGGCTGCTTCGTGGATGAAAGTAGACATGTAAGTCATTTAAAGGGATCCTGTCATGGGAAAAAATGTTTTTTCTCAAAATGCATCAGTTAATAGTGCTGTTCCAGAAGAATTCTGCACTGAAATCCATTTCTCAAAAGACAGAGACAGATTTTTTTTATATTTCATTTTTAAATCTGACATAGGGCTAGACATTTTGTCAATTTCCCAGCTGCCCCAAGTCATGTGACTTGTGCTCTGACAAACTTCACTCTTTACTGCTGTAACTGCAAGTTGGAATGATATAACCCCCTCCCTTTCCCCCACCCAGCAGCCTAACAACAGAACAATGGGAAGGTAACCAGATAACAGCTCCCTAACACAAGATATCAGCTGCCTGGTAGATCTAAGAACAGCACTCTATAGTAAAACCCACGTCCCACTGCGTACTATTCAGTTACATTGAAAAGGAAAAACAACTGCCTGCCAGAAAGCAGTCCCCTCCTAAAGTGCTGGAACAAGTCACATGACCAGGGGCAGCTGGGAAATTAACAAAATGGCTAGCCCATGTCAGATTTCAAAACTGAATATAAAATAATCTGTTTGCTCTTTTGAGAAATGGATTTCAGTGCAGAGCTCTGTAGATATCAGGGTTTTATATGTATAACATATAAGTAGTTATAATCAACTAATGAAGATTATAGAACATGACACTAGAACAGAATTGCTGTGTTGTAGAAGGTTAAAGGTTATTCTGTTTTTAGGGTTGTAGAATTCTTACACATAACAGGGAATGCATCTGTTATCTCGTGTCACAAGTATTCCTAGTGCAAGGTCAAGAAAGGCACATATAGTTTCAGAAATTACAGCACAGATACCATTTTGGATACTCTGCTGACTCAGTAGATGTACCTTATTTGACTATTGTACTAAGACTGTCCCTAAGAAGGAAATAGTGACACAGTTATGCTAAAACAAGAATGATGATTGGATGCCAAGGGATCAGCCCATGGAAGAAAAACATATAAATATATAACAGGTTCAATTGATCAATGTTCCCTTAGTGTCCTAGTAAGCTTTCAGGACATGTGAGCTATTATTTAATACTTTGTATTATAATACCCTGTATTAATGTATACCTCAAATAAAGCTGTCTGGTTAATTTCCTGAGAGAATCTGTTTGGTTCAAGTCAGGCCCAGGGGGAACTTCGGGGCCAGGCTCGATTTGAGTAAGTATTTATTTAAATCCAAGAGGGACTTACTCATCATGGGGCGAGGATCTTATATCCCTGGAGGACTATAGGAGGATAAATCCGACAAGGTCTACTGGAGCAGCACTATTAACTGATGCATTTAAAAAAAACATGTTTTCCCATGACAGTTTCCCTTTGAGCTTTGTTATTTCTGCAGCACTAGGGTTGTCAGCTGTCTAAATATATAATTACTAATGTCCCAGACCCTCCTAACACACAAAACTAAAAGAAAAAACTTTCCAACCAAGTGGGTCCTTGAGGTAAAGGCCAAACATTTGACTGGCCCTCTGGATGATCCCTTGCTTTATGCATACCAAGATGGTAAGATGGCGCCAGTACAACCTGACGCTACCAAACAGGGTTCAAGCTCAGAAACTCCTGTTGATCAGGGCTCATGTAATATTCTGGTAATGGTGAGAGTTTAAGACATTTATTTGCCCATTTTAATGCCTCTTTGCAAGCTGATTGAAAGGATATACTGTAACCAACAATATAAGTAAATAATGCTGCAGAGAGGTTGTCTGTCATGTATGGCTTTGGGTCTGGACCCCTACTACTCAGGTAATGCCAAGACTTACTGCATGAGAATCCAGTATGTCACGGTCGGCACCCGATACCAGAACAAACGCCAAGCACCCTAGTCTCGGCTCGTGCTTCACCAGTAGTGTGACCGCCTTTGGCTTCGAGAGGAGCCCTCAGCTACTCAGATGCCACCTGGACTTAAACGAGAGGTGCAGGGCAGGAGTTCTGGCCAGCGTTGGGGCACGACTGTATAAGAAGTTTTTTATTTCCTTTCCAATCAATGACAATTCCAACAGTATGTGCTCTTGATTGGCTCCAACCATAGAACCATGTGGGAAACAAGATAAAATATATAAATTGTAGCTTCCTAACTCAATTTCACCATAAGTGTTTTCAGCCACACATAGAATGAGTGCCAATATCATGCTCATGACCCAGGGACTTTAAGAGGCACATTTATCAAGGGTCGGATTTCTAATTTATGTGAGTGTTTTAAAACTCCCATAAACTTGAAATTCGACCTACATTTATTTCTTTCTACATTTATTTTAAAAAATCCGATTTTTAAAACTCAAATGATGTCTGTTTCAGCATTTACTGATGTGTATTGTGACTATTTCCAGTGTATGCATTCTCCATGCAGATCCGTCCTGAAGTCCTTGCTCCAACATGATTGTGCCCTGACGCCCTCGCTGATGCTTTTCGCCTTCCCAGCTTCTTCCAGAGGCGGCAAAAGCAGCATAATGCAAACCTCATTAAAGTAGATATACATTCTGTACAAAATAACAATACATTAAAACACACAGAGAAGTCTGTGGTGGGATGCTGGATTTGTCCTTTTAGGTTCATATTTGCTCAACTGCGTAGTAGTGAAAAAGACTTTTTGCATTTAAGTACAGTAACTATACTGACCAAATTTTGTCAGTGATGGGTTGCTGGATTTGACCTTTTAAGGCTCACATATACATTTGTTAAAGTACATAGAAGTGATGCATAGTACTTACCAACTTGTTCTAAGTGGCATACTAATGTAGCACCTGTTTGGCGGTATTTAGGCAAATACCCATTAGCAGGATACAGAATTTGCTACAACAGGGTCGTCATGTGGAAGTGTTCCCTTAAATTAGTGCAACTACCACCCTCAGGCTACTGTGCGTAAAAAAGATACAAAAATGATTGGGCGCCAGGAGGTTATTATGATGCAAACAAGAAACTGTTTATTAATCCGAAGATAATGTCCCCAGGTTTACTCACATCAGAGGAAAAGTGTGCAGTCACATCACATGCAGTTTCTCACATGCTGACACTCCCTTAGGACAGATTTGGCAGGCATATAGTCACAACCCCGCCCACACAGAACTTCTAGGGTAGATGTAGACATATTCCTGTAGTGGTCTCTGGATCAACCTCAGGGAAATCCTCTATCCTGATTCCCTCTCCACTGGGATCCCTATACTACAGGCAATATGGCATAGAAGAGATACCGCCAAACTGCTCTTTTAGCTCACCCTGACTGACTTTCACTCCTAGAGTGTACAAGTACTGGGAGCTCACCTGCCACCTTCTATTCCCCATTCACAGGGTTGCCTGGTCCCCGACTTGGACACATTCTTTCTGGGCCTTTCTGCACCCAGGCTGCCCTGGGCACACCCTGCTGGATCACCATCCAGAGGCCAAAGAGGAAGAGGCCACTCCCTACACACACTATATAGCAGTGTGGCAGGAAGTTGTCATATCACCTCTTGCAAATAACACTGAGCTAAGGGTGGGGTCTTAAAGCAATAGGGCAGATTAACCCGTAGGGGCCCCTACACTAATATAAAGGGACTATCCTTGGTTGGCAGGATGTTCGTCAGTGTGCTGCTAAAAACTATGTCACTCCGAGAAATTAGTCACCTATGTGTTGTATTTTGTGTGTCTGGTTCTGTAACTGGGCTATGGGGAGTTCTGATGCCTTCTGATGAATTCCTAAGTCTCACTTGTGTTGTGATGCCTCCTGGAGTTCTTACTTTGGAAAGCTGATGGGTACTTGACTATCAGATTTCTCCCTGCAGGTTCATTACTCTTGAAGGGATCAATGTACTGTACAAATTACCTTGTCAGGAGCCTACATATTCCTTTCACTGTTAGTCCCCACTGAGGCAATGGCAATTACAGTATTCATGGATTAAGAAACTAGTAATCTCATAAAAACTTTGTCAAGTAAAACCATGTATTCATTTATGGCATATTTAAGGAGGGGAGATATGGCAATGGATAATAGCTGTTTGGGGTCTTTGAAGCTCTGTCCCTACAACTAGACAACTGATATCTATGTTTATAAATACATGTTGATAATAATAATAATATCATGGGGAAATTATAGCAAATTAAAGAAACAAGTTATAGAAGTCCAATCAAGATTTACCTTGATTCCCCAGGGGTGTCTTTTTCTTGAGGCTGTTCTATTGCCCCTTTCAATGCCTGATAAACAGGCTGGTCACAGTCGTTGTCAGTAAAAAACATATGTATGACCAAGGTTGTTTCCTGTTGTCTGAAAAGATCACACAAAACATTATAAGGAATAATATAGACAAACTGGTGATCTGGCTGCTCCCCCCACCCAATCTTTTTCAGTCAATTAATTTGTGATTTTCAATGTGGAGTCATTGTATTGACAGCTGAAAATACATCTAATTGCAAAGGCAATTATGTAGGACACAATGGCATTTTGTTTGTAATATGACAGCAGGATGCCATACAATACACTATTTAAGTATGGGACCATGTAGCTGATACATATGCTAAAATGAGTCAGAAGAGCATAATGGAAAATGAATGGAAAAATATGAAAACATTATGTAGATTTAGAATCAAAATAGAAAAAATATGTGTACTTACATATCAAATTTGTTTCTGAATTCCAACCCTTGCCACACCTATTTGCATATTGTATCCAGAGGCTGGTGATCATGTGGTCTCACCTTGAGTAGGGAGAGGAAACTTAAACAACTATATACAGTTTACTCAGGCCCGGATTTGTGGAAAGGCCACCTAGGCCTGGGCCTAGGGCAGTGAGATTTTAGGTGGCGGCATGCTCCCCAACCCCACCCACATTCAAAATTTAAATTTCCTGTGTACCAATTCCCATTGCTTCGTCCTGAAGATGAAAATTTTCGCAAATAAAAGGGAGGGGACAGGGGCGAAAAATAACAGGGTGCCTGCTACGTAAATCCAACCCTGAGTTTACTGAAATGCTTGGACAATGTAGGTCCATTTTAGTGTGTAGCACTTACAGAGATCACCCCCACCTTTGTGGTTTTCCTCCCCTTCCCCTCAGACCCCCTACCTGAAGTACCCTTTTCTCCACCCTGCAGCCCCCAGGGCCACCTACCTGCCCTACCCTTTTCTATTCTCCACTACCTCCCCTTAGTCCCCCTACCTGCCCTACCCTATCCTCCCTCCCCTTAGGCAACCTATTAGATTTACTATGCTCCCAGTGGTGTAACTACCTCCTGCCTTCCCTGCGACTCCTAACCTGACATTTCCATGTAAGACTAAGATCACCCCACTAAGGCTCATATGATTTTTCCCTTTACACCATCAAAATCTGAAATGCCAGCCATTCCAACCCTAGATAACCCCTATCTCTGTGCAGATAAGCTTTGTAGAATACAATGGGTTTAGTCAAGACAAGAGGGGTGAAATGCCATTTATGGCACTCTGCAAAACTACAAAACGTCAAGAAATGGTTAATTTAAGTTCTAGATCAATAGATACAAAAAAAAAGTTGTTTGCATTTTTTGAACTGGTGCTTTGGTTTAAACCAATAAAGTGCCACAATGATACGTGTATGACTGTTAAGGTCAAAGCCATAGTCATAGATACATAGATGCTCAAGAGAGGAATCTACAAGAAAAGCTGAAAAATAAAGGGTACCAATGAAGGTGGAGTGTGTTTATACAGGTTGTGGAACTCTAAGGTGACTTCTAATATCCTTATGCCAGTGGCATAACTACCAGGGGAGCAGAGGCTGCGATTGGGCCAAGGTCTGCACCCCCTCAGTGCCCCCTGGCAGCTCTTAGGCCGATGATTCTGGCTGCATGTCCCTTGCCCCCCTCTAGTTACATTACTGCAGACAGCAAATTATACCATTATTATACCAAGACAGAGATAAAACATGGTAAGTAAGCTGAGCAGTGAGCTCTGCAGTAGTAGTGTCATCTCCTGGAAGAGTTACTGAGCTTAGGTAGTGTGAGGTCTAGTGGTGTAATAGTACACTCTAGGAAGTGTAAGAGAACAAGGTAACTAACATGGGCAGCTATGGCCCCACCTAGGAGTTAGTGGGCATAGTGTTCCAGTAGGAATCCCACCAGCCAGGGCACAAGAGCAAAGGCTAGGTCTGGAGAGTGAGCTGACCAAAGAGTGGTGTCTTCTAGTGTGTGTCCCCTGGCAGTGTGCAGTTACGGCAAGTGTCATTTGGAAAGCTGGGAGATTGAGCCCTTTGTGTCCCGGTGGGAGCCCCCCTTACTATGATGAAAAACCTGGATGGTCTGCAAATGGCACAGAAGCCTGAATTAACATAAAGGTAAATTCTACTGTAAGGTTATGCTGAACTGTGAAACTGGATTCGGTCTGTGTGTAAAGGCAACACAAGATGGGGATGTGTATCCTGGTAAAGGTATTAACGGTGCACCCTCTTGTGCAATTTGATGTGTGAAGCCATTCTGTTCTGCTCTTCTTGCACTGTATATCTCTCCCTCCAGTGGACTAGCAGGATAATATCTGGTTATACGGTATTAATTCCAATGTCTCTTAAACTGGTAGCACAAAGGTTAATAACTTACTGTTCAGAAGGAACCTTCTTCTAACATTGTAGCTTCCTCCTTATCAAAATGGCTGACAAACTGCACTCCTGGATCACATACCTCCCATTATTTGAAAAATACAAATAGGGACAAACAATCTGCAGTTACCAGATTTTCAAAGTGAAATCTGGGGACAGAAAGGGAATTACAAAATTGTGTGGCCCATTCTTACAAACTACAATATTGGTATAATAGGTATAACAATCTGCAGTGAAAACTTTTTGACACTGCCCATTTTTATGGCTACACACCCTAAATACCACACCCATTTTACAAAATTTGGCAGGTTATGGAAAGTTTGAAAACATTTCTGGGGGTTTTAGGGTAAGGTTTTATGTGTTCTTTCAGTTTTGCTAATGAAAGTGAAATTGCCCTTTAAGATGAAAGTCAGAGTTTCCTCAGGAGACCTGCTTATCTTAATTAATTACAATTGTAAATTTGCTTAGCTTAAATTATTACAAATGTACCATGTATTCTGCACTCTTTGCCAAAAGCCTTTATCTAATAACATATCTGAAACACTGTATATTTTTCTGGCTGTTCAGTGCAGACTATCAAAGAGAAACTCGGGACACTTCACTAACAATCTGGGAATCCTGCAAAAAACGGGACAGTAGGGAGGTATGGGATCACACTTGGCTCCTGAAAAAAAAGTTGCCTCCAGGGAACAGCAGGAAACAACTTCCAGTTTGAAGATATAATGGTTTCAGCTGGGTTTAGCCTGATAATCAATTTTCAGCAAAAATCCAATAAAAATCGAACAATATTATAAGGTTTTTAAGGCAAATTTGAGCATGCGAGTTTGGTCAATCTTTTTATCCTAATTACGAGATAAATTAGTATTTTAGTAAATAACCCCCCAAGTGTGGCAAACACATATTGTACTACAACAACCAAATACTGAAAAGGAAGAGGAAACTGTACAATACAATATTTGAAATTGTTCATAGGACATTACAAAATTATTTCCTGGTCTATGTACAACATAAATTGGGGTTCATTTATAAACAGTGGGCAGATCTGCACCTGAGCAGTAACCCATAGCAACCAATCAGTAATTAACTTTATTCAGGCAGCTGCAGTTTGAGTACTGAAAGCAATCATCTGACTGGTTGCCATGGGTTACTGCCCAGGTGCAAATTTGCCCACTGTTTATGAATGAACCCCATCGTTTCCTGTTAAAATATATTTAGCCTCAAAAAGCTGCTGCAGTGTATCACTATACAAGGATGTTTTGTTTATCTGTTTATCTGAAGGTTTGCTAATGTTGTGGAAGAGTTTCCAAGTATATTATCCATAATATTCATATATGCATAATACAGTACATATGTTGTTGTTAGATCTGTGCTAAAGATGTCACCAACAGCATGGATGTGTAACACTCTGAACATGTGATTTTTTTTTCAAAGTAAACTACATGCAGCTGTAGTTAGCTTCATTGAAGCATCGTACACTGTACATTTTATGTATGGACTATATGTGAGCTCACTAGATGTTCTGCTAGAAACCACTGTTTCTCTAACCCTTTTCTCCTCTTCTACCATGCTTTTTCTACCTGTTCTACCATCAGCTGTTGTGAGCCTTTTCTAACCTAATATCAGAATGTAACAGCACATATTTCTTTCGGTATTATTTTGCTTCGATTTCATTTTTGCTAACTAAAGAATTAACATGTCTATGACGATTTTCATTCATCCAGGTCATGGTATAACTAGTAGAAGTACATCTAAAGCAACTGGACCTGCTGAGTAATCATTGAAGGCTTTTCATCACTACTGATCCAAGTAGCTTCTTCAGTTCAACTGAATGCTCAAGATGAACTGAAGAAGCTTCTCTGATGAGAAGTGAAATGTCTTCAATGATTACTCAGCGAGTCCAGTTGCTTTAGATGCACTTCTATCTAAATGTTGCAATAAAAGTATTTACAGATGCTTTTACATAACCTATCTGATTCACTCTCTCTGAGGGTGCTGCCATATTTGAGCTTCAGCAGTCTGTTAGCATTAGAACTTTAACTTACGTGTTGAGAAGGGACAGTCAGGTTGGTAAAACAGTCAGGTTTAGGAACTTCAAGTAACAATGACTTTCAAAAGCAGCTTTATCAGTGAAAAATGATCAACATGAACAAGTAACTTTTGATTTACATTAATAGTTTGAATAATATTTTTTTAGTGTCAGTATCACTTGATGAACATCCCTACCTCTCTCTCACTGACACTTGACAGACATTTGATTCAACATCTTGCACCACTTCTTGTGCATATTTTGTCCCAGTGAAATAAAGGCTTGGATGGAGCTCTCTAAGGGCCCATTGCCTGTAAAAAAAAAATTTCAATGATCATTTCCCCCTCACCATTTGAAAAGTGAGAACTGGCTGTTATATGAACTGTATGTTATATGCAAACATGGAAAGAATTTTTTTTTAAGATAGATGGTTGTTGGAATTTTTGGGAACACCTGCATTGATACAGCATTTGTCTAAAGATCAATTTATTATTCAGTTACCTTATACTGCATTGCTAAACATTCTTAACCTAAATGTTAAAATAATGCATTAAATCTAAAATGAAAAATAAAACTTACTTTTTGTCTAACTAGCTGTGAAATTGTGAAATCTTCATTTTCTTCTTCTGACAGGAATGTGTTGCTATTCTGTGCTTCTTTGATCTTGTTTGAGTTTTAAGTTTGAATTGACTGCTCCTGCTCTAACTTATAAGCATTAGTGTCATTCATAAGCTTGGCAAAGAAAGCAAAACCATAAAAGGTCAAAGTCATACTGAACAATGTTTTATTTGACAGAACACAAAAGGGCTTTTAATACAAAAGAGTCCAGTGTGACTGTTTAATGGTGCAGGAACTAAAATACCTGTATTTTTTGTACATGAACAGTATAAAAATCCCACAAGTTTGTCCTTATTTAGTCAGAAGCTTCTACTTTTAGGCAATTACAAATTTTGTCAAGAAGCTGTTTTTTTTGTTTCTTAACTTTCTTGTTAGCATTTATATAGTTCCATATGCATTTGTAATAGATCATTCATTTTTTTCAGATTAATTTTTTACTCATCATGTTCCCTGTTAGTTGATAACATGCTTTATTTGAATAAACCATTTTACATTAATATACAGTACAGAAACTAACAAGCATCATCCTTGTGACAGGTCAAAACATTCTAAGCAGAACTATTTCTAGAGGTTTATAGAAAGTGTCTTTTTTACATTTATGGATAAAATATATTGCCCTATCCAATTTTTTGTTTTCAGATTTGTTTCCATTAATGCATGCAGATTTTTATATCCTTCCCAAACTGTGAGGAAAGAGGAAATCAGAGTTCTAGAGTATACAGCGCAGTGTCACAGATGGGCCAAATATAATGAAAACACTGAAGCTCAGTTTCTTTGACTGCATAGCTGGAATAGCTGTATTGAGAAGGCCTTGCCCTTAGGTAAGACATTAATGTTTCCTGTGTCCTTCTACTAATAATGCACTTAGAGGAGCATGGAAGGGCCCTGACTTGGAATGTCAGAAATATACAAACCTCTTGCTGGACAAAAAATAAATAAAAAGAAATAGCATTTTGTCACAGACCAGTGCATTTTCACATTGGAAATAAACGTTTACCATAGGGTTGACGCACTTCGGGCAGGGTGTGGTAGGTGATATCATGGGGGAGAGACAGTGATGCAATAGGAAGATCCAGTGGAGGCAGCCCAGTGATGTCATGGGGTAAGGTTGCCTAATTTGTAAAACTGGACAGGCAGTTTTGACCTGGACAGCCCTTCCAAAAACTTGGTTCTCCGGGTCAAAGCCGGACAAGTGGCAACCCTAGTATATCTGTCTTTTTGATACATCAAGGCTGTAGGGCTTCACAAGCACTGGTGTTCACAACATCATCACTGTTGGGGCCCTGACATTACTTGCAGAGTAGGGGGGGTGCTGTTTGTCCCAAATACATTCTGTATACAAAACTATCCCTGATACACAGAATGAATGTCTCTCATGGCATATTACTATTTGTGACCATATACACAGATAAAAATATACAAAAGATTTATTTCTATTAAAGAATGAGAACAAAATATTTTTAGTGCACAAAAGGATGTCATTATATTACAAAATCCATTCTGTACATTTTAACAATCAATTTGTCTCACAAATGTATAACCTCCATGTAACAGATGCACTTATATGCAAAGTTACTTACAGAATGAATTATGTAAAATAAAACTTGGCATAATGTATAATAGTGTAATTAACTAGTGCATGCCAAGCTAGATTTCAATGATAAAATAGATATTTGTGACAGAAAGCAAGATTTTATAGTACAGGATTCATTTTTTCAACAAATTAAAGTTTTGTTTCACAAAACAGATAGAATAACAATTCTGTGAAGCAATGCTGTCAGTCACTTTACTGAACCAATAAGAACAAACCTTACTGGCCTGCTTGTGTGGACATTTTGGCTAAGGACATTCCTGCTGTTTTGCCAATGTCTTATGATTCATATTCCTGTTCCTGTTTTCCTCTTCCTGTCTAAGCTGAGAGGAAACATGAAGCAGCCACACCTGCCTGCCATGTTGTAATACATGTACTATGCTTGTCTGACTGCTTTACCTGAACTAACACAGCACAATCATTTAATCTACTACCAGACCAGTTTGGGGCATGATTACTAACACTGGAGATAAATATCTGGAGAGATTTCTGGAGCTGTTGCCCATGGCAACCACTCAGCAATTAGATTTAAATAGCCACCTATAAGTTAGAAAATGTATTGGTTACTGTGTTCAACATCTCCAGAAATCTTGCCAGATATTTATCTCAAATGTCCCACTATTATCTTGCAGCCTAACTCTAACATCGTTATAATAGGCCTAATATCCCTTCAATGATGTCTGACAAACTCTCACAGTCACTTATACATTGTGTATATGATGTTAAACTCTAGTGTCTCCTCCTAGCTCTAATCTTGCACCAGTTAGCTTTTAGCAGTCCCTTAATAATGTACTTAGCCTATCTTCTACTACTACATAATAGGTTTAGCCATAGATGTGGGAGTGATCACGTGCACATTCTGTATAGTCATGGTTGTTTCTGGGGCTGCTGCCGCCTGAATGGGTGGAGGAGGGGCTGCATCACACTAGAAGAGCCAAATTTCTGTTTTAAAAAACGGAAATTCTGCTCTTAAAGTTACCAGAGGCTGCTTTTTGCCACCCCTGTTAACTGGCCGCTCCGTGCCGCCTGAGGCAAGGTTCTACCCCTGCCTCATGGCTGGAGCGGCCCTGTGTATAGTATGATAAGTTGGTGTTATGAGTAGTCTCATAGTTAGCTGTAGTTCAACCATTAGAAACCACGGGGCCCCGTACAACAACATTTTGGGGCCCGCCCACCTGACACCCAAGTCCTGCTCCTGATCCCGCCGACTCCACATCACAGTTCAAAGACCACACAAACATCAGTGCTATAAAAGTAACCCACACACACAAAAGTTATAAAAAATGCTATTGATGGTCAGGGCACCTCTTACAACTTAAAAACAAATTGGGGCCCCATAAAATAATTCTTAAAAAAATTGGTGGCAGGAGCCTAAAGAGTATTAAAATAAAACATTGGTGCCTAGGGGATTTAAAAAAAAACAAAAAAAAACCCACATTGGTGTCAGTAGAATTGAACTCACAGCTTCAGGACTTCAGTGTAAGCTCCTTTTGTGACATTGGGTCTTTTTGCCTCTTCAGGACTTTGCGTCTGTTCAGCACTTCCGCATTCAGCACATAGGAAGGAGCTTAAGGGGAGCCCGGCTCTTGGAAAAGTGTGGCACTGTCGGGCCCATCTTCAGCCCTGGGCCCGGGACACTTGTCCCCCCTGCCCCCCCCCGATGGCGGCCCTGAGTTCAACTACTACATAATAGGTTTAGCCACTAGGGATGGGTACATTTTTTCACCTTGTTTCACCGCGGAAATGACACCCATAGAGTGAATGGCATCTCGAATCAAAAAAAATTTGCCACACGTCAAAAAAGTTTTGAAGCCCATAGACTTTAACGAGCGTTGGCAAAATTGACAAAAAGTTGGAAAATTTTTGACGAAACGGGTCAAATTCACCCATACCTATTAGCCACAGTCATGGGAGTGATTCATAGCTCCAAACATTTTGGAAGTAAAAAGAGGGACAAAATTGTTTTTGCAAGTAGCGCGGCTACATTTTTGACCACACCCCCTAAGTACTATGTTCATTTTATAAAATTTAGCAGATTATGAAAGTTTGAAAATATTTCTCCTGTTACAATTACTTATTTTCTTATCTGAAAAGTGTTAGAAAGTATCTTATTTGCACCTGTTAGCTGTTATGGGATCTCTGTCAAAAGCCAATTAAGTTAGAAATTTTGCTTCTTTTTCTGGCTGTTCAGTGCAGAGAAAAGAGGGACGTTCCAGTACAAATGAGGGACTACAGGTTGAGCTGTTAAAAGAAGGACTGTCCCTCCAAAAAAGGGAGTATGATGGGTGTGTCTTATGAGACATCTCATATTTCATAATAGGTTTAGCCACAGAGTGATCATGTGCACACATATTCTGTATAGTATAATGTGTAGGACTTATGAGCAGAGTACTGTGTGCAAACAAAAGGGGTCCTTTATGCATGGGCAATTTTAGGGGATCATAATTTATTTATATAACACAGCAAGCTGCACAGTGCTTTACATTAATGTATAACAAAAGTGTCTAATTAATCCGCACCCTTACCTACCCAGCACTTACCATTATCACATCAGAGTGGGTTATTATTATTAACATGTATTTCTATAGCGCCAACTTGTTGCGTAGCGCTGGGTTGAGGGGGGCACAACAAGCACATGTCACACACACATCACACATATGTCACACACACACCACACACGTCACACACACACGTCACACACATGTCACATGTCAGAAATGACAACACCCAGAATTAGAAAAAAACTATTGGGTCTGTTTTGTGTCAAAGTACAAATGTAATTGTGCATTGATGCAATTGTGTCAGGGTTGCCACCTTTTGACTTGTGTAGCTCAAGGCAGGGGGCTGGCTGTTATGCAATGGGGGCGGGTCTTGCTGCAATGAGGTTGAATCCATGATGTCAGGGGCAGGCAGGTTCAGACTGGCCAGACCCCCACTCCACACAGTCAATAGTACCAAAAGAAAATGTATGGTGACGCTCAGTGCGCATTGCGCATGTCACAGGGAGGTGGCGGGGGGCTGTGGACAGCAGTCCCAGTGGGCCCCCAGCCAATGCCTTGGCAATTGCCTGATCACCGTGTCAGTCATAGTGAATCCTGCCTGGTTGGAAAACTGGACAGGCAGTTTTGTCACGGACAGCCCTTCAAATATCGAGGCTTTCCAGGTCAAAACTTGACAGGTGGCAACCCTAGCAACCCTAGGCATATCTCACCCTGGCAACTGCAATTGCACCTGCATTATGGGGAATGTGATGAATTGTAAAAAAAAAAAGCATGCTATTGCGGTCGTAAATGACCCCTAAAGTCTATGTAGTACAATTGGTGATTAGGGACATTGTATAATTAATCTGAAAATCTGAACTGCACAGCTCCTTCCCCAGCAACAATCCAGGTGCATCTCATACAATAATATAATTAGAAAAACAGTATTTTCCATAGAGTGAATTAATTATGATCCCCTAAAATTGCCCCTGCCTAAATAACCCATATTGTTTGCACACAGTACTCCGGAGTGGCTGCACATGATCAGTCCCACATCTGTGGCTAACTATTATGTAGTAGTTGAACTACAACTATCTACAAGACTATTCATGAAACCCATCCATCATGCTATACAGAATGTGTGCACATGATCACATACCTCCCAACATTTTGGAAAGAAAAAGAGGGACAAAAAAAGTGCTTTTTTACCATGCCGATTTTTGTGGCCCCACCCCCCTAATTACCATGTTCGTGTTACAAAATTTGGCAGGTTATGAAAAAACATTTTTTTCCGTTATTAGTTTTGCTAATGAAGGTGAATTGCCCTTTAAGCTGTAAGTCTAACTTCTCTCAAGAGAGATTTGCTTATCTCAAAATTGTTACAAAGTAAAAAATAGTTGCACCTGGTGGCTGTTCTGGGCTCTCTGCCAAAAGCCAATTAAGCTACACACTTTGTTTCTTTTTCTGGCTGTTCAGTGCAGAGAAAGTAGGAATTTCCAATACAAATGCGGGACTGGGGGTTGAGCTGTCAAAACTGGGACTGTCCCATTGACAGTTGGGAGGTATGTGATCAGTCCCACATTTTGGCTAAACCTATTATGTAGTAGTAGAACTGTAGCTAAGCACATTATTAAGAGAGCTAAAAGCTAACTGGTGCAAGATTAGAGCTAGGAGGAGACACTAGAGCCTAACAATCATATTGAAAATGTATAATGTAATGACTGAGAGTTTGTCAGACATCACAGAGGACAGTGAGGTTGTGGAATGCACTGCCAGGTGATGTTGTGATGGTTGATTCTGTTGATGCTTTTAAAAGGGGCTTGGATGATTTTTTGGACAGACATACTATCAAAGGCTATTTTGATACTAAACTCTACAGTTAGTATAGCTATGGGCATATATGGTTTGTGTGAAAGAATGGGGTGTGTGTGTGTGTATGCTGGGTTTTAATTTGGAGGGGTTGAACTTGATGGACTTTGTCTTTTTTCAAACCAATTTAACTATGTACCTATGTAACTATCATTGAAGGTATACTAGACCTCTTATAATGATGTTAGAGTAAGGCTGCCTGCAAGATAATAAGTGTGACAAACTGACTTGTAGTGGATTAAATGATTGTGCTGTGTTAGTTCAGGTAAAGCAGTCAGACAAGCACAGTACATATATTCCAACATGGCAGGTGAGTGTGGCTGCTTCATGTTTCCTCTCAGCATAGACAAGCAAAGGGAAACAGGAACAGGAATATGAATCATAAGACAATGGCAAAACAGCAGGAATGCCCTTAACCAAAATGTCCACACAAGCAGGCCAGTAAGCTTTGTTCTTATTGGTTCAGTAAAGTGACTGACAGTATTGCTTCACAGAATGGTTATTTTATCTGTTTTGTGAAACAAAACTTTAATTCTGTTGAAAGAATGAATCCTGTACTATAAAGTCTTGCTTTCTGTCACAAATATCTATTTTGTCATTCAAATCTAGCTTGGTATGTACTAGTTAGACTATTATATAGTATGTCCAAGTTTTTTTTTACATAATTCATTCTGTAAGTAACTTTACATATAAGTGCATTTGTTACATGGAGGCAATATATTTGTGAGACCGATTGATTGTTAAAATGTACAGAATGGAGTTTGTAATATAATGACATCCTTTTGTGCACTAACAATATTTTGTTCTCATTCTTTAATGAGAAGGAATGAGTTAAGGCAGGGAAAAGCCAAGCCGGGGGTGGAGAAAGACAGGGATGTGATGTCAGCGGATGAATCAGTTCACTTCCATGTCTTCTGAGTAGGTAGAAATAAGAGGCAGAGCTCTTTCTGTAATATAGTGTTATTAATCCTAAACACTCTCAGAAATTGTGTATGGTGTATTGTGGGTACAGATTTCAAAATCAATCCTAAATATACAGAACAACTGTGACTGTATTGTAGATATATCAATGCTCTCCTTGTTATTTGGTGAGTGGACCACGTTGGAATACAGGCATTTGCAGCTGAACTTAATGCACTGCCCACTCCGGTTAAAGTTACAGATGCAGCCACTTGGATTTGTGTGTTAAATGTGTTGTGACTCAGGGCTAATTGAAGAAATTGTGTTATCTAAAGTTATCTTAACTCATTTAATGTATTTAATCTTTTCATCAGTGGCGTAACTACCAGGGGTGCAGGGGGTGCAATTGCACCGGGGCCCCCAACCCCTTGGGGCCCATTAGAGCCACAAAAATGGTTATGGCAAGTGGTTATCTAGGGTGAGATTTTACAGAACACATGCCATCAACACTCCAGCATGTGATTTATAGAGATAAGGGCCCGACAGGGGGCCCAGGTGTCCATCCTGTACTGGGGCCCACCAGGGAGTAGTTACGCCACTGCTTTTCATTAGCATATCAAAGCACCATTGTTTTCAATGGTGAACTTTTTAATTGGATGGGATGCTGTGACACAATATTCTGTGTTAAGTGGGAAAAATGGGATAGATGAGTTAAGTTATTCTGTGTCAAACACAATCCAAAGTGGCTTGATCTGTACTCTCGCTTACCACAAAGATAGTGTGGAGTTCCTAGATGTATGGATATCTCCTACTGATGGTGGAGTAGGCACTACTTTATTCCATAAAAGCACAGATCAAATCTTGCACGCACAAAGCTATCATCCTCCATCTGTTTTGAAATCTGTACCATATATAAAAATTCTGAGAATGTTTAGGATTAATACGAACTTGGTTATAGCTACACAGCAAGCACAAGAAATGTGGGACCGCTTCCTAGAGAGGGGTTATAAACTTACTTAATTTCTTAATGCTGAGATGGAGAAAGCAAAGAGGATGTCAGTGGAAAGAGGGAAACCCACAAGGCTACCTGAATTGGAGAAAATGGTGTTTGTTTCTGATTACAGGGCTGTGAGCCAAAAAATGAATACCTTGGTCAAGAAGCACTGGCCGATTCTACAAATGGATGCCAGTTTGCCTTTTACCCATATGTCATCACCTATATGTGCTTACCGTAAAGGCCGATATCTAAGGAACCTCCTAATGGTAACAGACATATGAACTGATAATGCTGATACTTGGCTTAGGAGCAACAATCTGGCTGTTACAGATGTGTTGGGTGTAAGACTTGCAGATGTTTATTAACTGAAGAAACTTTTTCCTATCCACACAGTGGAAAACATTATCAGATCCGTTACAGGTTAACTTGCACCTCATGCAAGCCTTTATTTCTCATCATAATGTTTTTAGGCATTTTTGATGGTAACATTGTATGCACTTACTTGATATACTTTTTAGGCATCTAAATGGTAACGTTATATGCACTAGATTGATACACCTTATACACAAACTTGCTTATAAACCCTCTATACGAGTTTTAAAGTCTTTTGTGTTCTTTATATTTTTAAATGCATTGCACATAAACAGACACTTGTCTTTTAATTAATAATAGCTTTATAATGGGTGTGAGATTAATATACTCACTTTACTATAATTATAACAGGGTGTTATTAATAAATTTATGTATGTGATGTTTTAACTATATTCTCACACTGATTGGATATGGGGGTTTTTTAATGATGTGTAGGGATGGCGCGAACCACGGGAAAAAAGTTCGCGAACATATTCGCGAACTGGCGCAAAACCGCGAGCGGTTCGCGAACGGTTCGCGAACCCCATAGACTTCAATGGGAA
>CM044441.1:70728638-70760997 GCA_024363595.1 Xenopus borealis
ATATATATATATATAAATATATATATATATAGTATACAGTGTTCTTTTTTGAATAAATTGCATATATCATTTAATATATGCTTTTTAGCAACAATAAAATGATCTTCTGAGGGATAAAACATCTATTAGTGAGATGAAACTAGAGAGATGAAACTCTTACCAGCGTTCGTTTCAAAGGATTGTCAATTTTTTTTTTTAAATAAAGTTTGATTGAAATGTTAACATCAACCTGAGGTCAGGCGGGCGGGACTTTCGGCGCATGCGCAATAAATCACGGAAGTTAATAGCAAAGAAAAAATGGCCGCGGGGTAAAAGCTTTGATCGCTGAAGAAAGAATGCGATGGTGCAGGGAACAGGAGCGGAATATCGGTGCGCTTTCAATGCGGTTCGGTTTGGGCAAAGGTAACGTTTCTATTAATACAAAATGTATAAAAATGGTTGACATGTCCTTTAAATATATTGATAATGGGTTGAGTGCAAAGGACCTCTTGTATTTATATATATATATATATATATAAATGATTGAGCCTGTAGGCTAGTCATTTATTTATTTGGACAACATTCTAGCTGCCCTGTCATCATACCTGCACACTGTCATTCAGGCTGTGAGCAAAGGGCAAAGTAGTTCTAATGTGTTAAGACAGTTCCTCCTGTGACTTTATCATGGAACATGTGGCAGAACTCACGCTTTTACATAAGGTTATTAGCTGCAGTATATAGACATTCACTCCTAACTATACTGCTAGCTTTGGGGGGGGTGGGTTGTTAGTCTGTTTATTTGCTGTTTTACAGCGGTCAATTACACTGTTTTCACTCAGGCAGCATGGAAGTCAGCCTGAACCCAACAGGGTACCCTCTGTATTATATAGAAATTCCAGCTGTGACACTGAACTACTGCTACAGCAACTAATTAGAGGATACAGAGAGCTGTAGTTGTAGTATACAGGGATGTTGGTGGGGCTTAGTCAGGAATAGGACAAAGGCTGAATATAGTTTCAGAAATCAGCACATTGTATGGTATTTCTAAAGATATAGTTACTTGATGCAGCAGCCTATTGCAATACAATACATCCTGCCTGGGTGCAAACCACAAATAGCAAGATATTCTCCCTAGGTAGAAGTCGCACTTACAGGTCTTTTGAAAAAAATTGAAAATTTTATTAATTAAGCCTAGGCTTTATTAATAAAATTTTTCTATTTTTTTCAAAAGACCTGTGAGTGTGACTTCTACTAGTGATGGGCGAATTTATTCGCCAGGGCCGAATTCGCGGCGAATTTTCGCCTAAAAAAAAAATTTTCGCCTAAAAAACGAGTTGTGCGTTGTTTTTGACGCGACGCGCGACGAAAATGACGCGACGCGCCGAAAATGATGCACCGCGTCGTAAATGATGCACCGCGTCGTAAACGACGCGCGTCGCGTTAGCTTTGACGCGCGTCGTTTACGACGTGTCGCGTCATTTTCGGCGGGCGTCGCGTCGTTTTTGAAAAAAATAGAAACATTTTATTAATAAAGCCTAGGCTTATTTAATAAAATTTTCAATTTTTTTCAAAAACGTCCCACGACTTGTTTCGCAAATTTTGCGCCGATTCGCGAATTTCTCTAGAAATTCGCAAATCTTTAGGCAAAGCGAATCACGGGAGATTCGCCCATCACTAACTTCTACCTACGGAGTATATATATATATATATATATATATCACAAAAGTAAGGTCCGCACTCTCAGGACTTAAAAAATAAAACAGTATTTATTCACATGGATGACTAACGTTTCAGCTTCCTCCGAGGCCTTTCTCAAAGTACAAACAAAGACAACAAAATGCTTTAAATACATGATATGGCGGGAAAATTAGTCAGTTTGGAGCTGACGTATCTGTTTCATCATCAGCCTGCGTCAAATAATTAACCAACATTCTAGCCATACTAACATTCAATTACTAAATATATGTTACTACAATATATAAAAACTACACCTCCCCTACGTACACTGTTAAAATAGTGTATGATGCTGCTCTAAGTAGCCATTTACTACTTCCTTATTCACAGCTGCTTTCTATATTGTGTGTGCTGCACATAGTATCAAAATTTGAGAGAAGATTAAAGGCCTATCTTGGAATTCCCTCACTAACATTTTGTAAGGCCCGAAGGCATCAGTGGTTGTGAGGACCAAGGAGGGAACTCCAGTCCAGAAATAATTCGTGGTACAGGTAGGGATCAAGAATACAGCGTAAACAGAGTCCAAGCAAGTAGTCAGTCCAGGCAGCAAGGGTTCAGCAATCCGTAGTTCAGGCAAGGTCATACACAGGTAACACAAAGAAGTCGTGGAACAGCACACCCAGGAACAAGGTAAGCTTGACCTATAATCGGGTAAGGGTCCAGAGTCCAAGACTCCCTTAAATAGGCCCAGATTGGCGCCAAATGGATGCCGACGTGATGGCGTCAGGAAGCACGCCTGCTGGTACGCGCCGGCGTTTTCGGGCGTGCCCGTTAGGGCGCATTTATGCCTGCATCGGGCTAGGCGCAGGCGTAAATGCGCCCTAACGGGCGTGCGCAAAAACGCCGGCGCAGCTGTGAATCAGGAAGTAGTAAATGGCTACTTAGAGCAGTATCATGTTTTTAACTATTTTAACAGTGTACGTAGGGGAGGTGTAGTTTTTATATATTGTAGTAACATATATTTAGTAATTGAATGTTAGTATGGCTAGAATGTGTTGGTTAATTATTTTCCCACCATATCATGTATTTAAAGCATTTTGTTGTTTTTGTTTGTACTTTGAGAAAGGCCTCGGAGGAGGCCGAAAGGTTAGTCATCCATGTGAATAAATACTGTTTTATTTTTTAAGTCCTGAGAGTGCGGACCTTACTTTTGTGATATATATATATATATATATACTCCGTAGGTAGAAGTTAGTGATGGGCGAATCTCCCGTGATTCACTTCGCCTAAAGATTCGCGAATTTCTAGAGAAATTTGCGAATCGGCGCAAAATTTGCGAAACGAGTCACGGAACGTTTTTGAAAAAAATTGAAAATTTTATTAAATAAGCCTAGGCTTTATTAATAAAATTTTTCTTTTTGTACTTCTTATTGAGAGTGCCGACTCTTTTATATATATATATATATATATATATATATATATAGCAGACTACACAACATACAATAGGTCTCACAGTGCCTGTAGCTTGCAGCTAGAACAGTGTTGGGATGCTTGCCTTGGGGTTTATGACCAGAATTGATTGGGTTGTGTAGTCAATAATGAATGATAATGAAACAAGCTCTTCATGGGCAGGGGTCCTGCAGGAATAGAGGGACATGTGGCTACCTGGTTACACTTGCCCACCTGACTCCTACCATTTTGGTGGACAGGTAGTACAGAAAAGTGGATGGTGTTTGATTATTGGCAAGCATTCTCTCTGGGAAAAGGAGTAATTTCACTTCATAATTTAGGTTTGCATAAATCCATAGTGCCTTCAAAAAATAATAATAATACTACCGCACACTTAGCACAAAGTCACTTGCAGTTTCACACCAATCAGCTAGAATAACAATTGGGGGTTTAATTGTGCATGTTCACTGTATCTGGGCAAGTATATAGAATTAGCCCCCAATATTATATGCTATGGGCCTGCTATTGCAGCTTCCCTTTGTGAGCCGGAGAGAGTGGTAAGTTTACTATACTGAAGATGATCACAACTCCCTGGCACAATGCTAGCCTTTATTTTCATAGAGCCTAGTTTTGATTGTCCGGGCAGAAAGCAGTTGGAGCATGGGCTCCAGAGCATGGAAGGGCTGCCGAAGCACAGGGCTCCATAGTGTGGAAAGGCTGCCGAAGCGCAAGGCTCCACAGTCTGGAAGGGTTGCCAGAGCGTGGGGCTCCACAGTGTCTAGGGGCTGCCTGAAACCTGAGGGCTCTTATTGAGCCTGATCTTGGTTCTATGGGTTAGGGTGTGGTTTTAACCTAGTATGCAATTATTCAAGTGATTTTTTTATACACATGTACAACCTTATTTGTGTTACTCGAGTATTTTAGTCCAGTTGGGGAATTGAGTTTCCTTTATATGTGTAGTTGCATTAGTTTACCTAAAAAGTATTTATCGGAAGATGATATGATATGCAGGATCATGCAAAGATGCACAAAGTGCATTATTTTACTTACGAAATTAACAGAGTGACAGAGGTTGCAGTAACAAAATAGCACTTTTTTGATAACACACTGTTCCTGTCTATGTTATTAAACATTTAATGAGATTAAAAGTTCAAAACTATCTGGCATGTTACATTTTCATATTTTTCAAGATCAAAGTGTATAAGTAGATATGGTGATTATGAAAAGTAGATTGAAGTTAAAATATAATCCTTGGTGACAGTGACAAAATATAGTGGATGTTTCTGCCATTGCTTTAGGCAATAGCTTTTCCATCCACAGTGAACTACTTATCTACTCAACCTAACAAAGAAATTATAGACTTTGATATTTTTTCTAAATTTTGAATAACATTACAAACAAACTTGAAATAATATTCAATAAAAAAAAGATACATATATTTATATTTGAAACATCTAAATGCATAATATATATTTAAAATGAACTTCTTCTCAGACAAAAATGAATGCAGTTAAAACCAAATGCATTTATTATTATACATATGTGCAGAGGAAAATTCAATCTTGATTTCAACTAACATTCCTGGAAACATGACATATTTTTTTCTCTTCACATTTTTTCTCTTCACATATAGTATAAAAAATATCATATCTACCCCTGGTATTTGCACACCTGGTAAAGTGTTTTTGAGAAATAAGATTCTTTCACTCAAGATAATAGCAATAAACAACTGAGCTGACCACATTCCTAGTGTTCCATCTTAATCAAACTGTTGCAAGTGAAAGCTGGGTATTCTAGATGATGTAATACCAGCATATATATTGTGGCACACAATGTGAGACAGTGTAAAAGCATTTGTGCAAGTGTATACTACAGAATGTCTATGCTGAGTGCCTGCTAGTGATTTGTGCTCAGCTTCCCAGCTTTAACCCATCTCCCAAGGAACCCACAGTATATAACAGTATGCCATAGAACTTTATATTATTGAAACCGAGAAACTGTTATGGAAACCGAGAAACTGTTATGGAAACCGAGAAAAAAGGAAGTACCCTTTAGGCAGGGTCTCTTGTCCTCATGGGTGTTATATGGGGCATATTAATGTAGAGTAATAGTTTGCAGTTGGCTTTCATTTTTTTATTATTGATTTTTGAGTTATCTTTTTTCTTGGAAGTGCTCCAGTCTGCAGTTTCAGCAATATGAATAGGAGAGGGCCTAAACAGAAATGAGCAATAAGAATTATCAATAACAATAAATGTGTAGCCTTACAGATTATTTTTTTGCGCAAAGCAGGAAGTTGGATTCTGGCTATTATGTTAGACATCCAGTCACTCTATTTTTGGCTAACTAACTATATTAGAAAAATGTTTTATTTTGCACTGCCTATCTATTTACCCAGTTTTTAATTTTATACAGAACAATTCCTTTAATTTGACATCCAACCCTTTCTTGAAACTATCTCACATATCTGCCAATGTAACAGCCTGTGGAATCTATGGAATCTCCTTTCTATTGAATGGATGACTTTGTGTCTACTGGGAGGACCTCCTGGTAAATAAAGCATTATAGAGATTGTCCCCTAAAATGTTTCTACATAGTTATCATAACTGCCCCCTTTTCTCCAGCATAAACAACCCCAGCTTGTCAAGGCTTTCATCAAAACAGAAAGTTTCCATACCCTTTATATACGCTCCAAGATGCCAGATTTTCCCCATCCGAAACAGAAAGTAAATTTTTTTTATTTTCTAAAATAGGGTCCTAATGTTAATTATAATATTAATATAATTAAAATAATTATATGTCATGGTTTTAATAGTTGGCGAAGTACTGTAGGTGTATATTTGTCACTGGCTGTTAGGGTTCACTACACTAGTTTCTGAGGAAGTGGCGTGACGCCATGAGAAGAGTAAAGCATATGGTTTGAGGAAAAGTCTCTAAAAACAGTGTTTCTTGTGTTTCTTAAATATTTTGCCTTTTAATACAGTTTAATACAGGACAAACTTTTTCTGGCCCTTCCTACTACTGACTGACATTTCTTGCTACAACTAAGTTTATTATCCATACGCAGTTTACCAAATTGTCCAAATCTCCCTGCAAGTTTTATCACATCCTGGATGGAATGAATTGGCCTGCATAATTTTGTATGTGTGGTATTAATTTAGTGTTAGGATGGCTGATGTTTCTTTCCAGGAGCTGAAATGCCAGAAATTGAAATGCATATGTATAGTTTATATATATATATTTATATATAGGCCTTTCATGCATGCATACTTTGGGTTCCCTGGGAATAAGGGTATCTGTTTTATCAGGAGATATGTTAAGTGCACATTCAGAGCATTTGTATTTTTGCAAATGCAAAATGGGTAAAATGGGAGAGCTGGAGGGAAAATATTGTGACTGGTGTGCCCAAAAGAATGGTGAATGAGTCCCATGATTGGGCAGATAATACCAGCGACTATACTTTGTTTTGGAGGGACAGTGGCAATAGAAAAGGAGAAGGTGATTGTCTGTTTATTAGGCATGATTTAAAAGCTAATATAAAGGAGGAGGTGATGTTAGAAAATGAGGAGGATGAAGTCTTATGGGTGGAGTTCTTCGCCGATTGTAAAGAGTCCATACCTCCCAACATTTTGCAAATAAAAAGTGGTACAAAAAATTTGGCATGTGTAGCACTGTGAAATTTTTGGTCATGCCCACTTTTGGCCACACCCCTAATTACCATGTTTATTTTACAAAATTTGGCAGGCTATAAAAGTTACATATTTATGTGGTTGTTTTAAATTAGTACAGTTTTGATAATGAAGGTGAATTGCCCTTTAAGCTGTGAGTCTAACTTCTCCCAAAGGACCTGTTATCTAAATTGTTACAATTACTTATTTGCTTATCTCAAGTATCTTATCTACACCTCATGGCTGGGTTCTCTGCCAAAAGCCAATTAAGTTAGAAACATTGAATCTTTTTTCAGCTGTTCAGTGCAGAGAAATCGGGACTTTCCAGTACAAATGCTTGACTGTGGGTTGGGCTGTCAAAAGTGGGATTGTCCCTCTGAAAACGGTACAGTTGGGAGGTATGAAGAGTCCAGCAAATGAACTGTGAGAGTATGCTTTAAACCCCCTAATGTAAGTGAGGAGGAGGAAGCTAAGCTCCTGATGCAAATAAAAAAGGCTGCTAGTTTGGGGATAGTAATGAGGGGGGATTTTAATTACCCAGATATTGACTGGAGCAACAGTACTGCCAGGACAGTTAATGGGAACAAGTTTACAAACTTGTTGCATGACAATTTTATGGCACAATTTGTTGAGGAGCCACCCAGAAAAAATGCTTTACTGGGTCTAGTGATCACTAATGACTCTATATACTAATGTATAGCAAATGTGCAAGTAATTCGACCCCTGGGTAATATTGACTCATGTAATGTCTGGTGCAAAAAATAAATACTGTATACAGTGGGCAACAAAAACCCAGAATTTCAGAAAAGCTAATTTTAGTGCCTTGGTGACTGCCCTTCAGAGCACAGATTGGGGCATTATGTTTTCAGCTAAAAACACAGAAAATAAATGGAAATAGGAAATGAGGAGATTATTATGGCTGAGGCTGACTAACCCCCAAATGTTTTTTTAAGTATATTAATAGAAAAGAGATGTGGGTTGAGAGTGTTGCTCCTTTAAATAATGGTGCCAATATGGTTGTAACAGATACTGCAAAGGTGTATGTGCTAGATCAGTTCTTTTTGTCAGTATATACAACAGAGGAGTCTGAGTTCCCAGGCTCACTTCATAGCTGCACTGTTGGCTCAGATCAATCTAGTCAGTGGCTGACTCAGGATATGATTCATAAAGCCAAGGCAAGATAGCATACACCCCAGAGTCTAAGAGAGCTTATTTCAGTTTTAGACCGGCACCTACTTCTGATTTTCTCAGATTCGCTTTCATCTGGTATGGTACCTATGGACTGGAGGAAAGCTGATATCATCCCAATATTTGAAAAGGGATTACTAATTCCTGACTGGTAAAAGCAACTAAAGCAAACAAATAATCGTAAAAAGATATATAGCTGCTATTAACTCTTATTTTAAATTAAGATTTGTATATTTAAGTCCTGTCGTTTTTTTTTTTTTTATAGTATTTTATGTCTTGGGTGCTAAATAGCAAAGTTTGGTTGTGCTACTGTGTTTACAGGAAGTTTGCCACAAACTTGTTTACTTTGTAGCTAGTTTTTCCTCAGTTTGATGTGGGTGGGATTTGATTAGTGCACATGAACAGATGGTATAAATAGAACCCCTGGGACTCCAGTGGAGCATGCTCTGGTGGTGTCAGGCTCTGCTGGGATTCGAGCCAGGGACCTTTGGGTTTCTGGCTCGATGCTCTATCCATTAGGCCACTATAGATATCCTGGCCTCTGTAGCCCCAGCCCAGCAGCAGCCCAGCAGCAGCCTGATTGGTTGCAGTCAGCTTATCAGGGCTGACTCAGCCCTATTTAAGACCAGCCCTCCGTGCACACCTTGCTGGAGCATTATTAGGCCTCTAGTACTGTGGCAGTGTCCCTGACTAGTTCCCTTAGCTCTTGCCTTGTCCTGTCCTTCCTTTCTGCCTTGTTCTGCCTTGTCTTGTTCTGCCTTGCCTTGTTCTGCCTTGCCTTGTTCTGCCTTGCCTTGTTCTGCCTTTCCTTGTCCCTCCTGCCTTGTCTTGTCTTGTTCTTCCTGCCTTGCCTTAACCTTGTACTGAATTTGCTTTGCCTGTTCCTGACTCTTGTTTCCTGACCCTGCTCCTTGTATCCCCTCATCTTGCTCTATATTCTGCAATTGCTATCCAGTCCTCCTGCTCTTGCCCTTGCTATCCAGTCCTCCTGCTCTTGCCCTTGCTATCCAGTCCTCCTGCTCTTGCCCTTGCTATCCAGTCCTTTTGTCCTGCTCTCCAGTCCCAGAGATCTACGCCCGCATGGTCCTGTCCCACTCCTGCTCAATCTTGTCTGCAACAGTCCCGAACTACGCCCTCTCCATCCTGTTCTGTTCCTGTCTGTCTACGACCTCATCTCCCTGTTCCAGCCCACTCCTTACCGGTTTTCTAGGCACAATACACCCTTGCTGAAAGGACTTACACCTTCCCCTTCAGACTCTACAGCGTCCCCTCCCAGGTGGTTAGCTGCTCTTAAGAGTTTGCTCTTTAGGTAAGTGCTCTATAAGTGGATTACAAACACAGGAGTTTCAAATGAAAGGAGGTTCAAAATAGGTCAAAAATGCATGTATTAAATTTTTTTGTAATACATTTTTTTGTTAAATTTAGAGACATGAGTGGGTATAGTGAACATTTGCTGGTTCTTATATTTCTTGAAAAGAGAGTTCCTTTGGGTATAAAGAGCTTTAGAGAAAGCCCCTGTTAAATATGACATGTGATATCCCATAGATAAAAGCATGTCTTGAAGTTCACAGGACCTATTCACAAAATCGTCAAAATTTGAACAGAATCGCTTTAATCTTCGCTTTTAAAAATGTAGGAATGTTACAAATTATATTTGGAGGGTGGGAAGAAGATGCCTAAAGAATGGTGTTGGCAGTGCATTTTTTACAATATAGTGATGTTGTTACTGACTGTTGTGTATTTAAGCGTAAGATGTCCAGGAAAGTAATAGAATATGGATGAACCTCATATTTGAGATTTAGAATAGTCTCATTAATATAGTTAAAGAAGTGAATAAACTGCTCAATGGTACCCGACCAAATAAGTGTAAGGTTGTCTATATAGCAACCATAACATTTAGGGGGTTATTTACTTAGGTATATTGAGATAAATTCTGGGTTATTTAACTTTAATGATAAATTCTGAATTTATGAAAGCATTACGATATGTTCAGAATGTTTTCACAAAAAAATTTACTTTTTAACAGTTTTCTCAAAAATATTGTGAGCATCTGTAAAAACATTGTATATTCTATACAAATATAGAAATTTATCAATTTAAATTCGTACTTTGAAGTAGAAAAAAAAATATGGTAGGACCATTGAGCCCTATGGGGGGAGTTGAAATCACTATATTTTCGTGTTTTTTTTTTTAGAAATCCATTTTTTTTTTCTAAATTTAATAATATATGAGATGCCATTTTTTAAAGGGGAAGTGAGATTAATATATGAGATACTGCTTTTTAAAGGGGGAAGTGAGCCTAATATATGATGCCACTTTTTAAAGGGGAAGTGAGCCTGATTTATAAGATCCCACTTTTTAAAAGGGAAGTGAGGCTAATATATGAGATGCCACTTTTTAAAGGGGAAGTGAAACTAATATATGAGATGCCACTTTTTAATGGGGAAGTAAGCCTAATATATGAGATGCCACTTATAAAGCTAAACCATATAACAATATTGCACACATTTCCTGATAAATCCTTGACTGTATAACAAACCAGTCATGTTGCACCAAATCATTGTGTTTTAAACATTACAAAAACTTACAAAAAACATTTTATGCTCCAACTATCGTTTAAACCCTTATAAGCAATCAAGTTTTTTAATCCGGTGTGCCTCTTTTTGGGAGAGCAGTCTTTTCAACTCCTCTTCTCTTACAGGTATTTCCAATACTGCCCATTTTAACTGACATAGGCTGTTTTGGAAATGTCTCGAGACAGTGGTATTTGTTTCAGTATTTTTTTTTGCCACAGTGTTTCTTGATGTGAGATTTTTACTGGTTTATTAGTCTGTCCCACATATACCATTCAACATTGGTATTTCAAAAGGTATATTACAGATGCAGTCACTTTGGATTGTAAGTTTAATGCGTCGTGACTTAACTCATTTATCTCATTTATCCCACTTAGCACAGAATATTGTGTCATAGCATCCCATCCAATTAAAGAGTTCACCATTGAAAACAATGGTGCTTTGGTATGCTAATGAAAAGGTTAAATGCATTAAATGAGTTAAGATAACTTTAGATAACACAGTTTCTTCAATTAGCCCTGAGTCATGACGCATTTAACTTACAAATCCAAGTGACTCTATGTGTATGTTGTTTGTGTCACAAGTAGCAACATTTTTTAATTTAAACAGTGTACCCTGAAGTGGATGTTTGATTATTTCCCCTTTAATTATTGATGAACAGCATACACAGTTTAAGCAGGTAATGGTACCTAATTCATGGTCTACGCCTTTTCTGGGGGGGATTAATTTCTCATGGAAAGAGTACATCCCTTAAACTCATCCCTTTTGTGTAACAGAATGTGGGTGACTATGGAGAGACTTTCTTAAGTATTTTATCCTGCATCAAGAGTGGTCAGTACATTTTAAACATTTTATCAATTATTCTACTTGTTCATTATTGGACAGACAATAAACACGGGAGCAATCCCTTAAGCATGTTACGTGTGCTGGATTTACTTTTTGTCTGTTTTGTTTGTGTCACCTTTTTTCAGCTTTGGGGCTACCAATAAAATATTTTCCATTACTTTCAAGCTTTGTAGACTGTGATGATAAATTAATATGGCATAATCTGAATGTGCTGAATTGCATTGGAGTCAATGAGATCAATTTGCATGCATGTTTCACTTAGTACACTGCTACACACATGCCCTGCATTGTTAGATGACTCCTATATTTTCTAAAGAAAAAATTGCTCCCATTTTGCCAGTTTCTGAAAAATATCTGTGATTATTTAAAATATCAGTGATTTAAAAAGGCATATTTTCATATCTATACATTTATTTTTAGCACTATTGTTTACGGCACAGATTGGGCTATTTTGAACT
Organism: Xenopus borealis; assembly: GCA_024363595.1. Taxonomy (NCBI): domain Eukaryota; kingdom Metazoa; phylum Chordata; class Amphibia; order Anura; family Pipidae; genus Xenopus; species Xenopus borealis. The sequence goes on from CM044441.1 coordinate 70,740,471, forward strand.
TTTGAAGTTCCTCTTGACTAGTTTTGGCCTGGTTTTGTAGCTGACTTTGGCTGGTTTTAAAAATGACACCTGGCAACCCTGTTATCACCTTTATTTAGCTTTGGATAGGCCCGGACTGGCAATTCTGTAGGTTCTGGCAAGTGCCAAAGGGGCTGCTATCAGGTGCCATAGAAAGTCACTATTTAGTGGGCTGATAGGGCCTGTTTGGGCCTTTGTGTACAGGGCCTGTTTTGACTCCCAGACCAGACATGGCTTTGGGGCTACCATTAAAGCATTTGCCCTTACTTTTAAGCTTTGTACACTGTGATAAATGAATATATGTCATGTTTTGCTTTGGAGTCAATGGTAAGAGCAATTCACAATTATTTTTCACTCAGTAACTGCTACACACACACATGCCCTCCCTGTATACAATGTTAGAGCCATTTTCTTAAAAACATCTGTACTTTTTTTACATTACCTCTGGTTGAGTGGTAATGATATCTACTACAACTCTGTCTAAATTGCTGTTGGATGAAAAAAGTACCATCTATAGCTTATATTTTACTAATAGCTCACTAACACAGTCTCAACTATTTATAATTAATCTGAACACATATCTGGGTGCTGTGTATCCCACATTAAGATCAATAAACCATATATCTATGTCAGTTAGTCATATATTTAGGTGTAAATGTAAGTAGTCATAATTGTGTTATATTATCTAAACTACTTCATGTACCATATGGGCATATATGGTTTGTGTGAAAGAGTGGAGGGGTGTGTGTGTGTGTGTATGCTGGGTTTTAATTCGGGGGGGTTAAACTTGATGGTCTTTTTTCAACCCTATTTAACTATGTAACTATGAGTAAAAGTTAAATGAAAAATAAACTTCAAATATTTTGTTATAGAAAAGAAAATCACAATGGTGCTGTAAAACAAATGATTACAGTGCAGGAGAGAGAGATGGAGGAGGATTATCTCTCCAGCTGTGCAGCAGGTCATCTCCTGAACCTCCCTCATCAATAAGGCTACCTGCTGCACCAGGCCAGGTAGGAGGTCAAGGTGGTGCTGCTGCTGTGCCTCTGTTTATGTAGCTGCATCCGCTCCTACTACACATAGTTACATAGTTAAATTGGGTTGAAAAAAAGACAAAGTCCATCAAAATTCAATCCCTCCAAATTAAAACCCAGCATACACACACACACACACCAGTCCACTCTTTCACACAAACCATATATGCCCATAGCTATACTAACTGTAGCGTTTAGTATCAAAATAGCCTTTGATATTATGTCAAAACATCATCCAAGGCCCTTTTGAACACCGATCTTTTCCTCCATGTGATGGTGGTGGAGATGCTGGAGGACTCGCAGCCGCAGGCTCTGCTGCCTCCTCCTCTCTGGCATCATCATCTGCCTCTCCCTCTGCCCCTTCTTCATCAGGATCTTGGATCCACTCCACTGGCAATCAAATAATTTCAGTTTGAGTAATACAGCACTCGCATTTGTACAGTGCAAATTATACAGGCTGAGGTGTCGTGTAACTACAAGAACATCATCGATAAGGGTGGCAAGTATGGGCCAGGCAAAACCATTAAAGGGTTTGTTCACCTTTAAGATAACTTTCAGTATGATGTAGAGAAGGATATTCTGAGACAATTTGCAATTGGTTTTAATTTTTTGTGTTTTTTTAGCTATTTAGCTTTTATACAGCAGCTCTTCAATTTGCACTTTAATCAATGTGGTAACTAGGGCCCAAATTCCCCTAGCAACCATGCATTGATTTGAATAAGAGTCTGGAATATTAATAGGAGAGGCCTGAATAGAAGGACCGGTAATAAAAAGTAACAATAAAATTACATTTGTAGCCTTACAGAGCATTTGTTTTTCAGAAGGGGACGGCGACGCCCATTTGAAAGCTGCAAAGAATCGAAGAAAAAGACAAATAACTATAAAACTTTAAAAAAAAAAATAATGAAAACCAATTAAAAAGTTGCAAAAGGCAAACCACCCCTTTAAGAGAGTTTTTTTGCAGCAGGTAATCTCCATTTGACAGCTCATTTACTTGTTATCTAACTTGTCTGCAAAAATATAAAATATAAAAAAAAAAAAAACTTAAAAATAAGTTATTATAAAGCAAGTTGTGACTTTATTGTAATAAACCTCAAAATTACCACTTAGCCGACATTCCCATATGTGACCATGCCTGCCCTCTTCGAACCTTCTGCTGGCTGAGCTGGCACACTGCTACTGCCTGGTCCTCTGCCCAAATGCCCACACTGCAGAAGTGTGGGCCACTACCATGCCTACTGTGGAGGGCTGGTCATGGTCCCCACCCGTACGCCCGTAGGCTTTGGACCGAGGTGCAGTGCTGCTCTATTGCCTGCCCCCCCTAGCAGTGGTTGGTGGAGCCAGCTCTTCATTATCATCAACAACAAGAACACACAGTTCCCCCCCTAAACTGCTGCTGTTATCCTCCTGAGCCGGCTCCCAGGGTCTGAACCTGTCATTGTCCTGGTGCCCACTGCAGATGAGGTAGCCTGGGTCAGCCAGCCAGAGCCACCTGCTTCTGTGGCATTTGCTGCTGTTGTTGCTGCTGTGATTGCAGCTGGTGCTGCACTACAGTGGGCTGGGCTGTTGTGGGGTTGGATGCCCACGACCAGCACCACAGCCTCTTCCTCCACCTCCCCTCCTTATCCCACCCTTCTTCCCACTACCGCCACCACCACCCAGACCCCTCCCCCCTCTCCCACAAAGTTCTGTTTGTCGCATGTCCTTTTTCGGACATGCGCATCGGAAAATTCTACATGCTGCAAAATAAGCCGCACTGCGAATTTTCACTGCGGTTTCATGAAAAAATTTGCCTATGACGAAACGCTCAAATTCCCGCAAATTTGACTATAATGGATTTTTTCGCCCATCACTATTAGACTCTGTTAGGTAAAGTAGTGTTTTTTAATTACAACCTGTTTTTCAAATAGTTGATGGTACATTTGTATGCACATTTGTGGCAGGTTTACTTTCTACTTTACCCACATCTGGTTAATTTTTTTGTAATTCCGTGAGACAATTTCAAAGTGAAAAAAACTTCGAAATTCCACCTTAAAATTTTTTTGGGGGGGTTGTTTTAAATCGTTCGAATCGAACGATCGAATTGTTTGAATGATTCAATTCGATCGATTTTCACCAAAATCCTTAGATTTTTCAGAACTTAGAAAAAATTTCAGGACAAGTTCTAAGAGGTCCCCCATAGGCTAAAATGGCAATTCGGCAACTTTAAGCTGCCGAATAGTCGAAGTCGATGGATTTTTATATTTTTCAATTTGAAATTTTGGGCTATTCGATAGTCAAAGTAACCCAAAATTACTTCGAAATTCGAATTTTAAAAATTTAAATTTTATTAGAATTTTCACTTCGACCCTTAGTAAATCTGCCCCTAAGTAAGTGTAAGACACTCTCATAGACATAGGTGCAAATTCACTAAAGCATGAAGTGTCTAATGGTAGCACTCGCCAGCCTGACATCAATTCGCAACTTCGTCGATTCACTAACAGTGTCCTTAGCGAAAATCGACTTGCGCAACTTCGCACCCTTGCACCAGGCAAAGTTCCGCACTGCCGAAGGGACGTTACTACGCTAATTCACTAAGATGAAAATTTTTGTGAACGTTAACTCTTACGTTAGACGTGACTTCGCCAGGTCAGACCTAGCGAAGTTCAATACAATAGATATGAGTTTGAAAAAAAAGCTTGAAATTTTTTTTAAGTCCCAAAAACGCTGGCGTCTTTTACCTTTTGTTGGCTGAAAAAAATTTTTTTTGGGTTACCCTCATTACCCCCCTACATTTCCTAACATATGGCAACTCAGCTATACAGGGGGCCAGGCCCGGACTGGCAATCTGTGGGTTCTGGCAAATGCCAGAGGGGCTGCTATAATGTACCATAGAAAGTCAGAATTTAGTGGGCTGGTAAGGGCTGTTTGGGCCTGTATGTGGGCCTCTGTATACCTGAAATGCCAGGGCCTATTTTAATTTTCAGTCCGGACCTGCAGGGGGCACATGTTTAGGGCAATAGGACAACTTTATTTTATTTATTAAAGGTTTCCTGGGCTTGTGTAGTGTAATGTAATGGCTGTAACATACACCTCTATTATACGTTAGGCTCACGTTGTATGCAAATTAGGCATCGCTAGCGTAAATGCGCTTTGCTTGGCGAAGTGACGGTAGTGCTACTTCTCTAAAGTTCGCCGCCCTGAGCGCAAATTTGCATCTTAGTGAATTTGCATAGCGCTGGCGAAAGTTTGCCTGGCGAAGTGCGGCCAACATTGGCGAAGGCAACGCGGTCGCATTTTCGCGCTTTAGTGAATTTGCCCCATAGAGTGAGAGTTAGTTAATTAAATATAAACATTTTCTCAATATCACAAACACTTTAGCAAAAACTAGAATAAAAAATAACATGAACAAATATGGCTCCATTATAGGAAATGTATAGAAGACCTCCTTTTTTCCCTAGAAGTGGAGGACAGCCAACCCTCTAAAAAGAGAAGTTGTCGAGAGAGAGCAAAACCATTGACCAGCGCTGTAAAAGTTAGGATTCCAGCACCATATTGTCTTCACTTGAAATTGGTGGAGAGCATCCTTTGTAGGAGATAGAGATCTGGATCTCAACATATGCTGAACAGCACAAGAAAGGTTAGGTTCTTTAGTAGGTACTTGGCTCACTTGACGAGTTCTCTCAAAACTCTTTCCTGTGTGATTTCTTTGAGGGAGAGAAGATGTATGTTTAGATATTGTGTTAGTATTTGGGGAAAGTGAGCTGTTACTTTTCTGTTTTGCAAGTTGATCTACAAAATCATTAGCCTCTGAATTCGATATTCAAATTAGAAGGATTTTACTTCCCTACTATTCCCATGGTCGAATTTCGAATTTTTTTTTTATTCAAAATTTGACTAATGAAAAATCTGCCATGAATTAAGTGTTAAGCAGTGTTAAAAACCTGAAGGTGTTGGTGTTTGCTGTGCATACTGGGAGTGCTGGGTGCAAAGAGGGAGTAAATGACTGCTGTGTGTTCAGAGTGTGATTTAACTGAGACAAAAAAACTTTCTCTTTTCTCTTGTTGGGGTAAGTTAAAAGCTATTTTTTCTCTCTTCCTTCTGCCTGATAATTAAGGGGGAGGAATGAATTAGGTAAATTCTGATCAGGCTTTGTGTTCTTTGGTTTTAAATCTCTAAGTCTGTGACTGCAGACCGAGTGTGAGAGCTGCTAAGCTAGTATTGCATGTGAATGAAGTGTTAAACAGCATTAAAAAACCTTAAGGAATTGCACTCGGTAGACTGTAAGTACCAGTAATATCTGGTATTACTCAGTGTGTCTTGTCACATTTATGTGGTGTTGGAGTAGCAGTCTCATGTAGTATTTGCATGTGAGAAATGTCGGTGGGCTTTCATTGGAATCTGAACTGCAGACTGTAATGGGGGAACTTGCAGCACTGAGAGCAGCAGCAAATGTGGAGGAGGAAAGGAGGCTCGCAGAGCAACCACTTGCTGTTAGCCAGTGTAGTACGGGGTGGAAAAAGGGCAGTGGAGGGGGAAGTAGGGGACAGAAGTATAGGGGGGCTGGTCCACAACCTGTCCAAAGCAACAGATTTGCCTTTTTGGCTGAAGATACTTGGGAGGACTGGTATGTATGGAACTGGTATGTATGGAGCAGGCTGACTGGCTGAAGTAAGGTTCTTAGTGGGGTCCCTAAGGGCTTGATATTGGGTCCACATCCACTTTTATTCAATTTGTCCATTAAGGATATTGTAAGTAATGTATCAGTGTTTGCAGATTACTCTAAACTATCCAGCCAAATTAATTCCATCTAGGATGCAGCATCCTTGCAACAGGATCTTTACAAACTGTTAATCTGGGCAGCTAAGTGGCAAATGTGATTCAATGTTGATAAATGTAATGTCATGCACCTGGGATGTAAAAATATCCAATCCACTTATACCCTTAATGGGACTGCACTAGGCAAATCCATAATGGAAAAGTTATGGAAAATCTTAGCTATGAGGAAAAACTGGCCAAATTGGGGTTGTTCATGCTTAAAGGAACAATAACACCAAAAAATGGAAGTGTCCTAAACTGAATAAAAATGAAAATATAATGTAGTGTTGTGCTGCACTGGTACAACTGGTGTGTTTGCTTCAGAAACAGAACTATAGTTTATATAAACAAGCTGCTGTGTAGCCATGGTGGCCAGGGGGGTCCGCAGAGGGGGGCAAGAGGGGGCAGTTCCCCCCTGGAACTGTCCACATAAGTTTCCACCTGTTTGTGCAATTGGCCACAGCTTACTGTGGTTTCTGTTGCGATCCCTCGAAGATTTTTCTTCTATGCAGCAGCGTGTTCTTTCACCTCCTTCCCTAGCTGCTCGCTCCCCCCTCCCTTGTCACAGAGCTGCCGGATCGTATTACAGTTGAGCTGTGACAGGGAGAGAGAGCAGCCAGGGAGCATCTGATTGGCCAGCAGCACAGATTGCAGCGTGGGAGAAAACGAAAGAAGGAAAGCCCTATCTCTTGCAGTCTGCAGCCTTGTACTTGTGAGTTCTGGGGGTATTTATACAATTACTTGCCACTGTACCATCTGTTTGTGAGTTCTGCTGGTATTTATTCATGTACTTGCCACTGTACCATCTGTTTGTGTGTTCTGCTGGTATTTCTGCATTTACTTGCCCCTATGCCATCTGTTTGTGTGCTCTGGGGGTATTTATACAATTACTTGCCACTGTACCATCTGTTTGTGCATTTTGGGGGTATTTATACATGTATTTGCCCCTGTACCATCTGTTTGTGAGTTCTGGGGGTATTTATACATGTACTTACCCCTGTGCCATCTGTTTGTAAGTTCTGGGGGTATTTATACAATTACTTGCCACTGTGCCATCTGTTTGTGAGTTCTGGGGGTATTTATGCATGTACTTGCCCCTGTGCCATCTGTTTGTGAGTTCTGGGGGTATTTATACATGTACTTGCCCCTGTGCCATCTGTTTGTGAGTTCTGGGGGTAATTATACATGTACTTGCCCCTGTGCCATCTGTGAGTTCTGCTGGTATTTATTCATGTACTTGCCCCTGTGCCATCTGTTTGTGAGTTCTAGTGGTATTTATACATGAACTTGCCACTTTGCCATCTTTGTGTGAACTAGGGTTGCCACTTGTCAGACAACCGGTATTTTAAAGGGTTGCCTGGGTCAAAACTTCCTGGATGGTTTTTCAAATTAGGGAAACTGTGCAGGATTCCCTTGATTGACCCAGCGATCAGCTGATCGCCATGGCATAGCTCCACCCCCTGATGGCAGTGACACACCCACCTATCTCACAGGCCCACCCACAGATGCCTCCTTGCCCCCCCCCTGGAAAATTTTCTGCGGACGCCCATGATGGGGGCAGCCATTTAAAGCTGAAAAAGGAGAAAAGGCACAGGATACACATCAGATAACATATAAGCTTTGTAGTATTCTATGGGATTCTTAAGAATTTATCTGTTATCTAATCTGTGTCCTGCACTTGAATGGCTGCCCCCATGGGTTTTTACAGTGAGAGCTGTGAAGATTTGGAATTCTCTTCCTGAATCAGTCACACAGGCTGATACATTAGATAGTTTTAAGAAAGGATTTGATGGCTTTTTAGCAAACGCTTTTTAGCAAAGGAATGGCTGCCCCATGGGTTTTTACAGAGAAAGCTGTCAAGATTTGGAATTTTCCTCCTGAATCAGTCGCACAGGCCGATACATTAGATAGCTTTAAAGAGATACTGACACCTGAAATTAAACTAATTTTTACATCTATTATAATATTGGTTTTGAAAGCTACTTCTAAATTTGCCATAAAGTAGTTGCACAATGCTTTTACATTACCTGTCTGTTGCCCCATGTTCCTGTATTAGGAGGCTTCCATATTTGTGCAGCAGGAGTCCGTTCGTTCCGTGCATTAGTACACAAGTCAGAGTGTCAGAGAGTCAGGCTTAGGAACTTCAACTAACAATTATATACAAAAACAAAGCTCTCAGCAAAAAATGATCAACATGACCTATAGGTAACATTTAAAGTACATTCATATGTTAAAAAGTCATTTTTTAGTGTTAGTATCACTTTAAGAAGGGAGTTGATGGCTTTTTAGCAAAGGAGGGAATATATTGTTATGAAAGATAGCTAATAGCACAAGTTGATCTAGGGACTAGTCCGATTGTCATTTTGGAGTCAGGAAGGATTTTTCCCCCTCTGAAGCAAATTGTAGAGGCTTCAGGTGTTTTTTTTTTTTTTGCCTTACTCTGGATCAACTAGCAGTTAGGCAGGTTAAAATAGAGTTAAAGTTTGAACTTGATGTCTTTTTTTCAACCTAACTTACTATGTTACTATATCAAAGACGTGATCAGATGTGATTTGAACATATTTAATGTAACTTGTTGCAGTAGGTGCAATTTTACTTACTTTAGTCTAATTTATTATAATACAGTCGCTTTATACTGATTAGTGACACACTGTTGTTAATTACAGAAGAAGCCACTTTGGATTGTGTTTTTGACACAGAATAACTAAACTCAGACTTCACACTTGTCTCATTTAACACAGAAAATTGCGTCACAGCATCCCATCTAATTAAAGTGTTCATCATTGTGAACAATGGTGCTTTGGTATGCTAATGAAAAGGTTAAATGCATTAAATGAGTTAAGATAACTTTAGATAACACAGTTTCTTCAATTAGCCCTGAGTCATGACGCATTTAACACACAAATCCAAGTGGCTGCATCTGTAGCTCTATAATTCTACATTGTATGGTCTAACCCATGGTATATAATTATACATAACAAACAACTCTCTTTATCAAGAGTTTACAGTCTTCTGATATAAAACCTAATCATACATATCAATTTTTTACAGGGACATTTTGGTTACTTTCTCTGTGTATCCCCTTCCACTGTGGAGGCCTATTTCTCTGAGAGATCCAAAAACTTAGAAAAAGTCTTCTTTACTGATGTATAAGGGATAATAAATAGTGATTGGCGAATTCGCGGCGAATTCCTGTGATTCGCGAAACGCCAGCAAAAATTCGCCAAAGAAAACAAGTTGCGCGTCAAAAATTACGTGATGGAAACAACACGGCGCGCCGCGATTGACGCGCGGCGCGTTGTTTTCGTCGCATCGCATCTTTTTCGATGCGCGACTCGTTTCGCAAATTTTTTCGCCAATTCGCTAATTTCTCTGGATATGAACAGAGTGTACAACTGGTCTAAATACCATAGAGGCCACTCTAGTAGTACCCTACAAAAATCCATTCTCAAAACAAGTAAAAAAACCTGAGTTTTTCTAGCTTTGAGTCTTCCGATGGCAATGATGTATTGGATATAGTGTTTAGCTCTCTTTCTTTCATCTCTCCACAGCTGAGCAGTGAATCCCAGGTACTGGGCGTGTTTTACAGAGATGAGTCTAAAAATAAGGAGACAAATAACAGAACCAGATCAAGGACAACATTCCAGACAGGTACACGGAACTACTATCACAAGAAGGCATACGGAGACTCATCAAGAGATGACAACAGGAGCCTGTCCGAAATTCATCCCAAGAGGAGGAACAATCGATATTGATCTTTCTACATAGACTCTGACCGATATCGAGGAGAAATTTTGAAGCTAGGATTTTCCTTTTGCCCAACCCTATGTTTTGCTTTATATAGCACTTGGACATGGACATTTAGATGTTTATTAGAAAATTATTATTACAAAACTTTTTTTCCAGAAGTTTCTGACACTGCAGTTGATTTTCTCTTACAAGATTACACAGTAACTGATTTGACTAGTCTTCCCTGTATTGATTTTAATAATTTTCAAGAAGTATGTAGTGCTATTCAACTCATGGAATTACAAAAAGAAAATGACCCAGATGTGGGTAAGGTGGGATGTACACTTGCCACTAATGTGCATACATTTCAACCTATATTCAATTTCTATCCAGGGATACTGTCAAGGGAAAAAAAAATTTTTTCAAAATGCATCAGTTAATAGTGCTGCTCCAGCAGAATTCTGAATTGAAATCCATTTCAAACTGATTTTTTTATATTTAATTTTGAAATCTGACATGGGGCTAGACAATTTCTCAATTTACCAGCTGCTCCAAGTCATGTGACTTGTGATCTGATAAATGTCAGTCACTCTTTACTGCTGTACTGCAAGTTGGAGTGATATCACCCCTCCCTTTTCCCCCAGCAGCCTAACAACAGAACAATGGGAAGGTAACCAGATAACAGCTCCCTAACACAAGATAACAGATGTAGATCTAAGAACAGCACTCAATAGTGTGGTGTTTATACAAATGGCCTGTGGGTGTCACTGTGTATACACAGGACTTTCTGTACAGCTTGAAAGTGAAAGTAGGAAATACTGCTGTTGTGTAATGGCTGCATGAACCTGTTACTAAAGCAGTGTTATACCCTGCTCATCCTTGGCTACCAAACACAACAAATGGCGACAAGGATGTCTTTTCTACCTCTGCAGCAGCCTGCACCTTTTCTACCAAATCCTGGTGAGCCTACCATACCTTTTACTGCTTGGAGCCGTATGTTTGATAATTACATTATTGCTGCTGACTAAGGGGAGATTTATGCAGCTAGAAATTGTGCTTTACTTATTCATTGCCTGGGAGCAGAGGTATGATGATGATACCTATGAAACTGCTCTTACTGCTATAAAGAAGTTTTTTGTGCCAAGAGTAAATGTGGTTGCTGAAAGATATAAATTCCGCCAATGTGGACAACGTAATGGCGAATCTACAGAACAATTTGTAGCAGCTTTGAGAGAGCTGGTTGTTACCTGTGTGTTTGGGAAACTAACAAATAGTGGAAAAAACAAACTCACCACGCATTAGAGGGAGACTGCTCCTACAGCAAGATTTAACCCTTGCAAAGGCTATTACAGTTGCTTGCCAAATTGAAACAGCTGTGGCAGAGGCTAAAACTCTCAGTCAGGGAACTGCTGGGAATGTACAGATTGTGAATTAAAAACTGTGGCCTAATAATGCACAGTCACAGGAAAAATACAGTGCTAAGGAAAGGGATACACTGCAAAACCATGCAGCAAATACAAATAAAAAATACTATTTTCACTGTGGTTCAACACAACACCTTGCAAACTATGCTAAATGTCCTGCAAAAGCTATACAGTGCCACAAATGTTTAAAATCAGGTCACTTTGCTGCAGTCTGCCGTAGTTCTACTAAAGATGTTCATGAACTTACTACTACAAATGTTATAGTATTCAGTGTGGATTAAGCTGGTACATTTATTCCATACAAGTTTATATGCACTGTCAATGTCAATGCTGCTTCTGCTGAAAAGGGACACTCCATTAACCTGATGCTCGATACAGGTTCAACTGTTTCTATACTACCAAAGGATATTTTCTTGACCTACTTTGCAAAAGATATGCTTGTTGCACTTGCCCTGAGACTGGTCAGTTACTTAAAGGATCCAGTGACTGTACAATTTGAATCAAATACTGAAAAATTTGACTTGTGAATAAGGGTACTGCTATACTTGAAAGGGATCTCTTTGCTGCATTATACCTACAATTAGTGGATGGTCTCATTACTACAGCACCAGTGCCTGACACACAGCCTGTGTCTAAAATTTCACCACAAAGCCACACGTCACTGGGTTGTGCTTTTTTACTTTTTACATAAAGTTAAGTTGAGACCAGATGTAAAACCAGTACGCCATAAATTGAGGTGATTGCCCTATTCTACAAGGGAGACTGTCTCACAGGAACTAAAGAAACTGGTAGAGCAAGATGTGATTGAAAAAACAGAATCACTTGAATGGGTTTCACCAATTGTTGTAACAAAGAAGAAAACTGGAGGTATTCGATTGTGTGTTGATCTCCATGAACCTAATAAATCAGTTGTTATGGATAATCATCCCTTGCCACACAAAGAGGAAATATTTTCTGAACCCCGAGGAGGAAAATTCTTTCCTACTCTGGATCTTCAGACTGCTTATCATCAAGTATTACTGCATGAGGAAAACAGAGACCTCACTGCATTTATCACCCATGATGGTTTGTTTCAGTTCAAGCATGTACTTTATGGACTGGCTTCAGTACCGAGTTGTTTTCAAAGACTGATGTCTTCTATACTCCATGGCATACTTGGTGTAATATGCTACTTGGATGATATAATTGTCTACGCTCCAACTATGGATCTCGATGACAAGTACCTGGAAAAGGTTCTGAAATTGATTCTGCAGTACTCAAACTGAACCTTTCCAGATGCCACTTTAGACAAACTCAGCTGTCATTTCTGGGTCATATAATTTCACAAGATGGATTAGGGCCTGACCCTGACCATGTCAATGTGGTTACACAAGCATCTACTCCATCTGATTTCCAGACCTTAGGAGCTTTCTTAGGTCTTACTTCATGGTATTCTAAGTTTATTCCCAACTATGCTTCAGTTGTGGAGCCACTCAGAGCACTACTACGTAGAACTTTAAGTGTGGTGTGGTCAGAATCTGCTCAACATAGCATTGAAATAGTGAAATAGTTAATTGTGAACAGTCCAGCGCTAGCTTTATATGATCCTGCACTACTGTGGTTACTACAGATGCTTCAGACTATGGTGTTGGTGCAATTCTCACACAGATCCATGCTGATCATACAGAGAAAATTGTTGCATTTGCATCCAGAACACTTACAGAGACAGAGCGTAAGTATTTAACTGTTGAAAAAGAAGTTCTAGCATGTGTTTGGGCACCAGGAAGAGCTGGAATGCGTATAGCTAGATGGTCAGCAAGGCTATTGAATTTTAACTACAAAATGCAATACAGGTTTGAAAAATGTTACTGCTGATTGCTTGTCACGTTTACCTATACCTACAGCTTCTGATATGCTGGATGAGGACATAGAAGTTGAAGCATTGACTGATTTACTATCATCTACAGTTACAGCTGCTGATTTTAAGCAAGCTTGCCTCACATGTCCAATTCAAGTAAAACTACGGGACATCTTAGAAAGCAAATGGCCAAATGCTGAGAAGAAACTCAGCCCTGATCTTCAACCTTACTACAGGATTAGACAGGAATTGTCCTTAGTAGATGGCTATGTTGTCCGTGGAGCTCATTGTTTATTGGTACCAGAGACCTTGCGAGAAAAGCTCATACAACTTGCCCACGAGAATCATCAAGGAATTGTACGTAGAAAACAAAGACTGCGAGAACTATACTGGTGGCCAGCAATGGATGCCGATGCGGTAACTGCCATTCATTCTTGTGTTACTTGTCAGAATCATGACAAAACAGCTATCACACATACACCACCACTTCAGCCAGTACCATTTCCTGATTCAGCATAGGAAAAACTTGCTATTTATATTGTCGGCTAGTGATGGGCGAAACGGCCGCGTTTCGCTTCGCCGAAAAATTCGCGAATTTCCAGAGAAATTCGCGAATTGCCGAAAAATTTGCGAAACGAGTCGCGCGTCGCGTCGTTTTCGGTGCGGCGCGTCAAAAACGACACGCGACTCGTTTTTGCCGGCGAATTTTTGCCCGCAAATTTTTCCTGCCGTTTCGCGAATTTATTCGCCAGCAGCGAATCGCGGGAATTCGCCGCGAATTCGCCCCTGGCGAATAAGTTCGCCCATCACTATTGTCGGCCCCTCTTTAGATGCTCCTATAGACTGTAGATTTGCTATAACCTTGATAGACTATTCGAGTAAATGGCCTGAAATTGCATTTGTTTCTCATGTAGCATCAGTTACAGTAAAAACATTTCTGTCTACAGTCTTCAGCAGAGAAGGAAATCCAAAGGGGTTAATATCAGACAACGGACCACAGTTTGTCTCATATGAGTTTGAATCCTTTCTGAGAGAGAGAAATATTTTGCATAGGAAATTTTCAGTGTATTACCCACAAGCAAATGGAGAAATCGAGCGATTCAACAGAAGTCAGAAGCACTACAGACAGTAAATCTTACTGGGAAATATTGGAAAGTATTTACAACAGAATTCATACATACCTAAGTTATCTGCATTCTACTCAGTGCTAACCCTACAAAACAGTATGAAGAAATTCATAAGGTAAAGAAATCTCTTATCAGATGAAACAATTCCTTGTTTGCCCCATATTATAGCACCTACCCAAAGTACATAAATCCGAGCATCCTCGTTTGGTTAGACACATCATCACAGGGATTAACACTTTAGGTCAGTAGTGCCCATACGTTAATAATTGGAGGCCTACTTTTAGGTACAGATTTAGTAAGGGTCGAATTTGGAATTGAAAAAAATTCGAAATTAGACCATCTAATTTTTTTAAAGTGCTTTTTCGATCGAAAATTGACCCTTTTTGTTTGAATAGGTCCAAAATCGTTCAAAACGTTTTAATGCATTATTCGATTTGGACGATTTTGGCCAAAAACCTTTGAATTTCAAAAAGTTCCAAAAACACTTCTTAAAGGTCCCAGAAGGTCCCCCATAGGCTAAAATAGCAATTTAGCAGGTTTGAGGTGGTGAAGTGTCAAATTTGAATTTTTTAAAGAGACCGTACTTCGATTTTCGAAATGGTTGAATTTTAAAATTCGAATCTAATTTCGGCCTATTCGATAGTCGAAGTAGCCAAATATTATTTTGAAATTCACATTTTTTAAATTTGAATTTTCACTTCAACCCTTAGTAAATCTGCCCCTTAGTGATGTTGTACCATTATATCTACATCCATAATAGCATTGTTGGCATTCGTTGAAAAACATTACTTAAATATTATATTGATTTATTAGAGAACTCACTGTAATTGCTATATTTAAGAGACAACTATTTCATATGTAACCTTCACAAAATACATCTGAATTTACAATCTGAATGAAAAGAATGGAACAGGACGGTGATTTGGACAAGTTGTTTGTTGACAGTGCCTTGAGATCTACTGATTACCAGCTAAAGGTCTACTGGTAGATCCTGATTCACTCTCAAAACTAGTAATTTATTTTTACAACCTTTGGTACTAAGACTACCAAACTTTCTTAAAGATAGCTCCCATGTCATTATTAGAGGGATTTCAATGTGGTCTCCATATATTCCTGCATACCCCACACTATGGGCCTTTGAGCGATAGTACACCATTTAGCTGCACATAGCACATAGCACTTATTTACAACCACTAAAAATGGAGACTAAAGATATGTCACAATTCCAATCCATTCCAACACATAAAATTTTATGGACGCTATATAGATTACCTCTTATCTATTTGGTTGGGCACCAGTGAGCAGTTTCTTTACTTCTTTAACTATATTAATGAAAATAGACTAAATCTCAAATTCACATATGAGGTTCATCCATATTCTATTGTTGTCCTGGACATAACTATATCATAAAAATTGCATCAACACGATTCTTAAGACATATTTTTCCTACCTTCCACATATAATTTGTAACATTCCCATGGGCCAGATTTTAAGATTAAAGTGACTCAATTTCGTAAAAATGTCCTGATTTTCATTAGGTATAAATAACGAGTATGAGAAACTGGGTAGATTCGCCCATCTCTATTCACATTCTAAAACCTGCCGAATTGCTGTTTTACAGCCTATGGGGGACATCCTAGAACCTATTTGGAGTCATTTGATGGACTTTGAAATATCACATTTTTTGGGGGGACAAATCGTTCAATTCGAATTTAATCGATTTGACTATTCCCCCCTCAATTTGAAAATTCAATTTTTAAAATATGTTTGATTAAAATTTAGAAGTAATGGGATTTAAAAAAAAATCAAATTACTTCACAATTCAACCTATGATACTTCTTCCCCTTAGTGTATGAATGATACGAAATGTGTAAGGCTGTATCCTTGTGCACCAAAATAGATTACTTATTATTTGACAAGTCTGTCTGGAAGATTGGTCTGTGGAATTGCCTGCTCTTGATTTTTATGATCGGGGTTTTTGGGGAAAGACTCAAATTTGTAGTGGAAATTTTTTTTTGAGATTTATCATACCCACAACGTTGCAAAAAGCCTGAATCCAAAAACCCAGCATCTCAAACATGTCACGATCAGTCAATCAATGGCAGATGTCCCTATCCCAATGGTCTGTGAATAATCTGAAAAATTTTGGGGTTTTAGGTGATAAACCAAAAAAAATCAAGTGATTTGGGAGTAGTGATGGGCGAATTTATTCGCCAGGGGCGAATTCGCGGCGAATTCCCGCGATTCGCCGCTGGCGAATAAATTCGCAAAACTACCAAAAAAATTTGCCCAAAAAAAATTCGGCGCGCAAAAACGAGTTGCCGAAAACAACGCGACGCGCGTCGAAAATGACGCGACGTGTCAAAAACAACGCGACGCGTGTCGTTTCGCGAATCGGCAAAAAAATTTGCGAATTTCTCTGGAAATTCGCGGATTTTTCGGCGAAGCGAAACGCGCCCGTTTCGCCCATCACTATTTGGGAGTAAAGTTCGAAAAAAAAATTTATGATTTCTGGTCAATTTTATCAAGTCTTTCTGCAATTCTATTTTTTCTGGTTATTTTAATGATAAATAATGTCAAATCATGGATGGAAGTTTGGTCAAGCTTTATTTATTTAAAAATCAGATAAATTTGGAATTTAGTTAATCACACCTAAGTGTATAAAATGTTATGAAGTAAAGATCCATTCAGCCTGACTACAGAGATAGATTCCTACCATGCAAAACTTGTTTGCCACATTTTATTGCACCATTTGGATTTCATTGCTCCAAACAGGCTACTTAGAGGAGAACATTACACACAGCCTGAATGGATTTTTATTTCATAAAAGTGCTGATCCCTTGAGTTGAACTATATGGAATATTCTTTTTGTTGAATAACAGCTGTTCCTGTTCTTGCGATAAGAAATGTGTAACAGAAGGTGTGCCACAAATACAGTAGTGCTACACAATCACTTTTTGTAGCGTCAGGTGCCGACTGTGACTCTGTCTGGTCATGTCTGATCCCTACTTCCAAACATATTTCAGCAGCACTCAGATGTAGTGAAAATTCAATTTATTTGTAAATCCAGCCCTTTTTCAAGCTGAACCACTTGAAAAGTTGTGCCACAAACTACCCACTGGATGCTAGTTTTGCAAATCTGGTCAGTGTTGGCTGATGTAACCTAGTGAAAGAAGTTGCATAGAAGAAATAATGCCTCATTTCAATAAATACTTTTACCCCCTTACAAACTTGTACAAAATTGTAGAAGATATGGTGCAAAGAATGTTTCAAACTTTACATCTAAACCACACAACATGTTTAATGAAAGTTTTTTTCTAAAAATCTCATTTAAATTTTTTTTTTATTTTGAAAACTTTTGTAAACCTGAAAAATCTTTTTTTTTTTAAATGAAAAAATTCTACTTTAAAAGCCTGGAAGGCATAAAACATGAAAATAATGCAGTCAAATTATCATCTATTTAACATTTTCAATAAGTTTGCAAATTATTGAAAAATTGCATGAATATTGCTAATACTACTCCATTTAACTTCTACATGAACTTGCCAGATGCTGAAAGTTTATATTGAAGTTTGAATTTTTTGCTTGGAATAAATCTAGAAAATTCGAGTTTTGGATTTGAATATTGTCACAAAAAAAAACCTAAATGTAGAACTGTAATGTTGAGAAATCTGTATATATTTTTGGTGATGTGCTGAAGTGAATGACTTGAAAAGACAAGCGTTTATTATTCTAAAAGACCACTAGATGTCAGCAATGTTATTTTGAGTTGATACTGCCAATTTTCTTCAACTTGTAAAAATGTAGGTGTGGTAAGACACTCATATTTTAGAAATTAAATCTGCCTGCAATTATAATATATACAAACCACTATAACAGTAAGAAAATATTTATTTAGCAGTTGACTGACTCATCAACGCAGACACATTACAATACTTACAGTATGAAGATGAATAATACAATGCCAAAATAATTTTAATATATTTGTAATTGATCTTATTTAGCTCAGTCCTATCGAACATTAAAACATTTTTATATAGCTCAGTCCTAGTGAACATTAAAAATAAAGAAAAATGCAATGTCCACAGATAACGTTACAAAAAATGGATTTGTGGAATAAAAATCCATTCAGCCTACAATGCAAAACTTGTATGAAACATTTCATTGTACCGTACGATGGCTTCCGCAATCAGGGTTCTTAAAGGAGATCAACACACACAGATGAAGTGTAGTGCTTATCCCTTGAATAGAACTATAATAGATATTTTCTTTTTGTTGAGTCATAACTCTTCCTTTTCTTTTGATATGAAATGTGTAACAGGAGCTGAAAAGGTGTGCCACAGCCTACCCACTGGATACTAGTTTTGCAAATCTGGTCAGTGTAGGCTGATGTAGCCTAGTCAAAGAAGTTATGCATGAAATAAGGCCTAAATCTATCAAGTTTAACAATGCAAACACTCCACGCTGATCCAAGCAAAAGACAGGCAGACTAGTTAGGTTCATGATAGGCCTAAGTAACCTAGTCAGATATTGTGTGAGAAATAAGGCCTAATTATATCTAGTTTAACTAAGATCCAGGTGAACACAAACAACATACCAGCTGACTAGGCTCATGGAGGAAAACCATTTCCTAACTCCATAATATCAATGAATTTGCTAAATGAATCATTTACTATTGTTTTACCAAAGTAATACAATTATTTAACCCCTCTTTCACAAAAAAGGAGTCCAATCTATTCCATGCTAGGACACTTTCTAGAACTGGAACTTTGAACAAAATTTAACAAAGTAATTTTATCAATTAAAGAAAATCCAGATATACACACCAGAGATGAAATATGGTCCAGGTGTATATGCCCCAGATGTTATAACTTTGGGTTAAATTAGTTCAAACTGCTCCCATTGCCTGGAGGCCATAGCTTGGGGAGAAATCCAACATTTACTTCAAAAAGAGATGTAAACATGTGGACCACCAGCAAACATTTAGTTATGTTCCAACAAAAATTATTGTTTTTAGCTGATGCTGCTTGTCGTTGGTCTAGTTGAGCACATCTACTGTATCTTTGAAGTACACTTAGGCATATTTAATGGTTCACTGAAATTGCTAGTGACAAGATTTTTACTTTGCTTGGATCTTATAATTATTTCTATATAGGTACATGTGGCACATGTCTAAGGCAGCAGGTTTGGGTGGTGTCTACATGTAACTAACCTCCCCAGTCCTAATCTGGTGGCAGGGCTTAGAGGAGTCAGGGTAAATGTCTCTTCCCCAACCAAGCTTGTACTTTAACTGTTTGTGGGAGAGGGGGCAGGTAAGGTTCAGGTTATGAATAGTAATCTTAATTGAATAGTAACCTGTGTTTATTTTCAGTTGGAAAAACTGAAATAAAATGTAAACTGGAAAAAATAGATCAACATCTATACCTTACAGTACAGGTTCCCTGTACCAAAATGTCAAACAGTATGCTAACAGTTCTGCCCATACATGGAATGACAAAGATGCAGCATGATATCTGCCCATTTAGAAATGTATACTAAAAGAACAATATATCTACATCTATATTGAGAGCCAAACCTTTTCTGGCCTACGTGGTGGAGGGCCGATAAAAGTCTGCATTTTAAACCATACCCACTGTAAACCACACCCACATTACCACAAGAACTTTTAAGATCATATCCACATTAATGATAGTAGCACACCAAAAACCGAATGGTTGGAGCTCACTCTAGAGATATCCCTCATCACTCATATGTGAAAAATGTAAGTCAGCCATATGCCTAATCCTCCCCTATGGATAATACAGAAATCCCAAAATGCATGATTAAATACCTTATGGACCCCTAATAACTATTTCCAAATGCTAACAAACACACAGAACAAACCCCAACCAGGCTCACATCCCACAGGTAGCATAGGGCAAGCTCAGAATGACACACACAAGCAGCACTGGGCATGCAGAGTATGGCACAAACAAGCAGCACTGGGCAAGCAGAGTATGACACACACAAGCGGCACTGGGCGAGCAGAGTATGACACATACAAGCAACACTAGACAAGCAGAGTATGACTCACATAAGCAGCACTAAACAAGAAAAGTATGACACACACACAAGCAGCACTGGGCAAGCAGAGTATGGCACACACAAGCAGTACTGGGCAAGCACAGAATGGCACACACAAGCAGCACTGGGCAAGCAGAGTATGGCACAGACATGCAGCACTGGGCAAGCAGAGTATGACACACACAAGTGGCACTGGGCAAGCAGAGTATGACACACACAAGCAGTACTGGGAAAGCAGAGAATGGCACACACAAGCAGCACTAAACAAGAAAATTATGACACACACACAAGCAGCATTGGGCAAGCAGAGTATGGCACACACAAGCAGCACTGGGCAAGCAGAATATGACACACACAAGTGGCACTGGGCAAGCAGAGTATGACACATACAAGAAACACTAGACAAGCAGGATATGACTCACACAAGCAGCACTAAACAATAGGGATGGCGCGAACCGCCAAAAAAAAGTTCGCAAACATGTTCGCGAACTTCCGGAA
>CM044441.1:70772369-70842468 GCA_024363595.1 Xenopus borealis
AATGGCACACACAAGCAGCACTGGGCAAGCAGATTATGGCACACACAAGCAGTACTGGAAAAGCAGAGAATGGCACACACAATCAGCGCTGGGCAAGAAGAGTATGGCACACACACAAGCAGTACTGGGCAAACAGAGAATGGCACACACAAGCAGCACTGGGCAAGCAGAGAATGGCACAGACAAACGGCACTGGACAAGCAGAGTATGGCACACACAAGCAGCACTAGACAAGCAAAATATGGCACACACAATAGAGCAGGAGACAGTGAATCCTATCCGGATTCTAAGATATACTAGATACAGTGACAATGTGCTGGTGCCCCATTAGCATTTTGAATAAGGTGTGAACAGATGAACAATGTGGGCAGTTTCAGTCTGGGTCCCGGGTGTGAACAGTACAGTGCTTTAGGGGTGTGAACAATAGATGTGTAACAAGTGTGCACAATGCAGGCAGGTCACAGGTATGAACAATTAGGATTAGTCTGAATTTGAGTCTTAAACAATGCTGGGGCCAGTTACTCTCTGTAGTGATACCTTTTAATGCTTACACATGGTAAGCAGACACAGCAGGCAGACTCTCATGGAGGGCCACAGAATGGGGGGTCAGCCTGCGGGCCGCTAGTTGGACAGCGCTGCCTTAGTGTATGGGTACCCTCTATTAATATGTCAAACAGTATAATAACATGCAGATATTGTATAGTTAAGTTTCATTATATACCTAGAAGATAATTTTCTGCTCATACATGGAATGACAAAGATGCAGCATGATATCTGCCCATTTAGAAAAATTTGGATATTCACTCACCAGCAAATATCTCAGCGGTGAATCTGGTGTGAAATTATCTACTTCCTGGCCAAAATACAGTAGCAGGTTCAGGAATGGAACCAATATAGGAATAGAAAGTTTGATTCTAAATCTGTTAATCTGTTAATGTGGTGGTGTACTTGAATTAAAGAATTCAACCAATAAACATTCGCCCATTAACACTAAACTAAATAGCCTCTATTTTATGCCAACAATGTATATAGGCATTCATTTTAGAAAACAAACTGTAAATTGTCAGAGTCTTGCTTTG
This sequence comes from Xenopus borealis, assembly GCA_024363595.1. Lineage (NCBI taxonomy): Eukaryota > Metazoa > Chordata > Amphibia > Anura > Pipidae > Xenopus > Xenopus borealis. Next base: position 70,773,449 of record CM044441.1, read on the forward strand.
AAAAAATTCATTGTTATAATGTGTTTGTTGAGGCATGAGTACTACTAATCTCTTTAGTATCTATTGTCGTCCTTAATTTTAAATAATGTTAATTTTTCTTTAGTTTAATCACCTCTTTGTAACAGTTGAACTATTGTAACATTGAATTATTACACAATGTAAACATTTATTGGTTAATACTTAATGTGGATTGTCTGCTTTCTCAAAAGTACTGTAACCCTAATAAGAGGGGTGCATATCAACATATTAATGTTCTAAAAATATATAAAATCTTACACATCTACTATTGAACCCTATCTAAGAAATCCATCTCCAATGTCCTTCCCTGCCCCAGTACTATTACCAAACAGATCCTGTCTGTGTTTTAAAATGTGCTATAATTTTCCTATAGCTTCCATGATTTTCCTTTTTCAGTCTTTCTCCAGGCAAAAGTAGAGTAAAACATATTCTTATAACAAACTAGAAAAATCATTTAATTATTTATTTTGCAAGTATATAATAAATTAAAACAATAGAATAAGGAACAAACAATGCTGGGTGTAGAGCAAAAAATGACTTTTCAAGAAATATTAACAAGTATCAAGTTGGGGGAAAAAAAGATTGGTATATTATTTGACATCACATAATAAAGCTACGCCACGCAGTATCCAGTGGTCCGGAGATTGAACAGTTTTCAGGTCAACTGTAGCAATATAATTCAAGTCTGTTCGCACTGGTTTCTTATAGATGGGACAGGAGTAGAATCCATTGTCTTTTGCAGCTATAACATAAAAAAAGAATAAAAAAATTAACAATCAAAGCAATTGCTTATAGAAAGGATCCAACCTTCAATTTATAATGCAACATTGTTCCCAATTCTATTCAGTGGCAAGCACATAAAATGCTTGCCTGTGTGAATCATTCACTAAAGCATACGAAAAAAGAGCAGAAATCTATTTATATATTTCTATCCCTGCATCAAGTGTATGCCTTTTGTTGTCCAAACACTGTACTCACACATTGTGTTTTATGCCATTCACCCATTGCCTTTGCTGCTTAGTACAGTTTTTGTTGCCAAGGACATCTGAAAAGATTATTGTAAAGCAAGCTGTGGCATCTAGCACTTTGAGACAACTGTGCATTGCTCTTCTTTTTAATATTAAAGGTTAAACACAATAATCAAAACCTGTTCTGCCTTTCAAGGTGGCTAAAGCAGTATGGGAATAAGTATAATTGCACAGCTGTATGGAATGTTGTGCATCATAATTTTCTTCTTCTTCATAGCACTACAGGAAAAAAACAGATACATTTGTTTCTCAGTGATGCAGTTTCTGTACCAGAATGGAAAAAATGTATGGAATAAGCTTATCATCTTAGATCTTTTTAGGGTTTTTTTTAAAGTTTTCTTGACACCTACATTCTTCAAAGAGGGCAGATTCTTTAAATCTGACGTGTATATCACACACCCATATATAGTCAGGCTTTTTTACTGAATGGGAAATGTTTCACTTGAACAGTAACCTATAGCAACCAATTTGTGCTTAGTGTTTTTCAGACAGCTGCAAGAATAGCAGTGAAAGTAAACATTTGCTTTTTTACTATGGCTTACTGCATGAGTGGTAAATTTGCTCTTTGTTAGTAATAAATCCCATTTTTTAGCATTTCTAGCCTACTTCTTTTTATTATCCTATAAAGTTCAAATGTACTACAAAAACTGTTTACACAATCCAACACAGTCTTCAGTTGTATTTCTAATTTGTTCATTATATTAATCACTTCAAAAACAAAGAAAGGTCTAAAGAAAAAATATTTAACAAATAATGTTATGCTTAATAGAAATCTAACAAAGCTACAGAGACTGTAACATTGCATACTTTTCAACAATGTCATTCACTCTACTTACTTGTAGTATCTGCATATATTCTGATGACAGGCATCATTTCAAATAATACTTTTGGCTTTGATTCCATCAACTTTAGATTCCGTCTGTCCCAGCCAGCTCCATCAAGGTACAATCCATAAACATAGACACCCTCAGGTGGTGGTGCTGTAATATCATCCTTCATCCATTTGGTGACTTCATTGCATAGCATTACACTGTCTAATGCCCACCCTTTGTTAGCACGGGTTATTTCCTAGTAAGAGAAACAATGAAAGCAAAGTATTTCGTAATGATGTTTTTGAACAAATAAATGTGGTATAAAATATACAGTATACTGTTGCTGCACTTTCTACCTGTCTCATTGCAGTCAAAAATCCCTGGGGATTAAAAAATCCTGTCATCCAGAAACAGTTTGGTCTACTTTCAAAAATCCAAGATGAAAACTGCCTGTTCCTCTCCAGAAGTTCTGTAAACCAAAACCCTAGTGTACTAGATGCCCAGGATGCCTAAGGTAAAAAACAAAACACTTGTTAATTAAATGCTACTATACAATATTAACTGAAGTTGACAGACAAAAAAAGTGTTACATGGTATAAAGAAAACTTAAGCCTCTATCTGTATGATACTGTGTCACTTGATCCAGACCACTAGCTGGTAGTCTTAAATATGTTCATAAAGAGAAAGAGAAAAAATTCCAGTGCATAGTTTGCCTTTAAAAGTAATTACTACAAAAAATTAGTCATTTGTACCACACTTTGGTCAAAATATGTTAGCTCACATGCCACGTCAAGGCCCCTCATTGTCTTACACAATTATTGAGCATTCTAAGTTTTTATTGCATTCAAGATCAAGTTCCCCAGCAACCCGATGTGACTGAGTAGTAAGACCATTGCGCACTTAGCCTTAGCTCAAGTTCTCTAGTGAGAAAGCAGGGAGCTTTAAAGCCCCAGCCAACAAACATAATTACCTACACAATCTATTAGCATTTTAAGTTTGTTGTGCATTTAAAATCAAGTCCCCCATTAGACAATGTGACTGAGTGCACTTCCCCTTAACTCAGGGCTATAGTGAAAAAGCTAGCAGCTTTTTAGCCCCAGCCAATTAACATACATCTATAATGAATTCCCTGTTTAAAGGCTGAATGGCAGCTACAGGCAATATTTGGCTACAATTTATGAACGAAACAGAAAAAAATCAACCGGTCTAACTCACTCTGTGGTGTTGACCAGCTGCTATACAATGAGGGGCTTTGACATGGCACGTGAGCTTACATATTTTGGCCAAAGTGCGGTACTAACACCTAATTTTTTGCAAACCATGCACTGGCAATTTTTCTCTCTCTCTTTGTGTACAAATATTGGCTATTCATCGATTATAGCAGCTGATCAACTCCAGAATGTTGGCACCAAGGCATTTATGCAGCTTGGCAACACTACAGTGTGAGTTAGACCAAGCTCTGGAAGTTTTTTTTTTCAAAGCTGTTCATAACCTGCCAGATCTTAATCCACAGTGGTGCCACTTCCTTGCGAAATGTTGCTGACATCTCTCTGCATCACTTATTTGCTTGTGAGTATTAACCCTGTAGTGTTTGCAAATAAACCTTTTGTTCCTGTTTGAGAACCTCTGGCATCCTTACATCTTATTTAAGCATCTGAGAGGTAGAGTTACACTACACTCCTCCTCGAACATCACTTGGGCCCAGCTGGGAAAAGAATTCCAATGTAACAGATATTCTACCAATGTTCTAGACCAAGATAGGGTTACAGGAACGAAATAAAAAGTTCATCTGCAATGATGTTCTTCCTCACATATTTTTTTACACATAGGGGAAGATTTATAAAAGATTTAATAGTACAATTGAATTCAAATTTTCGCGTGTCAAAATTTAAACATTCGATTTTTAATCCCCCTATTCGAATGTAAATTATATTTATTACACCTCAACCATTGAAACAGTTCGGTTGAGCCATTTGGAGATGGTAATTGCTTTCCAGTCAAGTTTTTTTTTCCTGGAGAAAAACTTGATTTGTATGAATCGAATATGAACCAATGGATCTAATACTAGACATTTATTTTTTCCTAAAGAGCCTCCCAGTCAAATTGTGAATATATTCAAAGTAAAACAATTCATATGCATGACAGGTTGAACTTGATGGATGTGTCATTTTTCAACCTAAGTTACTATCATAATTGTGGTAATTAAGGAAGTTGTCTTCAATTAATATTTACCTTATTCCAACGGTCAGGAACTCTGGCATCATACATACAATCCAAAGCATCTCTTAGGTTTTCGCTCATTATAATGGTACCATCAATGGCAAGTTTTAGGTCTGTTAAGGTTGTTCTAACCAAACCTATTACTTTCTGCATTCTGTCTATTTCTTGCCTTAAAAATATATTCATAGGCTGGAACAGTCCCATTTTTTTAAGTTGTTCCTTGACCTTTAAAAGGAAAAAAAATGACAACTGAATTGGCCATGGTCTGTTTAAATATGCAATAAAAATGATAGTTGCCAAAAAATGTTGTCTTTGAAGAAGAATCGATTAGATTATAAAAAGCAGTGGTAACTGGTAAAAGCGTGAATAGAATGTTTAGGGAAGGAAATAGTGGTGGAAATATTTAAAAGGAAGCAATTGATACTTGAAATGTTAATGTTTAAAATTATAGCTGGCAAAAAATGTTATAGCTGCAAGGTAACACGATTATATTATTAAAAGCAGTGGTAACTGGTAATAGCATGAAGCGAAGGAAAGAGTTGTGGAAAATATTTAAAAGAAGAAGCAATTGGTTTAGTGGAGAGATATTTCTTACAAATAGATATGGGGACATTTCTTAATGGGTGTTTATTAATGAATGTAGATATGTGGTGCTTTAGTGAAGTGAATGGCACTTTAAGAAGGCATCTAAGGAAACTTGATCAAGGAGTTAGATGTGTGGAAGAAGCACAAAACTGCAGAGGAAGAAGAGGACAAAGAGTTTCCAAAGTTTGTAGGGTACTTTTTTACATTCGCAAACAAACATGAGTCGGGAAGCTCAACGTCTTCCGCTCTCTGCAGGCCTCCCGACACTCGGCAACGTGGTTAAAGTTTAACAGGTTGTATTGTGTCTGGAATCCACCGCAATCTTTCACACCATATCGTTTAAAACATCTTGCTTTATTTCGCCTTCATCAAAGCACACATTATTTGGCTACATTTACAGTGAAAAGACTGCCAGACTTTTTGACATTAGTGAGAAAAGGATGAGGACCAATAGTTTAACCAACCGAGTTAGAATAATATATTTGTAATTTTAAATAAGGAAAAATACTTAAAAATCCTTAAAAAGTACATAAAATGCAGAAATTGAATAACTTATGTAAAATAATTTAAAAAATGCCTTTATGTTAACCATTTACTTACTTCAAAGGGAATGTAATCTGCAGGCAATTTGTCCAACATATCCTCTGCCAATCGTGCAACAACTGCCTCCCGTGTCTCACCTCCTCCACCTGAGCTATCCTTGGGTTGAATACTAAGGATTGTATCCAAAACATCTTTTGCCAGTTTACTTTGGTATGTTATATCAGCATTGGGATGTAAGCCAAATACTTCTGGAGTGTCATATGTAGGTAAGCCCTAAATATGAATCAAATAATATTTAGAGTCACCAAGACAAAATAATTTGGAAACCAATACAACAAATAGGCATTGTATCTACTGTTAATGCAGATTATATTCACCTGTATATATTGAAGATACTGGTCAACCGTACTACATTTAGGGATATTATAGCCTTTGTAAAAGCAGAATTCTTGGGTAAACATAGTTTCACTGAACCAAACTTTGGCAAAAGTGTTAAGCAGCCGTTTGTCATAGTCATCAGTTACCCTTCCACCATACTGGATTTCACCAATCATATAACGTACTGTTGTCCAGGACACACCCTGAAAGTGTAAAATAACATATCTGGCTTTACACAAAGCACATAAGAAATTGTAAAAATAAAGAAGGCATCTAAAGAGTAATTAAAATGTTTTATGTCAAGGGTATTAAGTTACTTTATTTGGTTTGAAAGTTAGCATCTCAGTTGTCCTAGCATTAGTGAATCTGAGCTGCTGGATTGTATAATATCTGCCTTGAGCTTGTTCTACCATAACTGTACTGTCAGACTGAGAACTGAGCCGATGCTCTTAAAGTTTCTGTGTTTTATTAAGTTGGAATGCAATGAAGCAATAAAAAGGACAATAAAGATACATTTAAAAGAAAATGTATGTTCTCTAGCACATTTCTGCTAAAGTTATATTTCCTGTTTATCCATATATATCCAAGTGTGGAGATCAAACTTGGGAGAAGGTATATCTGCTGTAGACAGAAAAGGGGAACACATTCCTAATGCGACAGAAAAACAACCCAGATAGAAAACGTGCAAGGCAATTACTGATTGTTTCCCTGCTCAACATATAGGGTTATGAAGCTGTAAGGTATTTTGTTGTAAATTATAGTACATATCTTTCAGATTGTTGTATTATCAGTTATTTGTTTACAGTATTTTGCATGTATATTTGCCAGTTTTCTTTATAGCAAATGGTTTGTATATTTTACTACATGCTATAGTTTTTTGCATATTAATAATTACATAAAATGTTTTGTTATATTGTGTATAAAGCGTTTTCTTAGTTTGTTTTCATGAAAACATTTTGCAACCCAAATTGAAGGCAAAACTAAAAGGATTATGTTACAATTATGTAGTTTTTATTACAATGTGCACTGTGTACATTTGAAATAGTTTCCATTTCAAATATTATTCTTAAACCAATAATTGTATTTCTTATTGTAATAATGGTGTTCAGGCAGTCAAGTCAGGTTATTGTGCATGTGCATTCAGAAACAGCCAGCACACCAGCAACTGCTTTCAGATATCTACTGTTTCTCCAATTCAGTGGTATTGCTAGGATTTGTGGGGTCTATTTCAATTTCTTCTGCTTCTGTGGTATTCAGATATCTACCAGTAGAGTATTTTTAGCATTGCCAATGTTTCTGAGTTCATGGAGATCTACAGTATGCAATGCCGAAATCTTCACTAGCCTTTAAGTATCCTGAAAATGTAAGGCATAGTTTTCTACTGGAATATTTGTTTGTTTCGCACAGAAGATCAGCATTATTATAGTTACATGGAAAATATACAGCAAAAAGTGGTGGACCAATGCCAGTAGCTGCCTTATCCACAAGAGGAAGCAGAAGTCTGAGCCAGAAAAGCTTGCAGTCCGAATGTGGCCCTCCAAAGGATTTTTACAGTCTTCTCTAGGACTCCATAGAATTTGTTGTATGACATAATTTTAATATAATCAGGCCCTCAAACATGCTGTATGAAAAGTAATTGGCCCACTACAAGTAATATGTTGGACAGTGTAAATTGTATTTGAATTGGCTGTATTTCACACATTTTTATTTCTAAGTTCTTCTGAAAACAAAATATCCCAAAATGTCTTTTGTGTAGCAGCTTCAAAATGCTATCAAATTATATTTAGAAAAAATAAATGTAAAGCATTCAAACTACTACCATACAAATCTGTATGCATAATACAAATAAGGGTGGCACTTGCACTTCTGTGTAGTGATAGATAAGTAGATAGATCTATCTTCTTATATCAGTATCTACCTTTTTAATATCCATGTCATCAAGGTGATTCTGTACAAACTGTACAGTAGCATTAAAATCAGCCTGATTAAACTCGTATGGGATATTCCAACCCAATGGACCAAACTTGCGTCTCTCTTGAACTGTTGAGTGCAAAAATCCAACTGCATACAGCATAGGCTTCCACTGTGCCAAGTTGCTTACATCAATTAGATCTTGGCTTACCCCTGTGGAGTTAGAAAGCGAAAAGTACAGAAAAACATCACACAACATTTTTTGCAATGCTTAAATGAATATTGCAGGTATGCACCCAATGCAAATACACCATTTTGAGATTTTTCCAAATTTCTATTCTTTTATGAGGGATTTGTATGAATTCCAAACTGAATCTGAGCACTAATTTGCATATGCAAATGTGAGAATAAACAGAAAACAAGATAAAATAAACTGATCCTGACTTACCAGCATATGTTCTTTTGAGACCAGCCTTAAGACCTTGAGGAGGTTCATTTGTAAACTTGATGGACATTTGCAGAAGTGTGATGGGGAATTGCCTGTGAACTTCAGTGGTCATCCATAAGCGGAAAGATTCATGTACATTATCAGTTTCTATGATAGTGTCCATCAGCTCATCTAGAAAATCTAGGCCTAGGTGGCAGTTTTGCAGGAGAGCCCAACCTCCCTTTAAAGAAATGAGAAAACAGTGACAATTATTTTTAACTGAGATTATAACAGGTTTAGGGATTTCAAGTAACATTTGCTTACAAAAGCAGACCTATCAGCAAAAAACGATCAACATGACATATAAACAACTGTTAATGTACATTAAGATTTTGAAAAGCAGGTTTTTAATGTCAGTATCACTTTAAGTCCAATAACAATCTCTGTTTAGAGAACTGGCATTGTGTATACAGTGACCCTTCTAGTAAATAGAACATGATAACAATGACCTATATATTCATTGACTTACATTGGCCATTGTTTGTTGCAAAAGTTTCCGTGCATGGATCTCCTGACCCTGTCCCATGGAAACATAACGTGTCTCAATTTTCTGTCTTTTCCCAAGGGCAATAATAGAATCTGTTGGGTCAGATCCCATTGAAAGAAAGCAGATAAGTGGGGTTCTTGGATTAGATTCTTCCCAGGTTTTTTCCAAATCCAAGACAACTCCTTCTGCATATTTGCTACCCATGGAATCCATAATATACTTCCTGGCCTAAAACAGATTGAAAATATTTAAAGAACATTTTTAAGAGTTATAGATAACTGACACAGCTGTTTCAGTACTAAAACAATTTTCAGTTATTTACCTGAGCAATGGTTCTGTCTGGACACCAAGACCGAATCAGCAGTAGTCGTCTGAAACAATCAAGTGCTTGATCATACCCGCTAGGAACAACTTCCTCCTCTGGATATTCTTTATCAAACCACAATTTCCATTGTTTTTCATTTCTTGAAATCTGAAATAAATTGATAGCATATTTCATTCTAGCAATGCAAAATCCCTCAATTAAATGACTAATGTATTGTTTAGATTTATGTAGTATGTGACGTATTCCACGCTATAGCAGTACATCTTTACACAATGCCATTGGCCTGTGTAGGTCTATAGGGTCTGTACTTTTACCAAAGAGGCTCTTCCCTGCACACCCCCTTACATATATTATAGGCCTCTTATCTACCTTACTTTAGAAGCTTCTCAGGGGATACTTTTCTGTGATCAGACTTAATGCTTGCTGTCATTTACTGACCAAACTTTATATTACACTTAACAATAAAAAATATGTCATATCCATACATACATTTAGAGGTGGATTTATCAAGGGTCGAAGTTAAAAAGTCGAATTAAAAAAATCTAATTTTGAAGTAATTTTTGGGTACTTCGACTATCAAATAGACCAAAATTCGATTCAAATTGGAAAAATTCGATTTGATTGAAAAATGCAATTCAAAAATCTCTCGTCTCTCTCTAGAAAATTCAAATTCGACCCTTTGTCACCTTAAACCTGCCGAATTAGCCTATGGGGGACCTCCCATATCCTTTATGGAGTCTTTTTGAAAATTTTGAGAATTCTGATTTTTGGGGGGGGGAAAGCATTTTTTAGAATTTTTATTCGATCGAAAACTAAACTATCCATTTAGATTTATTATACGCCAACCCTGGAAATAGCTTGAACCTGAAAATGCATCTAATCTAAAACCTGTAGAGGTCATATAGAAGTCAATAACAGAGGTGCCTTGATGTTAATAGCCTTCATGATGTTCGAGTTTTTTCTGGAGGGTTTTGTGCAAAAACTCAATCAATTCAAGTTTTCGGATTGTTAATCCAAACTTGCTGATTTTTTTCAATCGAGTTTTTTCTTAAATTAGATCTTTTTTTTTTTTAAACAGCCGAAGATATATTTTTGAATTACATTACTTTTCTCATGCAAACAAAAGGAATAAGTTCCAAATCATCTCTTCATTTTTTTTCTTTTACCAAGGTCTCTTTCAGGCTTACATGTTGTGGCACGAAAATTAGATTGTAAACTCCTCTGGAGCAGCATTTGATGTAACTAGCACATACATTTATGTAATGGTACAGTGTGAAAAAATCAGTATTGTATAAAGAAATCATGGTCAACAAAACTTATGGTCCAATTTAGGAGTGGATAACCAAGAAATGGTCCTTGAGTATTTATTATTGAGAAACAATGTTGCATCATCTTCTGTCTCTGTCAGCACAATGTATGTGTACTGTCTACTCACCTGTTCAAGTATGTCAGAAAATTGCCTCAGTTTACTTAATTCTACAATGTTAAGCCAGGTCATGTCCAGGATCCATTTTGAAGGTTTAGTTGGGCAAGCTTTAAGATCTAAGGAAGCTCCCCCTGAGAAAAACATAAAAGTACTCACTAACAATGCATTGTACAAAGTGCAAATTCATACATATTTTGCCATGTTTTTACCCAACATTTTTAACTATCAATGCTGTATATTGGCTCTTGAGTCACGTTCAGGTTATCATTATGATTACAAAATGATCAAAAGGCATTCTGTAATTTCTTTTTACATATGATACGGACTCTAAGACATGGCTACTAAGTAGTAAAATAATATTTTTTTAGATTGAAAAATTCTAGAATGCACAGTAAGAATTAATAAACTACAAAAATTAATTGTTAGCAAGACCAGTAAAAACTAATGTATATGAATGTGAAATCAGCTGCTAATCACTGGGACTAATCAGTGGGATCCTGTAGGTAAATCCTGGCAGTTGGTAGTACTTGAAATTAATCCAATATCTTGCTGCTTGCTGAATAAAAGTATTATAAAATCATATCCCTGACCTCTAACTTTACATACCCGATAAACATACTGTGTTATGGACTATAGGTTGATATGGTCTGTTATAATTGAAATGGTAGCTTTTGTGCCAACACAACAATAAGCTTAGTAAATGTTTAGTTACCATATTAGTCACTGTTCATTCTGTCTGATTAATCTAAATAAAAAAAAGCCTTTAATGCTTGGTTGTTCTAATCAAGAAACCTTTACAAAGTATTATTTTAGGAATAAAAGCTAATTATATATAATGTATGGCTCTGTGGGTAGCCCTTCTCCCTTGTGATGCTGCAGACCTGAGTTTGGGCACTATCAGCAAATTTAAAATTTCCTGAAATTGGTCAACCCTTTTGAAATAAAAAAATAACAAAATGGTATAAAGGTGATACCTTTATTGGCTAACTAATAGAATCATAGCAAATTTTCAGAACATTTTATTTCCTTTTTCAAGCTGATTACACTCCAAAAACATACAGGCAGGTTGACTCCTGATAAAACCCCTACTATGTATGAATGCAATAGGTGTCTCATACTTTAAGTTCCACTGGGGCCGGGATTGCTGTGCAAAGCACTGCATAAATGTGTTGGAGCTGTATAAATAATGTAATAGATTTTAAATTATTTTAAAATTGCCCAACCTTTAATGAGAGTAAGAAACTCTTCATGTCTCACTCTGTTGCTCTGCATGTCAATCTTCAAAGTGAGCAGCAATGTGAACAAAAATTTATGTTCCTCATATAGTCCCCTTGCAGCATATTTATAGACCTCATATGTCATGTGCTCAATTATGTTTGCTATTCTTTTGCTGGTAATAGGGCTTTTCGCAGACCTGTTATAAAAGACACAGACTTTATTATACACAGAAATTATTGTATGTATACTCTATTTTATTTACAGTACATTCTACATCTTCATTTTCTTGTACAGTTCTTTTATTGTTTCATGAGTAGATGGACATGTAAATCTAAGATTATATTAGAATCAAATACTCCATAATGAGTAACTTCATGTATGCAAACCTATATAAAAACATTACCTGTATAATGAGAGGTCAAAAAGTCCCAAAAACTGCCGAAGAGAAGTCTGGTACATAACATTTACCATACTCATTTCTGTTATCAGAAAATACAGAATGCTTCCTCTAGTTGCCACTTTAAAAGAGAATACAAAATTTAGATACACCAGGTGTGGTTACAATAAACCTATCTGCTAACAAACTCATTTTGTCTGCTGTAGCTTGTCATTTTACAAATGAAAGAAATACATGTTAGTTAAGGTGTAACAAATATTTAAGATAAAGAAGTACTGTATGCAGAATATCACTCAAAGAATACAAAACCCGCCACAGTTTTTGACGTTTGTGCAGATGGTTACTGTGCTGATTTTTTCAGGAGGCATAACCACATCTGTTATACACATTGTTCTTTTGCACATTTAATGCAGCAGCAACACCATTTTAATTTTCCTTCCCTATTGAATAGGTTAGTGTGTTAACAAATGCTAGAGTTATTCAGTTATTCAGTAAAATATTCATTAACTCACAAGTGCTCTAGATTGCTGTATTTTTTTATTGAGCCAAGGGGAAACCAGAACCAGCTATGGATAATTGCACCACTTGGGAGTATCATTAAGTGCAAAGGAATTATTATCTTCCTTTAATATATATATAGGCAGATTCCTGCTGGAATTGACTTGGTGTGTTTTATTGTGCTAACGTGGCAGGTAACTGTCTTCCAAAATATTTTAGTAGACTTTAAAAACATATGAAAATATTAAACCAAATAAAGACAACATAAATAATACAACCCATATAAAACATAACACACCCAAGCAACCTCCCCCCAGGATTATGCTAAATGGCTCTTAAAATCAGCAATAGCAGTCGCTCTATCCCTCCAATCAAACCAGATCTCCTTACAGAAGAATAATTTCTTTGGGTATTGGGTGTTGTAATTCAATCAGAAGAATATCATTGATTGACGTATACACTAAAGTCTTTTAGTATTTCTTAATTTAATTTTTCAAGCACTGCACATTATAAATTATAGTAACATGAATTATTAACCTCTTATCCTATTTTTTATTGATTGTATTTATATTATCTTTATTAAAGTAATTGACTATTACTTTTAACAAATTCAGATTTATAGTTGGGGGTTTGTTCTTATGATATAAGAGGGTGCTGAATAGCTCTTATAAATCGGGTTACATAATATAAATAATAATATAAATAAACCAGAGAACAGTGTATTTGATTAAGACCTTAATCAATTTAAAATATTTACTGTGGGGTATCTTTGTGGTTTTCTTTCTATAGAAAACACTGTTGTTCATTTAATTACTGACTAATAATCAGACCTCTATGGTAACTATTTGGATATATAAAGTATTTATAAACAATCAAGGAGACAACTTTACCCCATTTTTACAAATCTCCTTAAACATGTAGTGCTGAGAAAAGTAGTGGATCATTTTATCATATGCCTCCATATAATTTTGTAATTTTTAGAGACGTCAGGGGTATACTTGGTTTTTTCCAATTACTGGTTACATTTATTCTGGCTGCCATGAGAATGTGTTGGCACAATCTATATGCTACTTTAGAAATTTTCTTTGGTTTCATTCCCAATATCATAACAAAAGGGTATTTGCAGAATGTAAAGTGTAGCACTCTGGAAATAAGCTGAAGTACCATATCCCAATATCTAGATACAATCCTGCAGTCCCAAATATGGGACATAATAACATAGTAACACACTGTAGTAACAAAGTAAGTTAGGTTAAAAAAAGAAACGCGTCCATCAAGTTCAACCTTTTAACCTTTTTATTTTAACCTGCCTAACTTCTAGTTGATCCAGAGGAAGGCAAAAACCCCATCTGAAGTCTCTCCAATTTGCATCAGAGGGGGTAAAAATTCCCTCCTGACCAAGATGGCTATCGGACTAGTCCCTGGATCAACTTGTACTTTGAGCTATATCCCATAACCCTGTATTCCCTCACTAGCTAACCCCTTCTTAAAGTTATGAAATGTATCAGCCTGTACAACTGATTCAGGGCGAAAATTCCACATCTTCACAGCTTCACTGTAAAAAACCCCTTACGAATATTTAGGTGGAACCTCTTTTCTTCTAATGGGAATGGGTGACCTTGTGTCAAAGGAAAAACCTACTGGTAAATAAAGCATTAGAGAGATTATTATATGATCCCCTTATATATTTCTAGATAGTTGCCATATCACCCCTTCTCCAGCATGAAACATCCCCATTTTGGCCAGTCTTTCCTCATAGCTAAGATTTTCCATTGTATAAAAAGAACAGAGGCGCCAAAAGGATAAAAGGATATAAACGAGTTTAAAAGCCAAAACTTGGTAATCAGAGGAGGCAGTGGTGGACTTACCTCCTCCAAGCAGACACAAAACGACTGTAATTCAGCAGTCAAAATTTATTAACGAACTCCGATCAGTACAACGCGTTTCACGGGTTCAGACCCGCTTCTTCAGGCAATAAACATAGGAGTTACAGCATCTGGCAGTAGTATACACACTCAGCGCCACAGAGGCCCTGTAGTCGGGGACACAAAGGGGACGTACCAAAGCTGTCCCCTAAAGGCACGGGTGGGAAGAGGCCTATGTTGAGAAGAACCACCGCGGCCTGAAGCACCTTTCAACCAAAGCGGGTGTCAGAGGCCACAAAGGTATCAAGTGGTAGAATTTTGTAAAGGAGTGGACCGAAGTCCATGTTGCAGCTTTTCACAGTTGTTCCGCTGAGGCTTGATTTTGGAACGCCCAGGAAGTACTTACACCTCTGGTGAAGTGAGCCGTGACCTTACTTGGAGGTTCCTTGCCCTGTGCTATGTAGGCTCGTAGAATGGCTTGCTTGATCCAACGGGATATGGTCTGTTTGGTGGCTGTGAAACTTTGGTGTGGTCCCGAAGGAAGAATCAGAAGGGAATCTGATTTACGGATGTCCTTGACTCTGTGCAAATAGAATTTTAATGCTCTCACAGGGTCCTGAGTGTGAAGAGCGTTTTCTTTTTGATTGGATGGTGCAGGACAAAGGATGGCACAACTATTTCCTGGTTGAGATGAAAATCCGAAACAACCTTAGGCAAAAAGGAAGGAAGGTTTATATGATAAAGCACTGAGTTCAGAGACACGTCTTGCTGAGGAGATGGCTAAGAGAAAAAACAGTCTTCCAGATGAGCCACTGTAGAGAAATTGATCCTAGGGGTTTAAAAGGCGGTCGCTGAAGTGCCTTGAGTTCTAGGGAGAGGTCCCAAGCGGGAGCAGGTTTTCTTATCAGAGGAGTAATATGTGCTGCTCCTTGGATAAAGGTTTTGATGTCTGGAATCAGTGCTAGTCTTCTTTGGAAAAAGACTCACAAGGCGGAAAAGCTGGGATTTGAGAGAGCTGACCGACATACCCTTGGAAAGACCTTCCTGAAGGAATTCCAGGATATTGGGAACAGAAAAAAGTTCTGAAGCTGGCTTTATGCCTGGTGCACCACTGTTGGTAGATAGACCATACCCTATGGTATGCTCTGGCTGAGACCGGTTTTCTGGCTGCACGCATTGTGCGTGCCACAGCCCCGGAGAACCTTTCCAGGTCAGGATCTCTGTTTCAAGAGTCACGCCATCAAATATAGACTTGTTGGATTTGGATGGTGAATAGGTCACTGAGAGAGTATATCTGGGAGTGGAGGCAGAGCCCATGGTTCTGCTCTGGAGAGATTGAGTAAATCTGAGAACCAGGCCCTTCGAGGCCACCTTGGAGCGATCAGGATGAGAGTAGTCTGTTGTTGCAGCTTCCTGATAGTTCTGGGAAGAGAGCTAGAGGTGGAAAGGCGTTGGACAGCTTGAATTTCCAAGCGGTGGTCAGAGCAACTATGTTTAGAGCCAGTGGGTCTCTGTATCTGGCTATGAAGGCTGGTACCTTCCTGTTGTGCCTGGTCGCCATCAAATCGATCTCCGGAATTCCCCACATCTCTGTGATTTCTTGGAAGACCTTGTCTTTAAGCGACCATTCGCCGGAATCTAATGACTGTCGACTTAGAAAGTCTGCCTCCCAGTTTGTAGGCCTGGGATGTAGATGGCAGACAGCTGGACTTGGTAGGTCTCTGCCCAATTTGAAGATGAGTCTGATCTCGTTCAGGGCTGAGTTGCTTATTGGTTCTCCCTTGGTGGTTGATGTAGGCTACTGCTGTGAAGTTGTCTGACTGTACTTTCATGTACTGTCCTTTTAGTTCCTGTTACCACAATGTCAGAGCTAGTCATATTGCTCAATTTTTTAGCAGATTGATTTTAAAAAACTTTTTGGTTGTATTCCACTTTCCTTGTGCTATTCTGTTCTCTAGAACTGCTCCCTAGCCGAACAGACTTGCATCTGTGGTAAGTATGCACCAAAGGGGTTCCCCTGAGAGAGGTGATAGCCTTGTTTGAGGAGATAGTGGGATCTCTTGAAGTAAGGATCTCCAATTCCATACATTGAAAATGTTCATTTGGAGGTCTCTAGGATGAAACTGAGCGGATGGACCTGCCTCTATGGTAGAGACCATGACTCCCAGCACCTTCATGCTGAATTTTGCTGTGTTTGAAGGAGAATTTGAATAAGTGCTTGGAGGTGAATTGCTTTCTCTGTTGGGAGCGATAACCTCCTTGTCTGTGTGTTGAACCTCATGCCCAAGAAGTTCATAGACTGAGTGGGTGTTAGGGATGAATTTTTTAATTCAGGACCCATCCCATTTCCCTGGGAGTGTTAATGGAGATTTGGAGTGCCCGTTGAGACTCCAGAGGAGATGGAGCCTTGAATAGAAGGTCGTTCAGATAAGGAGTGATGGAAACTCCTTGTTTGCGAATTTCTGCTGTAGTGGCCGCCATGATCTTGATAAAACCCGAGGGGCCGAGAGAGAGGCCGAAGGGTAGACTTGTGAACTGAAATGGCGATCTTGGAATGCAAGTGCAAGAATTTCTGGTGCGGAGGGAAAATGGGGATGTGCAGACATCCTTTATGTCGAGTGACATGAGGAATGGTCCTGGAGCCATTGCTGCGATCACGGGTCTTAGAGATTCCATCTTGAATTTTCGTGTGCGTACAATGCGCCATAGGAAAAAAGTGTGTCAACAAACACTGGTGCGGGAGTTGAACTCATAGGGCTTTTGGTCACAGGCATTCAATTAGACAGGTGCACCACAGAGCCGACATGGAAAGAGAGGGAGACAGAGAAGGGCTATAGAATACTGGTCAAAAAGATTACAGTATGTAAGTTATTTGAGGGCGCCATTGGAGACAAGGCATACCCTGAAAACATCACCCCTCCCCAGAGAATATGCTTCCGAAGAAGTAAAGAGCTCTGTTCCACATAACATAGTGCAAGGCACCTCTCATATGTTAGCATAGAGGAGTGGATGGGGGGAGGGGGAGGGAGAGAGAGAGAGAGAGAGATATAGAGAAAATTCAGGGGAAAGCCCTGCTTACCTGTCCCAGCTGCTGATAAAGAGGGTGTCTCTCTCTCTCCCCACTGCCGGCCGGCTAGCCCGGTCTCCCTAGAGAAGGAGATGAGTTGGCTAGGTGGTCTGTGAACAGCACTCAGTGACCCCGGCGGCAGATCCCACGTTGCAGGGTGCTACAGAGTCTTTTACACAGTGGTAACGAGACAAACACAACCCCAGGTTGCCAGCAAAGCTGAGCAGAGAATTTGCTAGAAGTCCTATCCTCCTGAGGACACAACTCAAACTGACCTAAGCTTCGCCTGCTGGGGGATATAGCCAGTGGAGGAGGAGTCAGTTTTCTTATTAAGGTTGTGTCCTGCCTCCTAGTGATACCAGCTATACCCCATTGTCCCTGTGTCCCCCAAGATGACTAGGAGAAATAAGATACTTTTTTCTAAGAACTTTTAAAATATGTAGCATATTAGGGGATGCCTCTGTAAAATCCTGTAGTGGTATTTTGGATAACCATTATACCTGACTGAAACATATGGGTACAGTAAATAATTTTCAATTTGAACCCAGAGAGTGGCCAAAGAACCTGCACCCATTAGCCAACCTAGCAGCATGATAATACTTTGTAACATTTGGAACTGAAAGAGCTCCATACAAATTTATAATATGCAAATTATACAAATTTATAATATGCCATGAGATTCGTGGATGTTTACTATGCCATATAAAACTGTTAATATATGATTGAAATTTCCGCAGATCAACTAGCAGGACTTTGATTGGTTGAGTTTGAAATAAGTTCAAAATGATAGGTTTTAACACAATGTACCCTTCCTATCCAGGATATGTGATTTTTATTCCATTGCAGCAGGTTATGTATAAGAGATTTAAATATAAAAGGACAATTAGCCTTATATAGTGAGGAGAGACAAGTTGTAAGCCTCACACCCAAATATTGTAGGCATTCAAACTGTATTTTAAATCCAAAATTAAATTCTATTAATTTAATTATGTTTTGGAATATTGCTAGGCAGTATTTCTGATTTATCTTGGTTAATTGTTAAACCAGAGACTCTTGCAAATTGTAAAAACTCTCTGCTGTGCGGTGCTAAAACATCGGTGGCGTTTGCAGATGCTGTTTCTTTTTCGACATTGGAGGGGCCATTTCCACACTACCATAGACCCCTCTAAACCAGGACCACACCAAGACTGGAGGGTAGAGTTTCTCTGCTTATTGTTGCTCAAATCCGAAGTAGGGGAGCGGAGCACTCACAGGCACTTCCTTCCTGCTCAGCCTCGCGCATGCCCCCCCTCGTAGCAGGTAACTTTAAACCTGTATACTCAACTACTTGAGGGACTAATGTAAAGGATGAACAATACCCGTGTAAACTGAAAAAAAAATTGGGATGTATCACAGAGTAGTTTATAGAAAATTGTAAATTACTATACCACCATGCAACCCTCTGTATATAGCCCTTATTACCAACCTTTTTTATAAGGGATATATGGTTTTACATTAAAAAAAAAGAACACTGACTCACCATTATGGCCCATTGCTGAGCACAGGCAACACCAGAGGGAAATACATTAACCTGACAACAACACACTTTTATCTATATGGGTAATGGATACAATAATGTTATGCTTTAAGTACTATATATAATAAACTCTTACTTAGCTGAATGTTCAGGGTAGTGTACCTGGGCCTCCTCCTATAATTGGTGCGTTAACAATTAAGTGACCTTCCTCTATTTTGGTACATTAATGTTATATTTTTAATATTAGTAACAACATTGTCCTTTTCCAGAAATATATTCTACTTGCTTCTGCTAGAAAATGGTTCATACCTGGTCTGTACTCTTCTCGAGCAGAGTTAATCTGTATTTCAGTCTCAGCAGATATCTGCAATTTCTGGGTAACTTCTTCAGCTGTCTTTTTTGTATTGCTAAGCACTGTAATGAGACTCTCATCTTCAACTAAAGAACCCTGTGTGCTTGTTAGTCTAAAAAGCAGATTGTCCTCCAGCTCTTTCATTTTCCTCTTGTTGGCAGTCACATCTTCAATAAGATCTGTTCTTTCCTTCTCAAGTTCCTGATAATATGAAAGCATTGTATTCCAGTTGTGGGAATTTTCAATCTCTGAGGGGCTGATTTACTAAATTCACGTGAATAGATCGAAGTTCGATCGAATTCAATTCCGATTGTAGGATTAATTCAATTGGTCGAATATGCAAATTTGGCTTATTCGATCATCAAATAGCGAATATTCGATCGTTCGATCATTCGATCAGCAAAGGATTTAAAATTTTAAATTTATTCGACTGCCTACTTCGCCAGATTGAACCTACCGAATTGTAATAGAAGCCTATGGGAACCCTCCCATAGGCTTCTGAGGTTAAGTCCTGATCGAATAGGATTCGTACGATCGAAGTCTTCGATCATTCAAATCGTACGAATCATTCGAATGATCGAATAATTCATTTGAATGATTGAACGATCGTTATTCGATCGTCGAATGATTGAAGATCGAATAAAAGGGTAGCCTAAAACTATTCGATTAGCATTCGTAAATTGAATGCTAATCGAATATCGAGGAAAATCGAATATTTTTTGCCCCTAAGTCTCTAAAGGCTTAGTAGTGATTAAAATACATTACACTTTTACTATTATTCCCCAAAATTAGCTCGACAAATTCGGAATTCGATAAGCATTCGACCATCGCATGCTTATCGAATTGTTTTAGGCTATCGTTTTGCTTGATATTCGATTTCTCGATGAATTTGTACGATCGGATAATTCATAAAATTTCCTTCCAGCCTCCGTAAAATTTGTACGATCGAACGCTTCGGTCGTACGAATGGTATTCGAGCAGGACTTAGTCTCAGAAGCCTATGGGGGGCTTCCCATAGACTTGTACTGCAATTAGGTAGGTTCAATCTGGCGAAGTAGGCAGTCGAATAACTTTAAAATTTTGAATCCTTCGATCATCGAATTATCCAATTATCCAATATACGATCATTTGATCCATTCGATCATTCAGTATTCGATGATCGAAGAGGCCAAATTTGCATATTCATTTCGAATTCGATCAAACTTCGATCATTTCGATTTTCGTAAATCGGCCCCTTAATATACAAAGACATGTAAATTGTATTGTATGGAATTGAGATCAAAGATATACTGTAAGTAACATTTTTCTAATGTGAAACTAACATTATAATCATACTTTAAAACCAATTTTGAGTTAAAGGACTGTGGTGGTCTTGGGCTAAAGAACCCTCAAAATGTGGTTTAACATATGTCAATGAATTATTTAATAATACTTAAGATATAATTGAGAATAATGTAAGTTTTATAAAAATCCTCAGGAATGCCAACGTTTTCAAAGTTTTAATATCCCAATGTCTCCTTTTAAACAAAAAATTATTTTCAATATTACCTGTTTTTCAGTAAGTATAACTCTTCCCAACAATTGGTCCTCCAGGCCTTTCATGGTGACAGTAAAGTCAATGATAGAGGTCCGGGCACTTATTTCAGGAGTATATGCAGGGTTGGGTAGTTTAGTTGTAATGTAGAGCCTAAAGCCATTCATTACATCAACTTCCTTATCGCCAACTTTTACCTTCATTTAGATAGAAAAGATTTGTAATGTAATTCACGTATTCACTTCACTTATTTATATAACATGCAAACTTGGGTTTGCATGCACAGAATTTCATGATATACAAGCTAAGCATTAAATAGCTTCAACAAAGGGATGGATGCAATTGTATGAAAATACAACAAAAAAATTATGAATTTAACTTTTATTATAAAGGGACTGGTGTGATTGCGATCTTGCAGGTTTCACTGCAAGATTAACTTTGACAGGTATGTCTTTCTTCACCCTCATTTACAATGTGATAAATCATTTTAATTAAAAATACTACTAGTGTAGTTATGTGTTACTTTTTTAATGAATCGTAGCATCCATTTAAGGAGCATGAGTGCCAATCTATCAATAATGCCTCTATCAGTTCTTAATTTGAAGAATAATATCAGTTCATATAAAATAATATCTAGAGTTTTCACTTGCATAAAGGAATCTTAGGCTGTATTTTGTCACTGTGCAACCAAGGCATTGCACAATAAGAACATATGAGAAATTTATGGTTCTGGTAATAGCAATACAATTTTCTTTAACCATTGGTTTTCAGTGACTATAAGCAGAGTCAAAACAAAAGACTGGTATATAATTTCTGATAATTAAATCACTGGAATAATCTTTTGTCACAGAGTCTGTCACTGATATTGTGTGAGACTTCGACCATGTAAAGAGAAAAAACATAGCTTCCTAAGTACCACTGATTGAGCTTGTCCTTGCCTAGTAACTGCATCCACTTCAATAATGCTAAAAGGTTTGGACTACATTTAAACATACTGAATTTGAAAGATAGTTGTGTAGCCATAAAGCCTGACACATTTTTTATGCACTTCAAAATCAGAACATGAAATTTTCTGAAAGTTCTTGTAAGCAGACATGATTATGTATATGAATATATGCGTACTTTGTATGTGGATCCTGTTTTGATGAAATTCTTTTCTAAAACATTATCCAGAGCAGGGTCCAGTTCTTCACCAACATCTTCAATTAGTAGTGGTCTTCCAAGAGAGAGACTATCCTCTAGATGGTTTCTAAAGTATTTGTGATTGAGTGATGTTATCTGTTGGTGGAGAAGGATCATACAAATATCAAAATCAACAGCTGATTTACTGAATGTAAATAAAGCTTCAAAGGGAGGTGATATGCCTAAAATGTATTAAACTAACTGGCTAAATTACCATTTAATCAAAGATGAATATTGCAGTTTCCCACTACTGCAGTATATTTTCATGTGCACACAGAATTCTGAATATAGTATAATGCATACGTATTCTAAATAAAAACATCCAAAATTGTTTCTAAGACTTAAAAAAAACTACAGGGTAGTACTGACTCTTCTTGTGTAACTGTCACAACATTTAACATTACTTTTTTCATGAGTCGCATCTGCTGAGTGATCAAACCAAAAAATCAGTACAATATTACCTGTTGCAAAAGTAACCGCATTTCATTCTTATGAGCTAATTAAGGCATATTTCCCTGAACAATGTAGGTCTCTATAAAAGATATTGCATAAAACAACTCATATATAAAACCTTGCTTCATGTAAATACATAATTTTCATAATAATACACTTTTTAGTAGCATGCGCCATAGGGTAATCATAAATAAAAAATAGCCATTTTAAAAAATAAGGACAGCACCCGGGCATCGTATGATTCAACGGTGCACACAAACATACCAAACAAACTATAAAGTTAGGTCACACAAGCCAATTAACAGACAGAGTTCTGTCTTTTGCTTCAACATTTCTTCCTGTTACAGTTAGAGTTGAAATATTTCTGGTCAGGTGATCTCTGAGGCAGCACACAGACCATTACAAAATGGTGGTTCAAGGCAAGAGATGTAAAAGGGCAATATTTACTTAAATATAGATTCCAGTTTGGTAATATTATTTAATATGTCACTTAATTTGATATAAACTATCTGTTGCTCAAGTATTCATTTTCGTGGTATAGTTTTCCTTTAATGAATAATTTGTGGCCAGCTTTAGTTAAGATAATACAATTTACCAAGAGTCATTGAAGAACAGTAAAATCCAGGTGAGGAATCAAAACTGATTGTTCTTTTACTGTACAATGAGAAGACATTTTATTTCTCAATTTTGCTTGTACACATAAATAAATCTTACCTGGAGTTCATTTCTTATTTCTTTGTTTTTAATCCAAATTTTGCCCTGGGACTGTGGATCAATCAGTAGGGGGTAACGAGCTGCTTTTGTTACAATGATCCCATTCTGTATAGAGAGGTCATCATTTGGAAGTCCCTGTAGATTCCATTCACTGATGGTCGGTGTGTCAATTAACATTTCATTCAGATTCAAATTAACTCCAAATGGGATTTTTCTTGCTTTCATCTCTCTTCGCCAGTCAGTTAACACCAAGTTCCGAAACTCTTGATTAAATGGCCCAGAATAAGACAAAAATGCTGTTGCAAGAAGAACATCCCCTGAAAAATACATTTAAAAAATAGGCATATTTTCCAAGATTGTCTTTCAAAGTGGATACGGTGTAGCTTTCCTATAACAATTTTTTACATAAGGGTAGCTGTACAGCTGTACATTTTTCATTGTAAAGCAGTTCATCCCTTTCAGGAGTGCAAACTGTGCACTTCCACATCTGGGTCTCAAACAGAGGTTTGCACAAAAAAAAAACGAGTTGTGCGTCGTTTTTGACGCGACGAAAACGGCACGACGAAAACGATGCAACAAAACCGTGCCGCGACTCGTTTTGTGAATTTTTTCGCGAATTCGAATTCGGCGAAGCGAAGCTGGGTAGATTCGCCCATCACTAACAATGAGCAAAAATAACTAGAGGATATGCATTGTGCTGAGTACTATGGTAGTAGTATTAGAATTATGCAATAATCCCAAATTGGGGAATGTTGCATAATTCATTTTCATAAGAAGGTAGCATTTATTTTTTTTTAAGAATTCAAATCAACCAAAGTCAAGAATCAGTAAATCTTCATACCAACAAGTCGTTTTGTCTGTGCAGCAAATTCTTTACTTTGTTCGGTCCATCTTTCTTTTTCACCTGCTAAGCCACTAATCAGACTAGACGCTGTCTGCATCTTGTGTCTGCAACGATCTGCATCTTCTAACAGAGTCTTACATGGAGAAGAAAAAAGGTAAGTTATGAAATATGTATATGAAATCCATATTGAAGCTCTACACATAATAGCAGCAATTGAGTGTGTATAGTTAAGAATTATCGTTACCATCTAAATACCATACCCAGCACTCAGTCAATAGAAAATGCACTTCAAAAAGTATGTGGACATAGCAATCCAAATATTTATGTGAAGTTTGTGAAGATCTTTCCTCGGGACACAGTTAAAGCGGTTTTATTCTTTATAAATAATTCTGACAAGTTTATCATTGGTTGATTACAATAATGATATTCTCAAGAAACTATGCAGTACAAAACGGGCAGTAAGGCAGACTTGGAAATAACTTTCATTAATTTGTGACACAGTTTCATATTGGACATACTGCAGCCATTAATAAATGCTCAATTTGGCCAACACCAAATAAGATGTTATTTTCATTCAAATAGAAACTACAATGCTGTGCTTTCTTATAACTTTTTCCTCAGACAAGTAACTTATATAAACCACGGTCACATGGAGTTAACTTTCTCCAACGTCAGCTTGGAGGACACAGGAAACAGTGTGTTATAACTGGTACCACTAGGAGGCAGGACACAATAAAAAAAGAGAGAAGGGAACTAGCTCCTCCTCCACCAGCTATATCCCTCCCCTACAGGCAGAGTAATGCCAGTTTTTTATTGTGTCCTCAGGAGGTTAGTAAAACTACTTAGCACTCTGTGTCTAAGTAATTCTTCCCTCAACATTGAATATATGTCAACTGGACTGATAGACACCTACACTGAGTAGACTGTTCTTACCCCATCTAGCTATCTTCCTACGAGGGACTTGTTGCGGGGTCAATTGGTTATCTACTTAAACCACTCAGACCAAAACAACCTGTTCAGCAGGTAATGGTTTATCTGGCCAGCTGACAGGGAACATAGAGGCATGTCAGGAAGGTAAGTAGTGTCTAGACCGAGTTGAGGCCGCAGCCTCTGCCTTTGGATGCCAGAACCGCAGCAGTTCTCTCAACAAACAGCACACCATCCTGCACTGTGGGAGTGCTACA
Organism: Xenopus borealis; assembly: GCA_024363595.1. Taxonomy (NCBI): domain Eukaryota; kingdom Metazoa; phylum Chordata; class Amphibia; order Anura; family Pipidae; genus Xenopus; species Xenopus borealis. The sequence continues at coordinate 70,798,493 of CM044441.1, forward strand.
CCAGGGGACAGAGCACAGAACACCCAGACAGAGGGTATTAGCTGCTGCCACTCCAGCAGACAATCCCATACCTCCCTCCTTCCTCTCCGTCACCTGTACTTCTCTTGCAGGTTAGTACTTGTGGTTCTTTAAAGCCTGCAGGGGGTCTGCACCTCACCTTCCAGCAAAAGCCTAGGTAAGAGTGTTTTATTTACTTTGTGGTTAGTCCACCATGTCTTAGGGTGCCAGCGACACCCTTTTTTTCCAGAGCAATCCCTATTGCTTCAGTAAGATTTCTAACTTGCACCAAATACCACAAACATTTGCCTTCAGGCAAGGACTAATTTTGTTCATCCTGTAAGTCTCAGGAGCCAGGGACTGTGATCCCAGGATCTACCCATCTTCAGATTAGTCCCCCTCTTAGGCAGATTCATCTGCCTCAGCACAGGTCCCTGTCTTGCCGGGTACACAGCCAGCTCCCCAGTGGGCAACTCAATTGGCAACAGGTATTCCCAAACTAGCTCTCTCTAGGCAGACTCCTGTCCTGTCTAGACAATCCTAGACCTAATTCCACAAAATGCAGGGCACTCCTTCCTTCCCATAATGAAAGTGAGGAACATTCCATAAATCTATTTCCCCTCTGTCCAGACTCATAGGATGAGCAAGTGCTCTCAGATGGTGAGATTCAACTGGACCACATTATCCAGCAGGAATGGAAACAGACAAATGGACTTATCTTCCACCTGCAGACCCTCCGGTATCGTGGCTTCCACAAATACAGCTCTGCCTGTCCCTGACACATCCTTCAAGGACTCTATGGATAAGAAGTTAGAGAGGATTCTCCGGTCCCTTTTCACTGCTTCTGGCACCTCCCTTGGCCCAGCGCTAACCACAACCTGGGTGAGCAGAACTATACAATCCTGACTCAATCCTCTCAGCGGCTTCCTGTCAAGTATTATCCTAGTGAGCCATACAGATTTAAGAAGCAAATGACTATGTCTCTTGATGTTGCTTGCTTGAACTTGCTGTTCAAGTGATTTGCAGAACTTCAGCCTTGTTAGTTTCAGCTTTCAGATCTCTCCTCCAAGAAGTCACTGACCACACGTCACTTTTGACCAGATCTTGACAAGATAGACAAGCAAGCAGCCGGAGAATAAGAAAACTGCATCCTCACCCCCCTTCTCTGGAAAACCAGGCTTCAGCAGAAGACCCAGATCCTCTTGGCAGAATCGAAAGCCCTCTTCCGAGCCCACAGCAAAGCCCTCATCAGCATGACTGTGCCCCATCAGTGTAAACCAAAACTGCGGTAAGCGACAGACTCAGCCTATTCACCCACGTATGGCTAGCCCAGACTCAAGAATCCTGGGTACACGAGGTGGTGACGCAAGGCTATCACTTAGAATTCCCCTAGAACTTCCCCCCTCACTGCTTCTTTATGTCCAGACTTCCTTGAGAAATTCACAAACATAGAATTCCAGCAGGTGATCTCCAATCTTCTTCTCTCAGAGGTAATCATTCCAATTTCTCCAGGAGAAAGACCCAAAGGGTTTGATTCAAACTTATTTGTAGTACCCAAAAAGGACAATGCTGTCCATCCAATCCTGGATCTCAAGGAGATCCTTCAGATCGGTCATCGCGGCAATGATGTCAAACAAATTTCTGGCTTCCCCGGACATAAAGGACGCCTACCTCTACCTGCCTATCTTCCCTCCCCATCAGAAGTCATCATCATTTTGCCTTCCAAAATTGTCACTTCCAGTTCACAGTCCTACCAGTTGGACTGACTTCAGCGCCCCGTGTCTTTACCAAGATGATGGCAGTAGCCACAGCACTAGTGCGCAGCTCGGGGATCTCCATATCACCCTATTTGGTCGACTTTCTTGTAAAAGCACCTCCCTTCTTAGAAGCGTCATGGAGTCATGGTTTCGGCCATGCAATCAGTACACTTCACACAACATCACCCAGGGAGCTATAGTGGAACATTATTCCAACCTGGAAAAGAAAATCCCTGTCGCAGGAAATTCATCTGTCTCACAAGAATCAATCTCCTCTCCTATGGTGGTTGCAAGCCAATCACCTATCCAATGGCAGACCCCTAGGGGATCCCCAGTGGTGTCTTGTTGCAACTGATGCAAGTCTGTTCGGTTGGGGAGCAGTACTGGAGGGGTGCTCAGTACAGGGCTGCTGGTCTCCAAAGGAGCGGTGCCTACATATCAATCTACTCAACATTCCAACCATTTGTCTCAGCTTACTCCACTGGCAACAGGAACTTTCACGTCAGGCAGTGAAATTCCAGTCCGACAATGCCACTGCAGTGTCTTACATAAACCATTGAGGAGGAACAATAAGCAGGAGAGCTTTTTTCAACAAATAACATGAAAATGGGGGATACCAGAAGTGGACCTCATGGCAACTCAGCACTATTGAAATGTACCATTGTTCCTTATCTGGTTCGGGGACCCTCTAGACCTAGCTGTGGATGCACTGATGACCACATGGAACTTTCGTCTAGCCTATGCCTTCCCTCCACTTCCTCTTCTACCCAGAACCATCATAAAACTGCAAAGGGAAAACACCACACTCCTTTTCATAGCTCCCAGCTGGCCTTGTTGTGCCTGGTTCTCAGATCTGCTAAACCTCTCGGTGGTGGAACCATGGCCTCTGCCTCTCACAACAGACCTACTTCTCGAGGGTCAAATTCAACATCCATGCCACAACCAATCTCAACCTTATGGTGTGGCTCTTCAAGTTCCTAAAACGGAAGGGTTTTTCCACCGTAGCAATACGCACAATGAGAGCAGCACTTATTACAGGGTGTAGTCTCTATATCAACAATGGTGCCAGAATCATGACACCAGTCATTCTCCTTGCCCAATCCCCCAGCCTTCCTACAGGAGGGCCACATCCTGGGACCCCTAAAGTCTCAAATATTTGCCTTGTTCCTCCCCTTCAACAAACTGCTTGCTCTTCTTCCAGACGTATTGGTAGCCCACATTCAGCATCCATTCCGGGTACCTGTTCCCCAATGGGATCTCACCAATGTCTTGTGATCCCTACAATAACCACCTTTCGAGCCTTTGGCTTTGGTGAATTTTCAGTAAATAACATGTATTTCTACTGGCAATAGCATCTGCAATACGAATATCAGAGCTTTCAGTCCTATACTGCAGGTTACCTTACCTGACCTTTCACCACTACAGGGTGGTTCTCCGATCCCTTCATTCCTCCATAAGGGGTCTCTGCCTTCCACCTCAATCAGAAAATCATTGTTCCCACATTATGCCCATCTCCATCCAACCCTATGGAAGCTGCATTACACTCCCTAGATCCCGTCAGGGCTCTCAAGTTCTGCCTACATCGTGATCAAGACATCCGAAGAGCAGATTCACTTTTGATCCTCCCTTCAGGACCTCATTGGGGCACTGCTGCCTCCATGTACACTATCTAGCAATTGATCAATCAAACTATTAAGGAAGCATACACCACACAGGGGCTTCCTCTCCCAATCAACCCAAGGGCCCACTCCACCAGAGGGTTGCCGATTAACAAAACAAACCTCCCTGATGGGAAGTGGTGGTTCCGTGTACAATGCAGATCCAAACGGCAGAAGCCATTTCACCCTGGTCACGTGGTGCCACAAAAACTCTCTCACAAAGCACTTATTTGGCCTGCCGAACTTTACTGCTCAGACCAAAAACGAGTACATGGTATAAAAACTTCAAAATGTTATTAATCAAAAAGATTAAAAACATCACCAAAAATTCATATGGATGTAGTGGGCGAGGGAGAACGAGGCTTAATGCGTTTCGTGACTATACTCGTCACTTCATCAGAAGTGAAAGTGCCCTCTACTGACAGCACACAAATATTGCCCACTCAATCAAATAAAAATGAGATTAAATGGTTAAAGATTAATGATTATACAAATATTGAACTATTGTGTAAAAAAACTATAAATGATATTGGACTTAGGAAATATATATTCTTAGACACTTAAATCAAACCTATTGCTATAATTGGATGGAACAGCAGAGAGCAGCTTGAGGAGTATATGAACACAACAAAATGTATAATATCATAGAGCATATTAATAAATAAAGGTATTAGATTAAATTAAATACAAGAATTGATTATTTAAATCCATAAATGATCATTCTCAAATTCATATTCATATTCATGTTCATAGCAAATTAATGTTAATATACACTTTTAAAGATAAAGTAGAAATAAAGATAGTAGTTAGTGAGTATACACCAAAGAGGTAGAAAAAACTACGGAAACATGATAAGAAAGCAGGCATATAGAACAAAAACGAGGAAAAGAAAGAAAGAAAAAGGAGAAAGGGTCGGAGATGGGATACAGATAGTTGGGGCCTGGAGATGGGATACAGAACATTAGGGCCCAAAAGTAAAACTAATATATAGAAATGGAGTGCAATCCAATAAATTAATCTACAAATAAATTGATCTCCCAATCTCTGTTCAGGCCACCAGGAATAACTGTTCCCAAAGTATAAATCCAGAAAGCCTCTCTCTTAAGTAGGGATTTTTCAGAATCACCTTTCCTTAGACCTGGAATAATAGTATCAATGACCTGAAAAGTAAAGCAAAGTCTGCCTTCATGTTCCTCTATGCTTAGCAACTGCAGAGCTAAGATCACCCTTAGAAGTGCATAGTACATGTTCAGAAATGGGTTTTCGCACAGGTCACAATATGTTTTTCCAACATATTGCATACCACATATGCAAGTAATGAGATATACCACATTTTTTGTACTGCAGTTGGCATAAAACAGTATCTTATATGTACATGGACTACTCCTAGACCCAAATCCTTTAGAGGGTTTCATAAGCTTACAAGCCTGACATAGAGAACTGCCACATCTATAGCAACCTTTTGTCTCAAGCCAATTAGACTTTCCCAAATTTTTGTTTTCCAAAAAGAGACTTGGGGACAACTGAGATCCCAAACTTTTTCCTCTTTTAAATATGAAGCCTGGTCATGCTGGTAACAGCCTACTCATTATTGGGTCTTGTCTCAAAACATTCCAATGTCTACGAATTATTTTTTTTGTACAAGATGATTATCACTCGAAAAGGTGGTAATTAAACAAGGGTATTGTTGTTCATGAGCAGTATGCTGTCTACACAATTTACTACCCTTTGAGAAGGAATTATATGTAGAACCAGTAATGAATCGTCGCGAGAGGGGTGAGTGCGTCCTGGACACTTTGGAAGCAATCGTCCACAGAACAAATTTGCAAAGCTGCAACATGGACTTCCGTCCATACCTTTGCCAAATTCTACCTTTGCGGCATCTGACACCCGCTACAGCAGAAAGGGATTATAAGCTGCAGTGGTCTCTTCCACGTAGGCCTCTTCATTCCACCCCTTATACTCAGGGGACAGCTTTGGTAAGTCCCCACTGTTTCCTGTGTCCCCCAAGCTGACGATGGAGAAAAGGAGATTTAGTGTACTCACCATTAAATCTCTCTCTCTTCTATCGCTTGGGGGGGACACAGGACATCCCTCCCTGGATAGAGGCCTCTTCGGTCTCCAGACATGGCTGGCATTGCAACCAGACAGTTTATTAGTTACCATTTACCTTTATTGTTAATTAACCTCTTGTCTAGGGTTTTTTGTTTTGATACAAACTGGCCTTACTCTAGAGTCCTGCAGCGGGTCGGGTACCCGCAAAAACCTGCGGGTTACGGGCAGAAATTCCAGGTGTGGGTATAGATGCGGGTCGGCAGTTCTGTGGCGTCGCTGGTCAGGCAGCAGGTCATCTCAATAGCGATTTTTACTCACTTTTTCTGATCATGCCTACTTACGATGATGTCACTTCCAGTTATAAGGACAGCACTTCCTGATTCTTGATTGGCAGCATGACAGCACTTCCTGATTCCTTATGGTAAGTGGGTCGCGGGTCCGAGTTGCAGATAAGGGTAAGAATGCGGGTTGCAGGTCCAGGTTGTGGACTGCAGGTTACAGGTACGGGTCGCAAAAAATACCCTGACTGCAGGAGAGGGATATAGCAGGTGGAGGAGGAGCTAGTTTACTTCTTACTTTTTTTTGTTGTGTCCTGCCTCCAAGTGGTACCAGCTATACTGCACTGTTTCCTGTGTACCCCAAGCGACTGAAGAGAAAGAGATTTAACGGTACACTAAGGCTTCTTGATTTTGCAGGATGTAGTACATTAAATGGATCAATGTGTACATTTGTGTTGCTTTTTTTCAACACCACAGTTTTCTGAAGTGAAGTGTGCAAAACTTTAAGGTCTTTAAATATAACCAGCTTTAGAAATTCCACAAACAAGACAATTATACTAACCTGTTTTTCCATCATTGCTTTTTCATACTCTGCTTGAACAACATCCAGCTCAGCTTGTTTAGCATCTAATTCTGCTTGCGCTTTCTGCAAATCTAAATTGGCAGTAGCAAGTCTGCTTTCCTGAATTGCTAAATTAGCCTATAAAAAGAAAAACATATGAGCTAAAATAATTTGCAAACTACATACTGTTTAGCCTACATCATTCTAATTACCTAATTAAATTATATGACAAGAGAAATGCTTTAATCATGAGACAATAACAACTTCACATTAGACAATATATAAAGGTCACTCACCTTACAATAATCAACTTTTAAAATCCTTATGGCACATTACTAACCATTTGAAATTCATTATAATAAAATATATATACTGTAATGTGTATATATGCATATATAAGTAGGCTGCACTCTTGCAAACTAGTACATATATTAGGGAGCCCTTGCAAAAAAAACTGTAAATAAGTAGTAAATGTGACTGCACTCACAGGAGTCAGTTCATAAAACAAAATAAGGTTTATTAATCGGACATCTCAGTTCCACACAAGAACTTTCTCAATTAAAGCAGTGCTGTGATACAAACAACTGTTTAAAAGCATAGTAAAAGTGCAAAATCAATTTCCTGACAACCCATATACCATATGGCTTTATCAAAGTGAAAAAAGCAAAAAGGAAGGTAAGACAACCTGTCTTTTGAGGTTATTAATTAGCAGACAGGGTCCCTTAATGTTCGCCTGCCCTAATAGGCCCACCCTGGCATAATTTCTATAGCACTACCTATTGGACCATGGTGCCCCAGCATTTAGATCAACCTCTGAGTACCACCAGGGGAAGTGATTTATAGCATTAGTATACGTGTTGTCAGTGTTTGGTATCGGTGTCTGCAGGGGTGTAACTACAGAGGAAGAAGACCCTGCGGTTGCTGGGGGGGGGGGAGGTAGAGGGGCCCTGTGAGGCCCTAATAAAGCAATTTCAAAATATATTGGTAAAATCAATTTGCTGTGGGGCCTAGTAATATCTAGTTATGCCACTGGGTGGGCTCACACAGAAATGGCCCTTTGCATTGGGAAGGCGATAAAAGATTTATTACCGGCTGTGACTGCTGTCACATGATAAACCCACTTTGCTGGAGAACTGGACAACATCCAAATAGGAGTGCAGTATTAGGCGTACTGTGAGGGCATGTTGTCACCCACTGAGTGTGTACCAGCCAACTGATCAGGAGCGAAATTCATTATAGGTTTGTGATGAGGTATAATGTTCAATGGAGCTTGTTACCTTAGCACTATACTATACAGCTTTAAGAGAAAAAAAAATGCTAACTTTAAACTGGCCATACATGCACCGGTAAAATGGTTTGGCCTGTAACTGGCTACCCAGACACTCACTAAAGGAAAAATATCTCCATAAAGTGAAACAAAAAGCACCATTAAATATAACATCTGTAAAAGTTTAGACAGCTTAGGGGACTCAGGGGAGGGTCAAGTCAGTCAAGTTATTAGTGTTTGCCGATGACACTTGTAGCAGGATCTTGACAAACTGGCAATCTAAGCAGCCAAGTGGCAGGTGAGATTCAATGTTGATAAATGTAAATGCACCTGGGATGTAAAAATATGCAAGCCACTTAATGGGACTGCACCAGGCAAATCCATAATGAAAAAGGTCATTGGAGTCCTTGTAGATAATAAACTTGGTTGTAGCAAGCAATGCCAGTCACTGGCATCAAGGGCAAATAAGATCTTGAGTTTTATTAAAAGGGGCAGGGCCGGAACTAGGGGTAGGCAGAGTAGGTGGCTGCCTAGGGCGCAGTCATGGGGGGGGCGCACTTTTGAAGGGAAATAATGTTTTTTTTTTATTTCATTAAGTTTTAACTTTGCCCCTGTCTCCAGCAGCAGCTTTCTGCTCTACTTCAATCCCCACCTCCCTCTTACTTGCCCTTTGCCCGTTACAGATCTGGGGCAATATTTTTGCTGCTGCTCTGGCACAGGTACAGACTTTGGGGCAATGGCTGGTACAGACTTGTGGCACTGATACAGACTTAGGGGGCCAGCTGGTGGCACAAGTACAGACTTAGGGGGCAATGGTTGGTGGCACAAGTACAGACTTGGGAGAAAATGACTGGTGGCAAAGATACATATTTGGGGGGCAATGGCTGGTGGCACAGGTAGACTTGGGGGGCGATGGCTGATCGCATAGGTACAGATTTGGGGGGCAATGCTGGTGGCACAGGTACAGACTTTGGGGGCAATGCTGTCGGCACAGGTACAGATTTGGGGCAATATTTTGAGTGCTGCTGGCACAGATACAGATTGGGGACAATATTTTGGGTGCTACTGGCCGGCACAGGTACAGATTGAGAGCAATATTTTGAGTGCTGCTGACACAGGTACAGATTAGGTGCTGGCTGGCACACGTACAGTTTGATTCATTAATGTGTAATAAGTTTTGTTTATTTAAGAAAAAGTGAATAGGTGGGAAATGGTCATACAGAACGGGGGTGGGTGCTGATTGTACCCCTTGCCTAGGGTGCCAAACTACCTTGGCCCGGCCCTGAAAAGGGGCATAGATTTGCGAGAGGAGGGGGTTATTCTTCCACTGTACAAAGCATTGGTAAGGTTCCATCTAGAATATGCTTTTACAGTTTTGGTCTCCAGTGCTCAAACAGGACATTATTGAACTAGTGTGGACCCAGAGAAGGGCAGCTAAGCTGGTAAAAGGTTTGAAAAATCTCAGCTATCAGAAAAGACTGGCCAAGCTGAGGCTATTCACGTTGAAGAAGAGGTGCTTTAGGGGGAAATGATAACTACTGTATGTATAAATATATAAGGGGATAGTACAATAACCTGTTGAATGCTTTATTTACCAGTAGGTACCTCCAGCTGACAAGAGAGCATCCATTCCAATTAGAAGAAAGGAGGTTCCATCAAAATATTCAAAAGGGACTTTTAACAGTGAGAGCTGTGAAGATGTGGAATTCGTGCTGGCTGATAGCTTTAAGAAGCATTTGGATGGCTTTTTAGCAAGTGAGGGAATACAAGGTTATGGAAGATAGCTCATAGTACAAGTTGATCCAGAAACTGGTCTGATTAACATCTTTTAGTCAGGAAGGAATTCTTTCCCCTCTGAGGCAAATTGGAGAGGCTTCAAATGTTTTTTTTTTTGCCTTCCTCTGGATCAACTAGCAGTTAGACAGGTTATATACAGACTTAAGGTTGAACTTAATGGAAGTGTGTTTTTTTTTTCAACCTAACTTACTTAATGTTACTATGACAGACACACAATATTAAGGTAGTATCCAGTGCTAACTATGTTAAGGGTCATTACCACATCATGTAACTACATCATTCACAGGGAATGTAATACAAATTTAATCCACATTTAGGATTAAAATGGCTTTACTTGTATTTTATTTTTTTAAAACAGAGAAAAGTTATTTGTCACAAAAGCAAGCAAATACAAAAGGATTAAGGAATATTATTATATTATTTTTAAATGACAGCACTAAGTGCCTATGTCTACAAATTTATGTTTGAATATATGATAAGGCCATTTGATCCAAAGCATTATTTTTCCCATATATAATAACACTGATTAAATCATTACTAGTGGTGCAATTTTAGGCAACCTTCCACACAAAAACCCAGAAATATAATAGAGTGCTACATGTGCTAAATATGGTTTCTCTGTTGTCTTAAGGAGACACAGGGACCTATGGGCTTAAGCTCCAGGATACATCAATATTAATTAAGGGGAGTACCACGCAGGCTTCATCAAGCACAGAGTGCGGATAATTGCAGAGCTGTCTCTTTTTCTACAGGGAGAACTCTACAGACTGAATAATGACAACCGGGGCAACTCCAGGAGGACTAACTGCCTCCTACACAGGAGCCCCCAAAAGGACTGGATTTACCGGGGTCATTTGCTGGCTGAGGGGCCATAACGATCACCATACTTCCATTTGGGGCAGAAGGTCAGGCTGGTGCTCACAACACAGTGGGTATGTCGACTGGCGTCTGCTAGCTCGAGTCAGCTGCACTGAAGTGAGGGGTGTCCACCCCCTCACACAAGCGCCAAGGACAAGTACCTTAAGGTAACCACCCACTCCACACAAGCGGCAAGGGCAAGTACCTTAAGGTACCACCCATGCCTTCTCCGTACACTGAGGCACACAGCACTCCTCCCTGCCAGCGCGCACGGGTTGGAACACATGTGCATTGGCCGATCGAAAGAGGAACAGAAGAGCCACAGAAAGCAGAAATAGTGCCACGCTTCAATGGAACACATGTGTGTTCCGGCAGCCATTTTAGGTGCTCCTTGGCTACAGAAGCACACAGGCAGCACTCACCACAGGCACTTCCATTAACTGTTAGACTGTACTGGGATTATTCATGTGCCTGCATAAGGTTCTTCCTTGCACATATCTACTTGCCATCCAGGGTCCCTATTGCAGAAGGTAAGTTGGGGGGCTATTCTCCTGGGTGAGGGGAAAGGCACCACCAGCCACAGCACAGGGACTTATTTTGTCTGCACAATGTGCCTGTGGGATCGCTGTGTACTGTAGATCCTGTTCAGCATGGAAGGGTCCAAAACCTACCACAGGGGGCAACCCCACATTAGCAGCAGCGTGCACCCCGTTAGAGGAGCCCCAAACTCCACTCTTGGCAATTCAGCTGTCTTAATTGTTAGCAATGTTACAAGGTCTACTAGCTATAGCAGACAATTTAGGAAAGGCCTTGGCTAAGCTTGGGCATGGGTTAAGCAGTAAACGAAAACGTTCAGAGGTTTCCAAGGAGGATGCTGCTTTCCATGCTCCATCTGACAGATCAATCTCTGATCAGGAACCTTCTCAGTCTGCAGAATTACCACTATCTGGAAAGGAAATGAGGAAGATGATCAGGAGGAGACTAGGGACGGAGATACCCAACATGACATTATCATCAAAGGGGTTATTTGAATAATCAATATCTTGCAAATCAGCAAGGTGAGTGTTCAGGGTTGTTCAAGAGACAAAACAAATCTGCAACCTGTTTTCCATCTCACAAACAATTACTTGAAATAAAACAGGAAGAGTGGAACGCACAAAAATGAAAATTCCAAGCTACAAACAAATTTTCCAAGACCAATCCCTTTCCTAAGGATTTAGTGAACAAATCCCCCGGCGGTCAATGCCCCAGTTTCTAACTTTCCAAGTCTACCACCTTACCAGTTACTGATGCAGCAGCCTTCAAAGAGCCATCCGACAGATGGCTAGAGGGATTTCTAAAAGCAATTTAACTCATGTTCAGCATTACACTTGGGCCTCACCTCCATATAGGTATCAAGGGCCATCCAAGCATGGTCGGAATTGTTAATAAAGGACATTCAAGAAGGGACTCCAAGAGCTGACATACATTCGACCAATCAGACAATTGTTCAAGCATTGGCTTATTTATGTGGTTCTACTTTAGATTTTACTCAAATCACTGCTCGCACCTCTGCACTGGCTATAGCAGCATGTAGGAGTCTATGGCTCAAGAGCTGGTCAATAGATCTTAGTTCAAAGAAATCCTTAACTTTGCTTCCATTCAAAGGGAACTAACTATCTGGCAAAGAACGGATTTATTTCCCAGGCGACAAGGGGGGAAAGCACCTTTCTCCCCCAGACTAAAAAAAGTCTTCAGGTGGTTCCACGAGTCTGAGATTTTTTTTTTGTGGCCAAAGCAGATGCTACACAAGCCCACCATAGCCCTCACACTAATGCTTCAAGACTGGCGACAAGGGATGCACACCTTGGAAGATCAACAAACCCCACAGCAAACCCACAGTGGATAAATCTTCCTCAACCTGACAGGGCACTCCCTCTAGAATCATTAGAACAGATATGGGGCAAGTTACTGTGATTTCGGGAAATGTGGACACAACACTCTTCAGACGCATGGGTAAACGAGATTGTTACAGAAGAATATCACCTTGATTTCACAACTTTACCTCCCAGAAAGTTTTTTATGTCAAGAGAGTCATCTCATCCCAACAAGGCACAAGACTTTCAAGGATGCATTTCCAAGATGGAGCAAACTGGAGTAATCATACCAGTACCAACACAAGAGAGACTGTCAGGGTTTTACTCCAATCTGTTCATTGTCCCAAAGAAGGACAAGTTCATACAATCAGTTTGTGGCACTGCCATTTGGCCTGTCATCAGCACCCCGGGTTTTCACCAAAACTGATTGCGGTAACATTACGACCGCAGGGCAGATCAGTCATGCCATATCTAGACGAACTGCTCTTGAAGGCCATGTCGGAAGTCAAGGCCAAAAAGGATCTGGACAAGCAGATCTGACTACTTCAGCAATTCGGATGGACAATCAACTGGAAAAAATCCAATCTACATGTCAGTCACGGGATGATATTCCTGGGCCTAGAATGCAATACCATCACACAGGTGGTGCAACTTACACTAAAGAAACAAATAAGAATCAAGATCGCAGTCACATTCTAATTTCCTAGCAGAAACCAACTATTCACATGGCAATGAAAGTGCTAGGGCTGATAGAATCAGCCATAGAGGCAGTTCCATTTGCACAGATTTAGTACCCCTCCAATTGAATAGCCTTTCCGGCCACCAGTTGCATAGCTTATGGTGATGTCTTCACAGTAAAAAAATACTTAAATCGGTTCATCCCACAGAGTAATGGCTCCGTCCTTCTATTAACTTTCCAAATTCATAAATAAAGTTCACTTCCGAAGCTTGGACCTTAATCTGGTACTCAACACCTTATTAGGAACACCATTCGAACCACTGAGCTCAATTTCTGGCACCTGGCAAGTGGTGTTTATGGTGGCAATCTCGTCAACCAGGAAAGTCTCTGAACGAATTGTTCGACTGGTGTTTCTAACAAGGAGTTGAGTACCAGCTTAAGATCCTGGCCAGCAACTGGTGGGCAGAAAGATGGTTTAACATACGCCACTCGCTGCAGGAATGTGTATAGTGTGTCCTCTTTGGTCAGTTGATGCCCAATCTAACTAAATCACTCTTTGTCCTACCATCTGGACCTCGTAAGGGTCATGCAACCTCTAAGACCACCTTTGCAAGGTATATTAGACAGAATATCACACAAGCCCACCTGGTAAAGGGAAAATCCTCACCAGACCTCATACAGGCCCTCTCCACAAGGGCAATGGGGGCCTCCTGGGCATGGCTCAGCTCTGCTTCACTGGACTAGATCTGTTAGACGTTGAATTCTGCATGAGCAGAAACCTCCCTTGGGCACAAGGTGTTAAAGTCAGTTGTACATTAAGATAACTGATCAATTATGCTTGTTCCCACCCTCCTGTTTTGGGTCTGCTTTGTTAGGTCCCTATAGGTCTCTCTGTCCCCCTAAGACAACAGAGAAAACAGGATGTTGTTACTCATTGTTAAAGGGGTTGTTCACCTTTGAGTTAACTTTTAGTATAATGTGTAAACTTATGAGAAAGTTTAACTCCCTAGAATGTGGCCTGAACAGAGACAGGAGTTTTATGTCCAGATATGACTTTAACTAAGGATATGACACCAAGAAGAAAACACAGCCAAGGACAATCTACATCTTAAAGACATTTTCCTTAAGGAGCTGGCTGTACTAGTGTTTGCTTCCTTGGCTAAAGCTAAAGTCTTCACCCTTGGGACTCTGGGCTGGATTATTCTCTTTTCTCAACAGGTCACTATTCCCATTTTCAGTGTGTTACAATCTGGTAAGAGAATGTGAAGTGGATAAGTTCTGGTTCCATATGCTATCCAACCCAATGGTACCCTTATCTGTATCTTCCCTTTTTTTAGTTTCCAATTGCTAATTATGCACTGTTGTGTTAACCTTACCCCACTCTGTCTTAGTCTAGTTCAAACTATTTGACCTGACTGAATGCAGATCCCTGGACTATTTACAACCCACCCTAATTACTTTTATTACCTTCTACAAGTTATCTCTGTCTATCTGTAACTTTCTAATTCATTGCCCATAAACCCTTTTTCAGTGATCTATTTGTATATATAATGTGCCTTTTCAATGTTCATTTGTATTTTGCCTGACGAAGGGGCCTGTGTGCTCCGAAAGCTTGCAATTGTTACTTATTCAGTTAGCCAATAAAAGGTATCACCAAACTTTACATTTTTTACAGTATAATGTAGAGAATGATATTCTGAGACAATTTGCAGTTGGTTTTCATTTTGTATTGTTTGTGGTTTTATAGTTATTTAGCTTTTTATTCAGCAGCTCTCTAGTTTGCAGTGTCAGCAATTTGGTTTCTAGGGTACAAATTACCCTAGCAACCCTGCACTGATTTGAAAAAGGGACTGGAATATGACTAGGAGATGGATTGAATAGAATGATAAGTAATAAAAAGTGACAATAACAATACATTTGTAGCCTTACAAAGCATTTGTTTTAAGATGGTGTCAGTGACCCCCATTTGAAGGCTGCAAAGAAACAGAAGAAAATTGCAAATCGTTAAAAACAATGAAAAATAAATAATGAAGACCAATTGAAAAGTTTCTTAGAATTGACCCTTCTACAATATACTAAAAGGCTACAGATCTGCCTGTATAGTTATCTGTTGGTTTTATGTTGGTTATTCCGTTTAAGTTGGGACAGGCTGCGTGGCATGCCCCTTAATAAATACGGAATCATCCTGCACCTCCTTGACAGAGATTTAACGGTGAGTAACAAAATCCTGTTTAAGTAATGCTTTAGAATGGTAGTATTCCCCTGATTTATCTTGGGATTTAAAATAATAGAAACAAGTTTAGTTCAGTTCCGTGCAGGAAAGAGCACTATACTTTTACACAAATTGATACAAAATAGGTGTAAGAAAATAACTCATTCAAGTTGTAGGGATTGTGTGTGCTAGCCCTAGACTTAATACTTACCAAGAAATAACAGTCCCAGCTTCTAAAACATTCTGCGTTCCAACACACACAGTCAGCAAACCAAAGCAGTAATGCAGTGTCTACATTTAACTGATTTCATGGTTTAAACTTATAATGAACTGCCAAAAAAGTTAACATAAGGTACAGAGGGTACAGGGTAGTGATAAAGGCAAGCTAAGCACCATAAACCTTAGGTTCTCCATGGTGTAGGCAGCCTGATCAAGACATAAATCCTGCATTGTGTCCAAACCCCCATTTGATTGTCTTTAATAGGTTTACCTTTAGTGGTAAGACTTCTTTGTTTATTGAATAGAAGGATGCCATAGCTTTAGTCCAAGAGCAGAGACCAGCTACATTTCCACACACACGTTTTGCAGTCTCAATGTTGTAGTCTTGCATTTCAAAGTATGGTAGCAGAAGCTCTACCACTTCTTCATTGATAGTGTCTTTTGGAAATTGCTAAATTAATAAAAAGATAAAAAATTGGTCACATATTATGTTACTAAATATTTATATAATTAACTTATCTAAAAGTAGTGAACCCATTGTACAAAACATTCTTTTTTTTAAATATTATCTTCATACCTGAAGATTTTGTAAAAAGTTTCCTATCATGAGTTTTAAAGATTCTTGCCATGATGGCATTGTGCATCCTTTTTCTTGGTCAATTTTTACAGTATTTACTTTCCTCTGAAACAGTAGAAGTACACAGTCCATAATGCGCATTATAAGATGAGGGGGTCTCCCCAGAGTTCGCACAGTAGCAATATCTGTGGGCTTTATGGTCTAAAAAAAACAGAGAGAAAGAAGGTCATTATCATCATACATTAGAACTGGCATGAATATTGATGTTAAAAATTAATTAACCTATACCAAATGTAACCTAGTTTTCTAGTCAGATTCTATTTTATGGTTTTATACTATTTGATGTTTTGCTGAGGAACCACTTAGAACATATAAGGCCCAAGCATTCAATTAATTTGATACTCTCCCCTGCAGTGGTATCAAGTACATAGCTCAACAGTTCTTGTATAACAGAAATATTTTACTTAGGTCAGTATACTATACAGTATAGACTATTCACCAAAGGGGGGCAACAGACACCCCTTAGTACTTAGTTAAAGATCGCATCTGCTCAGGGACTGGCTGCATTGAGCTCATATGAGGTACAGAGTTCAGAATCAACAGACACAAGTCTGTCTTATTTTTCTAATACTGCTGTAACACAAAATATACAACTTTCTGTTGTTCTGTTATAATTGTAGTCTTGTTAGAATAGATGCTTTCCTATAAAAGAAAAGTATGTTTCTCTAATATTGTTTAAATTATGTGTGAAAACTACATAAAGTATGCCTTTAAGAAATTGCAAACAAAGTATTTGACCTGTGCAGTAAAACATACACTGTCCCAGTGTACACCTTGTTGAATGAGGATGTCCTTAATTATTTAACTGTAACAACATTTACCCCAATAAAATAAGAGTGGGCCTTAGAGTTTTTTACACTTTTAGAAGAACTTGATTTCATCTTCACAAAATAGAGCAACCACCCAAACAAAAAAAGAAAGCAACTAACCCTGGCTGGGTCACTTTTTTAATATTATGACCTCACCCACTTATATAAATAAAATCAAAGAGCCCATTTTGATTATCCACAAACCTAAATATTTAGATGAGGATGAAATATCCGAACCTCAGTCTAAACCTTGCATCCAAGTAAAACCTGCCTAACTTCTAAGTGACCCAGAGGAAGGCAAAAAATCTGAAGCCATCTCTGTTTTGCACCAGAGGGAGCAAATTGTTTGTTAATCTACCTCTATATTTACTTGGTTATTTTGTTTCCATTCTGGTGGTTTTGTGATGAGGGTATTCTTAAACAGAGGCAAACATGCCACCAAACCTACCTGTAGAGCTGCTTCTGCTTCCTCAAGAGCTGGCTTGGCAGCCTCTAGCTTTTCTTCTGCAATAGCTTTGTCAGCAGAAATGTTGTCTACAATAGCCTGAGCTTTGTCTTTTACTTTCTGCACTTCAGCTTTAACTTTTTCAGCAGCTTGTGCTTTTACAGTGACTTCCTTTAAAACCTATGTTAAAAAAGGTTAGCTTATTGTAGAATATATTTTACTTTAAGGCTATACACCAATGAATTATCCATTTTTAAATACAAAAACAAGTTTACGAGTACATTGTCATTAAGCACACAACCCAGAATTGAAAACTGAGAAAGCAGGAGGGTTTGGCCCCATCTTCTAATAATCAACAATGATCCACCCCAAAACCCTTACGCATTAATGGATGAGGGATATTTAATAATTGTGTTTTTCAGAGTTTAAATCTTGGGATTAGTTTTAATGGAAACTGTGAGCACAAAAAGACAGATTTTGTATAGAAAATGTTCAAATGCTGGTGGCAGGTTGTTTCCAATAAAACTACCCATGGCTCCTCAGTGAGGGACAGTGAGGGATATATTCCATGTCGACACAACACTTCCACTTGGCACGCACTCCACGACTCAGCAAGATGCGGTGAATTAAAAAGGCTTTTTATTTCCCAAACACCAAATTTCCCAACGCATTTCGTGTGACCCCACACGTATTCATGGGAACCTATCGCTTCATTTGGAAGCGATAGGTCCGGGGATATAAGCACCCGGGCCCACCTAAGTCAAGGGTGAGCACCGTAGGTTTAAGGAAGTAGTGCCAAACCTGTGGTCCATTTACTAAATGGGATTAGAGCTTACTATTAATATATTGTATCGATATATTTCATGTGCCATAAAGCTTACAAAAGCACATTTATATTAGGTTTTTATGAAGCAGGAATGTATTGGAATACAAGTGCGCATCAATCAGCGAAGCTAACCAAGCATTTTACCAACAAAATTGCCTGTAGACTTCACTTTTTATGCATGCAGAAATATTTTATTGGACATTTATAGTACATTAAAATAAATGTAACATTATCATTATAATTTAAGAAGGTAAGTTTGGGATCTATATTAATGTCATGGCTGGAAATCACATGGGTTAATTGGGGGTGAACATGAATGTTGAAAGATAAACTCTTTCTTTTATATACAAATGTAAGGAAAAGGATTTGAGGTGTAGAAAACAAAAGAATTGGTGGAAGTGTTTATAACTAACTGTGTTAAGTTATAAATGTAAATATAGACACTTCCACCAATTCATACACAATTTCTAAAATGTCAATATTATATAATAATATAATAAATATACATGTCAGTATATTCCCCTTGTAAGCAAGGAACGTCATTTCAAATGACGAGGGGTTGAACTTGATAGACTTTGTCTTTTTTTGTCTTTTTTCAACCCAGTTTAATTATGTAACCCTATATTTCCTTTTAATGAAAATTAGCTAAATTCAATAATACATTTTCCTGACAATAAATGTCTGTCAAGAAAATCTACTAGCTCTTTCAGGCGATTGATATTCAAAGTGAATGGAGGGAATAATTTCCAAAACAACAGGGCAATAAAAGCGTCGACCTTACAGATAATATAGGCCACCTGCTTGCCACATGAAAGTATGTGCTCCTCATTTGCCAATGGCACATTTGCTGCATCACACAGTGCACATTAGGAGGATGCCCAAATCTCTTTCACAATCACAAACAGTCTAACATGATCCACAATACATATGACAAACCATATCAGCTTTTTGGTTGGCAATCTGAAGTTCCTTTTCTTTCACTTCCAGTTCCTTACTCAAAGCTGCAACTGACTCAGATGCCTCTTTCAGCTTCTGTAAACCTGTATTCATTCTAGAAAACAAAAACAATGATATCATCTATTTTTAAAAATAAATCAGAATGAAAATTGGACAATGTGTTCAAAATACCTGTTTGCAAGTGTCTGGACTTCTGCATGTTTTTCTTTATAAATTGATTTGTATCCTTGAATAAATGATAAGTATGATTTAGGGGTTACATGTGTTGATCGGCGGTATCTCTGAAAATATTCCACACACTTTTCAGCAACACCATCCTGGAATGATCCCATGCATTCGACTACCTCTTTCTTGATTTCAGGAGTGCAGTCAATATCATATGAAGAAAGGAAGTGTTCAGACACTACAAAAATAGCAGCAAGATAAAATTACTTAATACTATAAAGTTGGCTTCATACCAGTTTGTATATGTGTCTCGGTATCTGTGATAGTTACATACAGCAGGTAAGCTGTCTATAGAGTTCTCCAAAGAGAAATATGAAACTTAAAACATACTTGGGCAAAAACAATGCAAAATGCAATAAAATCACTAAAATCTAATAAAACACAACACCTGAACTGTAAACTGGTACTTATATTGCAGCTTCAACCACTGTAAATTGTAGCACATAATATTCTCCTACTAGTGTCTTTATCCTCCTACTTAGATTATAAGGTCTACAAGGCAGCGACCTCCATCCTCTGGTATACATATATACCTGACTTTTTTAACACCTTGTGAGATCAGCAGTCAAAATCACAGTTTCACTTGTTATGCACGGCCAATTACATTTTACGGGCACAAAAAAAAACAATCATAGCTACACATACCTGAAAATACAATAAAATTACTAAAACTGCAATACAATCACCAAAGTAAAATAGAAAACATGATGCACTGTGCATTTAGGGATAATGTTATTCACATTTCAACAAAGCATAAAATTAATATAAAAAATTATACATGTTACATTTGTGGCTGAGTATGTGTGATTGCTGTGAGTGTGCAAACCCCACCATATGCCCCCAAAAAAGTAAGTGTAAATGTAAGAGTGTGTCAGTGTATACATTTGAGGTGCACAAAAAGTTGTGTGTATCACTTTTTGTGTAAGATACAGTGTGGAAAAGGCAGGAGGACCACAGTCTCTCTCCTCTATCTCCTCTGTCTGGAAGTGATGCGTAACGTAGAAGTTACTCTGTGACACCAATATATTTTTATCCGCTGAATGTAGAGTCCACTTTCCAGTCCTTAGGAGGGATGTAAATGAGCTGGAGAGAGTGCAGAGACATGCAACTAAGCTGGTTAGAGGGATGGAAAACTTAAATTATGAGGGTAGACTGTCGAGGCTGGGGTTGTTTTCTCTGGAAAAAAGGTGCTTGCGAGGGGACATGATTACACTTTACAAATACATTAGAGAACATTATAGACAAATATCAGGGGACCCTTTTACCCATAAAGAGGATCACCGCACCAGAGGCCACCCCTTCAGACTAGAAGAAAAGGACTTTAATTTGAAGCAGCGTAGGTGGTTCTTCACAGTGAGGACATTAAGGTTGTGAAATGCACTGACGGGTGATGTTGTGATGGCTGATTTTGTTGATGCTTTTAAATGGGGCTTGGATGATTTTTTGGACAGACTTAATATCAAAGGCTATTTTGATACTAAACTCTACAGTTAGTATAGCTATGGTCATATATGGTTTGTGTGAAAGAGTGGAGGTGTGTGTGTGTGTGTGTGTAAGAGTGGAGGTGTGTGTGTGTGTAAGAGTGGAGGTGTGTGTGTGTGTGTGAAAGAGTGGAGGGGTGTGTGTGTGAAAGAGTGGAGGGGTGTGTGTGGGTGAAAGAGTGGAGGAGTGTGTGTGTGTGTGTGTGTGTGTGTGTGTGTGTGTGTGTGTGTGTGTGTGTGT
This sequence comes from Xenopus borealis, assembly GCA_024363595.1. Lineage (NCBI taxonomy): Eukaryota > Metazoa > Chordata > Amphibia > Anura > Pipidae > Xenopus > Xenopus borealis. Next base: position 70,819,309 of record CM044441.1, read on the forward strand.
GTGTGTGTGTGTGTGTGTGTGTGTGTGTGAAAGAGTGGAGGTGTGTGTGTTCAAAATCATATTTTATCATATTAGTCAAGCAAAATGAACATTAATTACACTATATACATTATTTTAAACTTGTTTTCTTCAGTCTGGGAATTCATAATTATAGCAAGTGGGCAGGAGCCAATCCTTGCATCATCTCAGAATCTTGTTTGTGCACCAGAATGGGGGACCCGATGTCTATCCCCATGTCTTGGCTACACAATTAAATGGTTAAGAAAACAGGAGGAATGTGGGGAGAGCAGTGGCATCTAGGAAATGCTGAATGGAAAGAGAAAGTAATTATCTGCCCTGCCTCTATGCCTAAAGGTGGCCATACACGATGTCGCCAAACGAGCGGATCTCTCCCCGATATGTGGGCGATATCGGGCTGATCTGATTGTGGGCCCTAGGGCCCAACGATCGGATCAGAATGGCACAGATACGGGCGGTCGGATCGCGGGACCGCATCAACGAACACATGCGGCTGCAATCCGACGGGATTTTTAATCCTGCCCGATCGACATCTGGCCGACTTTCGGCCAGATATCGATCAGGAAAGCCCGTCGGAGGACCGCCCACACGGGCCGATAAGCTGCTGACACAGTCTATCGGCAGTTTTTATCTGCCCATGTATGGCCACCTTAAGGCATAGAGGAGTGGCAGACAATATTTGATTGACAGCTGAGATTTTTTAATGAGCTTAAACCAGCTATGAATGCTTTAATAAACATTTGAAATTGGATTTCATGTTTAATTTGAAAAGGACTTTAATTATACAGATTTTTGTGTCTGGGTGACGGGTCCACTTTAAAAATAATTATTTTCTAAGGTATCAAAGTTCATCTCTAGTAATTTTCCATTGCTTAGGTTAAAAGCAAATAAATGAACAAAAGCTTCACTAAATAGTGTATAGGAAAATAAATGAGTGTACTCCAGTTCTGATACACACAAGGTTACCTGCAACTAAAGCATCCTTTGGCCAGCGACTGAACCAATCCATGGTACAGCCCGAAATCAGGGCTGGAAACTTCAGAGCTCTGTTCCTAAATTTTTCTCCAACTGGAGAAAAACAGAGCACAACATGAAGATTTTGCCGTACTCTAGACATAAAGTACTCGTACAGGTTCTCATTGGTTGGTGGTCGCCGTGGGTACTCCTTTTTCATTATTGGGATTAGGTCACTTATGATTTCATCAATTTCATCTCGAGCAAACAAATTTGATACCTTGAATATAGATATAGTAATAAAATTAAACCATTTGTTGAAAACAAAAGCTTAAGGTGGAAGAGAAATACCACAAATAAAGTAGTTTTAAATAAAATATTACCTCTCCAGAAGATAATACATTGTTCATGTATTCCAAGAATGATTCATCTTTGATCTCATTGTCAGTGAAAATAAAACTTATGCCTTTGCCTTGCTGACCAGCAGTGCGGTATAAAATCTTTAGATCTTCCATTAAGTTTGAAGTATTGTAAGACCTTTAATTAAAATACATATATTTTTATATGTAGGAGGCCAGAGGTACACAATCAAATATGTAATAGTATGAGAACAGAAGATCAGCACAGTCTGTAATGTGATGAAAAGTTGTTGATTTATTTCACCCAAACTTGCATATTTCAAAATGAAAAAGGTCAGAAATATGCAAGTTTTTATCACATTACAGAGAGGGCTGATCTTCTTTTCTCATATATATATATTTGATAAAACGGGGGGGTAGTTTCGTCCACCAGGTGTAGTAAATGGGCAAAAATAAAGAGGGGATTATAAAAAATAATAATACTCCTAAACTAATCCAAAAAGGCCTACACCTCTGCCATAGGCACAACTCAAAACCAGCCTGAATGGACCCATGTCCTCTGACCCCATGGATGGTGCTTCACTGGATCTCCCTGAGTTGCCCCAAATGTTTAGAAAGCACCACAGTGCTTGGGTAGCATGTGACCACATGTGATTAATATGCCCATTCACTTACATCCCAAATCCTAGGGCCCCACTACAAACCAACAGTGTAAGCAAAATTACTATGCAAACCCCAAAAAGGATACAATTGTAGGTACTTTTCATCAGCCAGCTGAGTTATTAATTGGAATTTAATATTAGAGGTTCACAGCACGCAATGTTTGTTAAAGGTGTATATATATATATATATATATATATATATATATATATAAACAGCACAGTAGAGAAAAGGTGAAAAATGTTCAAAAAACTACCACTTATGTCCCTATTGTAAAAGGTTTAGTATAATCCTGCTTTTGGAGATTCAGGGAGTCCTTGCGCAACTTGTTGACTGTATTGTTACTCTGCATAGACTAACTTGGGCGAGGCTGCTGCACAAGAGTTTTCCCAAAAGCAGGGGCACATTCCCAGTGATGATTGACAAATCCCTGAGCCACTGAGATGGGGCTATACTAGGCTATCAGGACAGTTTGGCCCATCAGTCAATCACCTTTACTGCCTGATCCGAAACCCACATGGTCCTCAGAGAACAAAGGGAAAATGGATCCCAGGTGGATCCACAAACACCCCCCGGGGGGGGGGAGGAAGGGGGGGGGAGTGGGACACAGGAATAGATGGTAATAAACCTTCACAGAGCCAGCAATGCTGTCACTATATATATATATATATATATATATATATATATATATATATATATAAAATTGCCAGAACACTACTTCCTCCTTCGCTCCTTCGCAGCTCTCTAACCTTTTAGATAATCGGCAACTTGAAGAGGGCCACATGGGACATAACCGTTCAGTCAGTTTGCAGTTGATCCTTAACATGCAGGTAAGATTCATAAGTAAACTACAGTAAATAAATGGTTATGCCCCATATGGCCCAACTTCAAGTCACTGATTGGTTACTGACTGGTAACAGATTAGAGAGACGCAAAGATGGAAGTAGTGTTCTGACTATTACATTAGACAAGTGATCACTCCAGATTATATATAGATTACATTTTTGGTAAACTAACGTAATTGAAAACTGTTTTTTAATTTTACACAGCCTATTTACCCAGTTTAATTTTTACACTAAGCATTTCCTTTAAAGCTAGTGTTAATTCCAGAGACCATTGTGTACATGCAGCCTGTACTTGACTGCAATTTAAAAAGATTAAAACCAACATGTTTGCAATAGGTGCAAATTAAAAAGAGTGTCTACTGTATATGTTCGAGTAAATTTAGGTAGCATTTAAACTGCTGCTTTAGTTAAATTACCTGCTTAAAGTGATCTGAAATGTTTTATATCCAGCAATGTAAGAGGCAAGTTTGGTCAAGCTTTGTTTCCCTGACCCACCAACTCCAACAAGTAGTGCGTTTCCTCGTGGCGTTCGAATAATACGAGAAATCTACAGTGTTGAATTACAAAATAATTAGCCATGCCAAATTAAAAGTATCATGATATACAGTAAAAGGTATTTATGTTGAAGGATCAAGACTAATAATTTATATTATATTCTAAATAATTAGCCATTAAGTGAAATAAAAATCATTATTGATTATGTAATAGTTATACTTACTTTTACCAAGTGAACCATGGCATCTTTAAAAAAAACCATATCCATTCCAGCTCCACGGATACTCTCATTAAATATTTGCAGAAACATATTTAATCGATCTTTCAACTGATCAAAAGATTCAATGGGTTCATAAATTTTTGGCATTTCAAAGTCTGCATCTTCAGGTTCCTCCCCTGTATTAATTTATAAAGGTAATGTTAGTGTATAATTGCACAAGATGTTGTGTAAACAATTCCAAATGATCCAACAAGGGATGCTCCAGGTGCTGCATCAGATATTTAAGAGGGCACTCTTTTGGTTGAAATGTGAATTGAACTGAGAGTCTAATTCCAAGAAGACTTTTAAGTATCTGATTGTTTCACAACCATTAATGCTGTTTGAACAAATTGTATGCCCTCCTGGGTGACTGCACATTTACAGTCATATGAAAAAGTTAGGGAACCTCTCTAAGCCTTCATAATAATTTACTCCACTTGCAACAAAAAAGAGAACAGTGGTATGTATTTCATTTCCCAGGAACATCTAAGTACTGGGTTGTTTTCTGAACAAAGATTTTTAGTGGAGCACAGTATTCAGTTGTATGAAACATTAAAATGTGAAAACTGGCTGTGAAGAAATTTTAGTACAATTGTAATTTCATTAATTTGAATGCATGCAATTGCTCATAACGGATTTCTGGCAACACCAAATTGGTTGGATTAGCTCATTAAGCCTTGAACTTCATAGGCAGGTGTGTCCAATAATGAGAAAAGGTATTTAAGGTGACCAATTGCAAGTTGTGCTTCTGTTTGACTCTCCTCTGAAGAGTGACAGCATGGGATCCTCAAAGCAACTCTCAAAATATTTGAAAACAAAAATTGTTTAGTATCATGGTTTAGAGGAAGGCTACAAAAAAGCAATCTCAGAGATTTAAACTGTGAGTTTCAACTGTAAGGAATGTAATAAGGAAATGGAAGGCCACTGGCATAATTCACAATTGCTGTAAAATCCAGGTCTGGTAGGCCAAGATGATTGTGATAATGGTTACAGACAACTCAAAGATCACCTCCAAAGACCTGCAAGCAAGATGTTCTTGCAGGTCTTTGGAGGTGATCTTTGAGTTGTTGTATGCAAACGCTCATTTAGACAAGCTAAGCTATGCTAAAGGCAGTGGTTTTTATGACATTTTAAAAAAAAAATAGGCTAAAAATATTGCACTGCTGCATTTTTATCACCCATTTTTTTATATACAATTGTAAAACACCCTAAATATTGATGCCAAGGGTCTACTAAAAAGTTTGATGCACAGTATGCCTAGATATACCAAAGCAGCTTGCATGTGTGGACACCAAATAAAAATAACGCATATGAATTGTTTCTGCTGCCGATTTGCCTTCTGTGAACAAAGACCCCTACAGTGTATTATTTGCCACAAGACCCTCCTATCAGCACAAACACCCCCCAAACCATATATTTTTGGAAAGTACACATTCTAACAAATACAAAAATCAGTAATGGTGTCTTTCCACTCCAAACCACCATACTGCAAAGCAGCAGTTTTTATGACATTTCTGAAAATCGCCTAGAAATTGGAGCAACTGGAGGCATTTAGCTCACCCAATTACTTACATACACATCTCATCCTTAATATTGACACCAAGGGACTACTGAACAGTTTAGTGCCTAATATGCATAGATATACTAAAGCAGCTGGCATGTGCAGACCCCAAATATGAATTTTCTCGGCTGCCGATTCACCTTCTATGAATATAGACTCACAGCACGTATGTGCCACAAGACCCTCCTAACAGCACAAAGTCCCCACAAAACCATAGTACACTTTCTGATCAAAGTTCAAATGACGCTAAAAAAATTTAAGGAACAACAATGCAAGCATAAAAATCAAATACAATTAGGCAAATCAATAAAATAACAAAATAACTGATTCAACAGCATGGTTAGTGGTCAGAAAGCTTGATCCAATAGTCACACTGGGAAATCAACAGTTTTTTGGGGAATAAAAAAAAGGAAGCTGATAACATGACGAACAAAAAAAAAGTAAAAAATAACCAGTGTGTGTTTGTATATACATATTTGTACCGCTCTAACAAGTGTATAAATGTGTGTATATGTGTATCTGACTCTGTAAAATACAAAAAAGCCAGAAAATTTAAAAAACAAGCTAACTTTAGTTATGTGTGTACTGTGTATGTGTAAATGCATGTAGGTGTGTGTAATTGCATGTATGTATAATTGTGTAAAAAGAAAGACACTTACCATTTCTTGGAGAAGAAGGGATCGAAAGCAGATCTGCAGAGTCCATGTGGCAGCCCCTAGGCTCATTGTCTAGGGGGTTGAGCAGCCAGGAGAGCCTTTCTACACTTCAATTTTGCCAGAAGTGCAGAGAGGCAGCTCCTAAATTCCTGGCACTTACAGCCTTTTAAAGCCAGAACATAGGAGCTACGTTTTTGTCATTTAAAGGGTTAAAATGAAGTTAATAAGAATTAAGATGAGTTCCCAAACGTTTTCATATGACTGTAGGGGTTTTGTAGTCACTTGTCATAAGAATTACAAATTATTTACCTTGTACTGTGCTATGCAAGGGGTAATTATGCATTAATAACAAAAGATGCATACACATATATATAAATGTTGTTCTTAGCACAAGAAACTTTGGAAAATGTGATCTTTATTATACCCTACGCACACACGCACACACACACACCTAAGGCCTTTTATATCTCAGTGCCCATTTTTCATAAGCAGTTTCATAAATTAGGGCCAGTGGTATAGTAGACTCAGGTGATGATTATTGTCTTGCTTTAACTTTTGTCTACTCAAAACGTAGTTGATTTATTCACCACTGACATGGACAGAGGCAAAAACCAAAACACAGAACATTATAAATCACACTTATATACAGGTTTATTCTACAGATAAGCATACTCCTTTAGGGCAATGACACATGGAGAGATTTGTAGCCCACATTAAAAACATGGTACCACAGGCAACAACTCTCCACTAAAAAAAGCTTTGCCCTTTTTTTTAGTAGGTATTTTTAGTATTTGTTGCCTATGGTATCATATTGTAACAGAGAAATATTGTGTGAAAAAAAAGAATGTGACAGTGCATTATACTCTTTTAAACATAGAAGGAAAGTGCTAAAATAAGTAGTGTTGCAAGTTGATTAAATTAAAAATATCTGCAAAAATCCTACTAGCCTCACCCATTTGTTCCACTTCCTGCTGCCTTCTTTCTCAGGCTGTGCAGGGGAGCCAGTAGAACTTAGCACATTGCACTGTACCAATCTGCAGCTAGGCTGGTCTGGAAACTGAAGCCATTTGCCTTTGTGAGTGCAAAGCTGTGATTGGCTAATCCCCCCTCATACTGTGGCAGGGAGTGCTAGGACACACCCACCTCTGTTTTGAAACACTGTCAGGTACTGTAACAGATCTATATGGATCTATAGGGAGCTCTATAGGGAATTATTTAGCCTTCTGTTTAGGTGCTTCCAGTATGGTATATTAGTACCTATATGGTTGCTATGGTCTTATTTACCCTAGAAACCAGGCAGTGGATCAAATGAGAGACTAGAAAATGAATAAGAAGCAGTCTGAATAGGAAGTTAAGCAAGAAAAAATAAGAACAACAATAAAATTGTAGCCTTAAGGAGCAGATTCTTTTGGCTGCCAAGGTCAGTTACCCTCATTTGAAAGCTGGACAGAAGCAAGGGAAGAAGACAAATAATTAAAAACTGTAAGAAATAATAAAAACCAATAACAAAATTACTAGGAATAGGACAGTCTATAACATAATAAAAGTTAACTTAAAGGTGAACCACCCCTCTAACACGGAAAACAAATCTCCCTGTGTGTCATTGCCCTTTGCCCTTATACTACATAATTTTCAAATGACTTATATGTGATTTATAATATAACAATGGCTCTTGTTTAAACACTTTTTGTATTACTAGTGGTTTATTCTGCCATTACACTACTTTTTTTTTTTTAAAGTGTTTTATACTGAGCCATTACTATTATGTGCAATACAGCAAGAAGCCCAATTAATGTAAGAAACTTTTACAAGTGTACACAGCCTGTATAACTGCTGTTGTGAAATATACATATTGTAGATAACCATGCACCTTATTTTCTAATGAAAGTACAGCTAAAGAATACTCAGTTAATATCTTTCAAAGACAGAGACATAAACTGTGCAAAAAGAAATAAATTGTTAGTATTTATACCCTGATATTAAACTGAAATAAAAGCATGCAAGTACATTTTATAACTAAAATTTCACTTAAGCATTTATGATTTCACATAATTATAATCAGATCATCAGAGAGATGAGGAAATAACTGAGGGGTGCTTGTAAAATATGATTTGTATATTATATGAAGTGGAGGACCCACAAAACGCCACATGGAAGACCTGTAAGTCTTTAACTAAAGAAATACTATTATTCTTACATGTATTATAAAGTGGTTGTATAACAATTTGTACTACCTTAAAATATGTCTCTGGAGAACAGCAACTTGCAGAAAAAGATCACTGCAAGTGTGTAGATCTAGCACCCAGACACCTAAACCTAATTAAGAGTGGTTCTTGATACACTTTAAACAGTTTCTTCAGAAAAGTTCAAAACCGCTTCAACACACTTTTCAAAATGAGTAATATGAATCAAAGCAGTGATATAATGTGCCAGGTGAACAGTTATAGGTAGGCTTCAATCTATCAAACAGATGTAAATGAATTACCAACAACCATGAAAACTGTTTGGCAATATTACTTCATTACTCAGGGAGGCATATTTATCAAACATCAATTTTCTTATTTTTCAGGGGAAAAAAAACTCAAATTCAAATGTACGTTCATTTATTAAAAACTCAACTGATCAAAAATGTCAAAAAACTGGAACCCAGCAAAATTGTATTGCTACTTGTTATTTTCAATAATTCTACCAACTTTCAATAACATTGTAAAACTAGAACTGAAAAAAAAAATGCTTAAGCTTTGCCTTGGACAACTCCCACTGACTTCCATATGAACTCTTTAGCTTTTTGCTGGAAATTTCCAACTTCATAAAACTCAAACATTCGAGTGTCTTAAAACTTTAAATTATGAGTATAACATAACTTTTCTCATTCATCTTAAGCCTTAGATTCTCTTTCAGTTAAGGCCTTCCATCACAGCCATTTTTACGGGAGCCTCCTGACTGGGCACTGGCTCTATATACATTTTCAGTTAGAATTTTTTTTAAAAAAGACTCTTCCTCTTTTAGCCTATTCTGCAGAAGGATTACATATAACAGCACTACATGATTACCAAAGAACTCACTCATTCTGGGCCACAAGATAAAACAAATATTGTTAAAGGGGAAAACAATAAAATGAAGAGAAATCAAATTGATAAAGTTTTACTACCTTCTTAATTATTTAAGAAAATATTCAATGGTTTGTGTCATTTCTAACCCTTTTACACTAAAATAGAAGTAGAATTGTGTGAAAATTGTACTAAACATAATTCTCCTTTGTACACATAATTATGTCCCCCCTAAACAATATATTTGAACCTATAGAGCTGCAGGGATAATGACATTAATTGATTAACTACAATTAAATTGAATTCTTTATTTATAGAACACAAATATTCAACCTTTTCAACCTATACCTTTCCATAAATGCTTAAGTTAAGCTTTATCCCAAATAATGGGCTTGACTCAATTCAGTGTGATATGGGAATGATAAGTGCACCTTTTTGTATGTCCATTATGCAATTCATTGCGCTAAACACATTGCATTAACCAATATATCTTTCAATTACCTATGTTTTTGATAGCTAATGGCCCATTCAAAGTGCCAGTATTGCTTTCTTTCCGCAATTCAATCCAAAACCATGAATTAAGTCTTTTGTATTATCTGCCGGTTTTCAATATGCCACCTTGTACTGGAGGAAATGCTCTCCTATCGCTAAAAGCCTTTTCTCCTTCTTTCTATATTCTATTCTGACACATGCACATTATCACGCAGTTACAACTACGCCAATGTAAATTTCACTAACAAAAGTACTTTTACAGATATATTTATTCAAAATATATGACGTATTTGCCTAATTTGTAGTTATTTCATTTTCTTTCATGTCTCATCTTTTTTACTTAAGTTTGTGTATAGCACTTGACTAGTACTACAGTACATCACTTTATTTCTTTTTAACTCTAGCAACCATCCAGTATTTGAAACAGCAGACTGCAAGTTGAATTGGAAAGGGTCTGACATAAACTCCAATTTGCATTCATTTGCCAATAACACTATAATATTCAACCTCAAATGTCAATATATTTTGTTTTCTGGGTTGGTCACATTCTAAAGCTATGAAGACAAACCTTTGAAAAATGTTGATGTGTTTATTATATTAACATCTTGTATGTTAACTTAAACATATCCACAGAAATCCTAAATAGGCCTTTCATCAATTGTCAAATGATTCTTAATCATTTTCCTTTCAATGACTGCTAAATCATTGTGTAAACGATTAAATCATCTCCATTTGTTTGCACATGACTGCTAACTCTTCTTCTTTCCAAGTTGAATCTGCTAAAGTCAGTTTCAATGTTGTTTTTAAGACCCAGATCTTAAAGTTTTAAAACTTGATTTGGCCATGGCAAACAGGACTATAAAAATCCTTCGCTCTTTGGCGTCTTGCTGTGCATCATGGAGTAGTTAAACAATAACTCATTATTATAGAGTTTCTATGTCTGGGAGTGGTGCTTTACTAATAAACTTTTATTAGTTGAGATAAGCAAACAGAAGATGTTCATAGAAACCTTAGAATTTTTAAGAGTATGTGGGGCAAAGAGCCATCTCTACAGCAGAAGCCATGCACAGGTCCACCGCAAACACTATATATTAATGAGAAATATGCTCGGCTTCATGCTAAAAACATTTATTTGGGCATTATCAACATTATTACATTGTGCAAACACACATTCACAAACATTGATCATCACAGTGTAGTGTCTCCTCCCCGGTCTGCCTACCTTGTGTTAGCCACTCCCTCCTGACGCTTTTCAGCTATTGGGCACTTCATCAGAGGAGGTGTGGCTAGTACCTACCATATCCCTTAAATACCTACGTGCTTATTACATACAGATTCTGGTGTTATCAGTATAAACATCACTAATAAACCTTCAGCACCTTACTTCACTTCATTATCCATTAGTGATCATTTCTGTTCTCAAAAATAATAAACAAGTGTAGATTATACCAAAAAAAGGAAGCATTTTCCCACCATATAACTTTCTATAATTGAAAAATATCCACCCACATAACTAAAATTTAAGTTAAGATAATAGTGCCAATAGTTTAGTTCCCCCAAAAAACTGCCTATATAGTATCAAATTCATACTTCATCACATATGTTTATTACAACTTTGTTAAAAACATAAAAAAATTATCTTAGTTCCATAGCGATATAAGAAATGGATTCAATTCAAAATAACTATTCATTTCCTCAGGTATAATTGTCCCCAGTTTAAAAATCCAGTTTGATTCCAGTCTTAATAATTTAGTAGTTAAATTTCCCTCACTATTTTCATATATACTATAAATACCAAACATTCAAAATTTCTGAATTACTCCCCCATGAAATGTTTCAAAATGCCTAAATATTGGATTGTCATTATCTTTATTCTCAATACCTCTTAGGTGCTTTCCCAATCTAACCCGCAACTGTCTTATCATATGGCCAACATATAGGGCACCACATTGCCAGTGTATATCACATATATCACATATTTAGTGGAGCAAGTTATTGTTTTTTCACTCAAACTCTTGGCTATTTCCTTTATTATTAAACTCTGTTTCTCTTTTACTATTATTTTACTTACAAACCACACAATTTTTACAGGGAAAAAAAACTTTTTTCCATGTTTTTATCTTTTGATTTCTTTTTAGTCGATTCAGGGCTACCTGGTTTGCAATAGACTGATCACCATTTGGGGTTAAATTTAATGTTCGTGTTGTCAAATCTGTGTTTAGGATATTCCAATTACTAACTATACTTTTCTTTAATGCTTTATATTGTGTTCCATATTCTAAAATACATCTCACTTTTTCCTCCTGCTTACTCAATGTCCAATGCACGTAGGTATTTAAGGGATATGGTAGGTACTAGCCACACCTCCTTTGATGAAGCACCCAATAGTGCAAAATGCATCAGGAGGGAGTGGCTAACAAAAGGTAGGCAGACCGAGGGAGAGACACTGCACTGTGGTGATCAATGTTTGTGAATGTGTGTTTGCACAATGTAACAATGTTGATAATGCCCAAATAAAGGTTTTCAGCATGAAGCCGAGCATATTTCTCATAGAAACCTTAGGCAGTGTTGACCTTTAGAGGGTAACCAGTTATCTTCAGCATCAAAACAAACATTAAAATTAATTAATTTATTTATTGAAAAAGTTATGAACTTGAAGTATGTTGTAAGGAATTCTAGGCTTAAGTACAATATCACATGTTAAGAAGCAGCGTGATTTGCTACAAAAAAAAGATACATACCAACAGTTTCCGCCAAAAGCAGTTACACCAAAATGAATGGTTATCGCATTCCCTTCTATATTGCAATGAACTGAATTTGGTAAAATTGAGCATTCGTTTTAGGAGTTAAAGACATCTTTACTTTATCGAAAATTTATCGCAATGAATTGAATCAAGCCCAATGTGGTTAAAGCTAGTAGAAGAAAATCATAAAAGGCTCTATTTATTACTATTAAAGAGGGTGACATAACTTACATCACATAAGGCTGGGTTTGCCAATTTGGAAGATTAGGTTTGCCAACTTGGAGGTGGATTATATTAATAAATTATGACCAATCTGCCCTTCAAGTTGGTTGAAGCTTCCAGCATACTGTATATCATAATTATGGTGGTATGCGTAGGGGTATGCATAGTTTAATATTAAAGCAGATATAAGCACTTGTGCTCTTGTTTTTTTTTATTGCCCTGCTAGAGGTAACTGAAAACTCTCTGTCTATTGCTATCCCTGTGCCACAATTAATATCGGCAGTTTAAAAAAAAAAAGCATACTAAAATAAAAACTACTACAGGGGTCATTTATTATGTGCAGAGCATGGTGCAAACAACTATTTTATTATAAGGCAATACCAAAATTACTTATCTGAAAGCAGCTATAGTATTAATTTGTGTACTAAGTAATACTGTAGAATTATTATTTGCATTCATTTATGCCAAAGAATGTTTAAAGATTCAGCACCAGGAATAAGGATATAAACGAGCAAGAATCCATGCTTCATACTATTGCATACCCAATTAATAAAGCTAATTCTGGGAGTGTATATATTTATGACAAAGGGAATTTTTATGTATAATCATTTTATTAAAGATGTAAGTTAAAAACAATTGCTGGACATATTCCACCCAATCTGCATGGATCTTTAGATTCCCAAAGCAATGTGGTAATAAGTGATGTCTAGTATTTAAATCTAGTTTATTTCCAACTTTCAGTTGGCTTGATAAATTGGGAAATTTACTTTGTTGATGGAGCCTTTAATGATGCCTCATAATGTATATCTCTGCTTTTTACAACTAAAGCAAACTTGTACGCAGACATTTCAATACCTTGTGACTAACCTTGCAATCCACTTACCTTTAACAGTCCTTTCCCCCTCCCGGCCTATTTAAAAATAAATTGTTTTTTAATACATCAATTTAAAAAATGTCATTATTCAAAAAGGAATCATATGACATTAATATGGCTTTTCATGTACAGCTATAGCATTCCTTATACAGAAACATTTTATCCAAAGATATTTTTTAATTATGGGAAAGCCCCAAGTCCATGTTAAGAAAATAATTATTGTTTTTTTCCTATTTCTCTGTAATAAAACAGTACCTTGTGCTTGACTGCATGAATCCATATTGGTGGCAAAACAATCATATTGGGTTTATTTAATGTTTACATATTTTTGAGTAACCTTACAATATTGTTATCCATATTACAGAAAGATGATACTTGTGTCTTTTTTCTATAACTTATTTAATTAAGTTAATTATAGTAGTTTAACCTACTAAACAAAATGAAAATCCTTGCTTTCCCATTAAAGTGTCTATACCTGTTGCTTCAGGAGCATCCCTCAAAAAGTCAACAAAGTAAGCATCTACTGCAAAGTCTCCTGATTTTTGGGCTTGATAAAATTCGTCTTCCAATAGTTTAAGTTGTGTTTTATCAAACCAGTCAACATCCTCAGCAGTTGTAAAACGATCAGCAATAACACGTTTGCATTCATGTTTCCATAGCTTTATCAAGACCTGTAGGAAAAAAAAATTTCAATACTGCACAGGCAGTTCATACAAAGGAATACCATAAAATCAAAAAAAGCAATTCATCCTACTTTGACATTTTTAGTTCATTAGTTCATTCCTATAAAAGTCATCATACCTATGATGTATAAAAACATACAATAATGATCAATGGCAACTGTAAAGCGTTTTTATGTAAATGTAATTTCTAGATGATTTTTTAACTTGGGTCTTACGCTTCTTTCCTAAGATATTGCTGCAGTTATCATGTGAGATTTTAATTTGCACTTTAACACTAGACACCTGCCTTCAAGCATCAAATCTTACCTATTTTTATTGGCTGAAACAATGAACTTCAGCCCCTGCCCACTAGAATAGCATCATCATTGATCCTATCTTTAATCCCATCCGCTCGTTGTCTAACCTCTTAAACTCGCCTTTCCCTCAATCTCCTAAAATGCTTTCCCTTTCACACACTCATCTTCCACTTTTGAATTCTACTACCAGAAGCAGGAACCTTCACCAGACTAATCTACACAATATCTCACCCACTCTATAGCCTTTGATTGTTAGATAGAAGACCAGTGTGTCTTCCTACCTCTCAACCCACCAGTTCTCAGTTCATTGCATGCCTTTGTTCTCCACAGTTTGAGTCTTGACTCCTATATGTATCTTGATGTCAAGCAGGCATTGTGGTACAATGCTGCATTGTGATCTCAGTGTGCTTCTTTGTAATATTACACTCCTTGGCACCATTTTTTGTTTAAATTGCCCCCTCTGACACACACATTTCTTAGACCCATACCTAAGCCTTGTATATTGTTCTTCTGACTCTGTTTTCGACTTGGCTTACTTGTTACCTGCAATGACTCTTAGTTTTGACAACCCTTCCAGAGTGTCCAGGTTTCTGGTCAGCCCTGCAGCTGAAGGTTCTGGGGCCCGAAGAGGATATAGGTGAAGGTATTGGCAGGGGTCTGTTGCTCTTCCCCAAGCTGTTCCAGAGCTCATGTATTATATAACTAACATAGTTTTCTCTAAATCTTCATTTACTAACCCTGAATTTGTTGGATTTCTACACTGTTCAGCACTTTCAGCTCCCTGATACATCCAACGTTATCTATCACTCTGGAATCTTTGATTAACTGTTATTTTCAAGAAAAACTTTCAAAACTCCACAAGGAAATAACGCTGAACCCGATAGACAATATAAAATCCATATATTTCCTCAACAGAGGTCAGAGGTGTTTTTCTTCAACTTCCATTTTACCATCTGTTCTAAAGCCTATTCCCTCTCATTCCATTTCTCCCCATTCATTCATATTTCACATATATTTTCTCTTGCTTTACTCTTTAATCTAGCTCTTTTTTTACTGAGATACTACCATAACTTAAACATGTGAATCATCAAACTTAAACATGTGATCATCAAACTTATATATCTTCCTACAACCCATTTTGGATTCCCTGCTTGACATTACATACATCAGTATTGGAAACAAGAAACACCTTGAGTTTCCCAAGTTTGTTATTTAGGAGTATCTCATTTATTCCCTCAATCAAATGCTTATAAAATCATGCTGCTTTCCCCTTAGGAACATATTCCATATTCAACTGTTCCTCACACAAGAGATGACCAAAGTTCTCATCCATTCTGTTGTCATATCCTGTATAGACTGCTGTTACCTCACTGATTTTTGGGATTTTTCTGTCAAAACCAACCCCACTCAAATTCATTATGTACACTGCTGTTAAACTCATAAACCTCCTCTGTGGCTTCACAAGTGCTGCCTCAATCCCTGCCAGTCTCTGTACTGGCTACCTGTCATACAAACAATTCACACAAATAATTTCTTCTACTAATTACTAAGGACTCAACATGTCACATCACCATACATAACCTCTCTATTTAACAAATACTGTACACCACCAGACTTAAAGTGATACTGACACTAAAAAATGTATTTTAACATAGGAATGTACATTAAATGTTACCTATATGTCATGTTGATCATTTTTTTGCCGAGAGGTTTGTTTTTGTATATAATTGTTAGCTGAAATGTCTAAGCCTGGCTGTCTGACACTCTGACACTCTGACTTTGCCAACCTAACAGTCCCATCTCAGTCTGTTAGTTACAGTTTCTAATGATAACAGATGCCTTCTGCACAAATATGGCAGCCCCCTCATACAGGAACATGGGGGATCAGACAGGTAATGTAAAAGCATCATGCAAATACTTTATGGCAAAGTTAGAAGTAGCTTTCAAAGCCAATATTATAATAGATGTAAAAAAGAGTTTAATTTCAGGTGTCAGAATCTCTTTAAAGTGGACCTGTCACCCAGACCCAAATCTGTATAATAAAAGTCCTTTTCAAATTAAACATGAAATCCAATTTCTATTCTTTATTAAAGCATTCATAGCTGGTGTAAGCTCATTTAAAAATATCAGCTGTCAATCAAATATTGTCTGCCCCTCCTCTATGCCAGTGGCATAGAGGCGGGGAAGACAATTACTTCACTTTCCATTCAGCACTTCCTAGATGTCACTGCTCTCTACACATTCCCCCATTCTCTTCACTGTTTAATTGTGTAGCCAGGGCATGGGGATGGACATTGCGTCCCCCATTTTGGTGCACAAACAAGATTCTAAGATGATATAATGCTTGCCTTAATAACAGTGTCCACAAAATGGCTCCTGCCTGCTTGCTATAATTTTGAATTCCCAGACTGAAGGAAACAAGAATCAAATGATTTATATAGTGTAAATAAAGTTAATTTTGATTGACTAATGTGATAAAATAGAATTTTGAATATTTCTTATGGGTGACGGGTCCCCTTTAAGCTCCAGTCTGCACATGTGTCTTCTCAATCCTGAATCCAGATGCAGGACTTTTCACTTTCTGTACCCATCGTCTTGAATGTCATATTGCACCCATCCTCTTGAATCCCCCCTTCTATATTAGACACTCACTGGACCTCCATGCTTTCAAATGATCACTTACACCCACCTTTTCATTCAAGCCTACAATGTAAATCCTCAGCAATTTAACTGCCCTCCTAACCTCTTATCCTTTGCTCATACGCACACTAAAGTACTGTTCCTACATTTTTCACTATAAACTTAATATTACTATAATATCCAACAGGAACTATTCAGCTATACTGGTTACCCTAAGAATTCCTCTCCTTTTTAGATGGTCTCTTACAATATGTAATTGTAACTGTATCTATTCTGGTAAAATGTATATATATATATATGTATATATATATATATATATATATATATATAAATATATATATATAAATATATATATATATATATATATATAATGCCAAAGGATCCAAGGTATATTAATGCAATACATAATGACCTGCATGTAAGCTGCAAGTTAGTTCATATTTACATAAGACAAGTATACAAATTACTTACTGCAGAATCCTTTATAACTTCTGAAGTTGAGTTCAGCATTCCTTGCCAAATTCTAGATAGATCTCTTAGGTTAAATATATAATGAAAGTTAGCTGGAGTAGGCAACATTTTGCTTTTGGTCATTTGCCATAGTTTACGAGTCATGGGCACTAGTTTTTTAACAGCGTCTTTAATGTCAACCAAAAATCCTCTTTGAGAACAGAAGTGCCCTATTCCAATGACACCTACAAAAACAAGTGTTTAGATTAAAGGACTGGTAACACCAAAAAGTGAAAATATTTCACTTTTATTTAAGCTCATAAAGATTTTCAGTCATTCAGGTCATGATATACAGTACAGTACAGTTCATTGGATTATATAACCCAGCATGTAACAGGGATTTCATACGATCCAAATGGAGTGTTAAAGTAATTATAATGGCAATTTTTCCATATGGGATTATCCTATATACTAGTAGAAAAACATATATTGAATGAAAAGGTTTTATTTATGTGACTAAGTGTTTTAAATACAATAGAACCATTTTTTTGGTTTCTAAAAGGACCAATGTATGTATGTATGTATATTTTTATTTGTATAGTGCTCCTTGAGGACAAAGCACTGTACATCAGCAATAAATTAGTAGTAACAAATAAGGGTTCACTGCATTAATAAGTAAGAATAAGTGCATTATTAGAAATTCACATTAATATAAAATATAATTACGCAGAGTCAAGTAGACAAAAGGATGGCAACCCTACCTCGTGGGGCTTGTAAAATTGTAAATGTAAAATTTTGGAAAATCCTCAAAGAAATGACCAGTGTGGGACCCCTAATAATTGACGAATAATTCAGGAATCTTTAAATTTGGGGTTCTACTGCATGGGCTATTTTGTTATTGAAAGCTTGATTGTTCAGGGTTATTGTTTTCCAAGTGGGAAAAGGCACTAGAGTGAATTGAAAGGTTAATGCATGATTTACAGGTATCACACCAAAATAAGAGATTTTAACTCTCACATAAGAAATGAGCAGAGACAAGCAAATCACTAATTAATGTCCCTGTAGCCAACTTTGCACCCAGAATTGCACACATACAGCCTAATAATTCAAAACGTCAAAACTTGCAGACAGCTGTTTCGTTCTTGTTTTATCTCATCAGTGCAAAATTGTAATATGGTTTCTGAGTGTAACTATCCAGTTTGGTTTCTCAGGTATCACAATGTAGTACAACTTATGAATGAATAATATAAAACAACCAGAAATCCAAGCTGGCAGTGCTCTTAAGTTAAAATCTAGCTGTATGAACACATTCATATTTACATACCAAAGATCTTGTCTATTGATGTATTAGAAGGCAAAGTACAATTAAATACTGAAAACTGTCTTTTCAGCCTTTGTGGAATGTCATTTCTCCCTCCACCTGGGTGGATCATAGCTGCAAGAAACTGTATGTCTATGATGTTGGTGAATTCTCCTGGCTTTTCCAAATTATAGAACCCATTCTGCTCCATCAACTGGCGCACAATTTCATTAGTCACCTGAGGGTTATAAAAGCAATAGCGCTTGAAGAATTTGCACAAAACACACTATGCATGTCTCACATATTATGGAAGCATTAATCTTTATTAGCTTACTGAAAGCTCAAAATTATGAAAAATTATAGGGAAACAATGTGTGACGGCACCCCTATTATATACTCATTCACATCTCTTGATTCTCCACAATTACACTTCTTATTACTTAATCATTATAATGTTGGTCCATCACTGTTTCTGTTAACAATACAACACTACATAGCCTATTTACTTACATTCATGAGATTTTTAAAGTGGGAAAATTGTAATACAAAATTTAGCCATGCAAAAGCTGTCGAGGACTTTTACAGGTTTTCTGTTTGTTTGGTTTTTTTTTGCTAGTAATTGCCTGAAAATGCAAATAATTAGGTATTCAAGTTTTTCATGTTTATATTCAGATCATTAAGAATTTTTTTGTGTTTGTGTTATTTACATATTTATATCTTTTAATAAATTACATGGC
This sequence comes from Xenopus borealis, assembly GCA_024363595.1. NCBI lineage: Eukaryota > Metazoa > Chordata > Amphibia > Anura > Pipidae > Xenopus > Xenopus borealis. The sequence goes on from CM044441.1 coordinate 70,838,604, forward strand.
ATTCATGGTGTTTGAGAAAACAGGAAATTGTTTATACCTTCCAGGGCAGCATTCACCAATGGGTTAATCTCCCTCCGGGTCAATGGAAAGGACCTCCAGCTAACAAGTTAGAATGAAAGCCACACCCCCATTCACTTGTCTCATGTCTAAACAGACATCTAGTTTATTATGTTTGATGAATGTGTTGACTGATGACCACCTTGCTGCTCTGCAGATAGCTTCTGCCAATGCTTTGGCTTCCATCGTCCAGGAACTCGCCAATGCCATAGTGGAATGGGCTTTTAATACCTAGGGAACCTTCCCACCAGCTATGTTGTAAGTTTTTGCAATTGCAGAAACAATCCAGGAGCTCAATGTCTTATTCGAAGGAGCTTGGCTTTTCCTGAATCCACAGGGTATCACAAATAAATGATCTGATTTCCTGTACTTCCTAGTTCTCACTAGGTACGTTCTTATGGCTTCATTTCTTGCACGCACCACCAGTCTAGGCTGTGTATTATTTCCTGAGGCAACCTTAGTTTCTTGTGCATATTTAATTGTGGATTTCTTAATTTCCTTAATAGGAATTTCTGCTGGTCTCTCAGATGCCATCTTGCCCATTTCAGTACTTATATAGTTGAGGACAGCAAGCCTAGAATTTTTAAACAGTGATGTACTGTTACTACGACCCGGCTTCTGAAGTCTTCTATTGCCTGAGGTATCTTTCTTTGTTTCTGGACTGGAAGACTCACCAAATTCTCCTTTGTTTGAAAATATGCCCCCAGAAAAGGCAGTGACTTTGAGGAAAGTAGCTGTTCACTATCCACTCGTGAATTTGTAGAAATTCCAGCATCCTTGTATGCTGCTCTGCCTCTTATCTTGACTTTGCAGCCGCCAGGATGTCTTCCAAATAATGAAAAACTGCTACTACATTTTTCCTGAATTCTGCTATAAGGGCGACCCTTGAGGATTGTGACAACCTGAACGGTATATATCTGAATTGCACATGAACTTCGTCTATTGCAAAGCATTGTTTTTGTTCGTCTATTGTTTTCCGTGTTCTCAGCAGACTGGCATGTGGAAATATGCATCTTTTAGGTCTATATTTGTGACCAAATCTTCGACTGAGATATCTTGAATGATGGATGCTAATGATTCCATCTTGAACTTTTTCTTTTCCAAGTGCTTGTTTAATTTTCTAATATCTAATACCGGTCTTAATGCGCCAGAGGTTTTTGTTTTTTTTACGGAGACTTGTCTTGAATAAAACCCCTTCCCTCTTTCTTGAGGCAGGACCACTTCTATATCTTTTGAAATTAACAACTGATTCTTGTACTCCTGAAACATATTTTTACTCTCTTCTGTATTTTGGAACAAAGAAACTATAAAATAATCCTTCCTTGGGATTATTGCAAACTCCAAATGAAAACCCTCCCAAATTATTTCGGAAACCTATCAATCTTGTACACTTCTGACCCAGACTTGAGTGAACAGTGGTGACCTTCCTCCAACTTTTGCTTGAGCCAAGGCATCCTCATTGTTGCTGTGGATGAGGAGGAAGAGAAAACATTTGATCTCCTCAAATTATTCTGGAGCCAGGACAGCCCGATCTCCAGGATGATTGCCTTGTATATTCTTTCCTGGGCTGATATTGTTTTGACAATCTGTCTTTGTCTCTGGTGTATGATGTATATTCTTTCTCTCGAGGAAGAAACACTTCTCCCTCCCAAGACTTTTTTTGATAATGGCGTCTAGTTTTTCACCAAAAAGCATATACCCTTCAAAGGGGAGTTGGCATAAATTGAGGCTGCATCTGCTGCCTAAGGCCTCAGCCATGATGCTCTCCTTGCTGCCACTGAAAGTGCTATGGATCTGGCCATGAAATGAAGCTTCTGACAAAGTCAATCAGTGATTTGTCTGCCAGCATCTCCAACAACTTAGGTCTTTTAAGGTTGGATGAAATTTCTTCCTCTATATTTAAGAGCCATACTTTTACTGCTTTAGAAACAGAAGTGAGAGCCATCGCTGGTCTGCATGCTGCTCTGGCTGCCGCAAAAGATTTATATTTCCTTCTTCATAGGCTCCTTAAAAACTGCTGAGTTGTCAACTGGAAATGTTGTCTTTTTAGCAAGCCTGATCATGGCTGTATTCATTTGGGAGGAGCATCCAAAACTTTGCCTCATCGAAGGGGTATTATTTTTTTTTTTTTTAATTTCAAGCAGTCAGCAGCATTTTCTCAGTTTTGTTCCCCTCTGTTGAGAATATTTACTTTATTGAGGCATGCACAGGAAAAGACTGTGACTTCTTTTTTAAGAAAGGGAAAAGTTTATCTGCTGAAGATAATTTAGAAGGCTCTGTAGGAAAGATCAAGGTTTGACGGACTGCCTTGGTCAACGGCTCTAATATAGGCAAATCAAAATTGGAGTCATCTTCTGAATCAATTTCCCCTTCTTCAGAAACTAATGAAGAATGGAATTCTGATATATCTGAGAGTTCCCCTTCGGAAACCTCTGATAGCGAGTCTGTCTGCCTTGAGTATGCATGCCTTGGCCTCTTCCTGGAATCCCTGCACTACTGCCTGTTTTATGGCAGCTGCCAAAGATTCTGCAAAAGATTTCCCTGAGAGCCCGAAAGTGCCAGATCTTCTCAGGTGTTTTATCTTCATTCTCTGAGGCAATAAGGCTGCATAATCATAATACAGCATTAAGATAAAAAATTTTCTCCAAAACTCTCTTTCTCATCCACATACAGTACAGTATCTAACCTTTTCCCCTTGGGGTGAGGTGTTTTGCCCGGCATACCAGGATCCATGCTTCTGCTATTAGCTGCACTGTAGCTCACAGTCACAGCATAATTGCCATAACAGGAAGTACTACCTCCTTATAAAGGTAATCAACCCTGCAGGCATAATTGAACTTTGGTAAAAAAAACACTTCCGCGTTCCCATATAATGCTGCAATAATAACAAAGCCTTGCCCTCAGGCAAAATGGCATTTCCTTAATTTCCGGCTTCACTCTGAGTGTATTCATGCTCTTCAGTGTAAGTCTGTCTATTCTGGATAACCAAGCAGATCTTCATAATCTCCCCATCGACTGCCTGTGTGCAGTAATTGCCTCTGGGTCTAACAGCACCGGCCTTCCATTTCATCTGCCGGGTTTGCGTTCCCAGTGTTCCGGAACCCATGCACCTCAGTTCTGCTGCATCACCAACCTAAATCACTTTGCGGGAGGCAAGGCTTGCCCCCCAAATGGCTGCCAAAAAACCAGCAGGCCCTCCTTAACTAACCCCATGGAGGGGAGTGTTTGGACTTCCAGCAACTGAGGAAGGCCTGAGAGAGAGAGAGAATGACCCTCTCCTGCTGGGAACCTCATCTCCTGTTTCCATCCATCGGCATTTGGACAGGACAAAAAAAGACACGTGAATGGGGGTGTGTCTCTCATTTAAACTTGTTAGGGGAGGTCTGAAAGAGCAGAATGCAACCTGAGTCTTCCTTCCTCTGTATGACAAAACACCCTCACATTACTTTCCAATGGGTGACGTCACTAATATATACTTTTTTCCCCTTGATTCTCCATTATTATTTAATTAGCTCAACATTTAGGTCTTGAGAGAGGCCTTTATCAAGGTAATAAACAGTGAATACATATATTTGGCAAAATATAACACTTTCTTATAATCATATACATATACGTCAATGAGACTCTTCCATTAAAGGATCAGTAAAATAAAATGTGTTTCAAAGTAATTCAAATATGAAAATATGATGTACTGTTGCCCTGCAGTAGTAACATTTGTGTGGTACTTCAGAAATACTCCTATAGTTTTTATACAGTATATAAGCTGTAGCCATTTATTGTGATAAAGGAGAAAAGGATCAGGTAATAT
>CM044441.1:70843694-70944064 GCA_024363595.1 Xenopus borealis
TAGTATATATAGTCTCAATTGCCACCTACGGCTACACAACAGCTTCTTTATATACTGCACTATATTAATGTTGCTGAAACAAACATACCAGTTTTAACAGTTAAGCGCAGCATTACATATTTGAATTACTTAACAATTAATTTATTGGTGTTACTGTTCCTTTAAATTGTTTACTTTAATCACCATCATTTAGTACTACTCATGGTGCATACAGCGTTATTTGATAGTAGTATTTAATAGATAGGGGTAAGGTGTGAAATTACAGAGCAATATTAAGGGGTTAATTTACTAAGGGTCCAATTTCGAAGTGGAAATCAAATTTTTTGGGGGGGTCATTTTTGATCAAATATGGACAATTTTGATTGAAAAACTACCATATTCGATCGAATGAAAATCGTTTGAATCGTTAAAATTATTCGATTGAAAGATTTTCACCAAAATCCTTTGATTTCTCATAACTTAGAAAAACTTTCAGGACAAGTTCTGTGAGGTCTTTAAGCTGGGGAACAGTCAAATTAGAATGATTTTTAAAGGGCCAGTACTTCGAAATTAGAATTTTTTCAATTCAAATCTAATTTTGGGCTATTCGATAGTCGAAGTAGCCCAAAATTACTTTGAAATTCGAATTTATGAAATTCGAATTTTATTAAAATTTTCACTTCGACCCTTAGTAAATCAGCCCCTAAGGGTCTTGTATGGCTTTGTACTTATGGATATAAACACTAAATGGCTTTGAGCTATTCAATTTCTATTCTCATACCGATACATCTGACTGTTTGTAAGACACTTAGGGCCAGTTTTACTAAATTCACATGAAGAATTCGAAATTCGATCGAATTTTCAAAAAGATTCGAATTTCAAATACCTTTTTAGGAGTACTTCGACCATCGAATTTCAAAAAATCGCTAGAATCGAATTATTCGAATACTTTGAATAAAAATGTATTTGAATATTCAACCATTCGATACTTTAGCCGCATCTCTGATACTATGTACATCAACCTATATATTCATTAACACATACTCACCAACTACTATACAACATTATTAAGTATATCTTGGTCAATTGTCTGATCCTGGTCAAATGTCTGATCTAAATATCTACTCAGATGATACTATAATGTATGCTATCTACATGTACTCAAATGCGTCTCACATATTGTTTTGTACAGTTGGTACTTTACTTTGCACACTGAATCCATATACATATATTTTATACTACTTATATTTTTCAGTAATCTCTCTTATATCAGTGTTCTTAGTGTTCTGAGGCAGCAGCCCCGTGCCGCCCCCCTTCCCGCTCCGTGCTTAAAAATCAGCGTTGGAGCGGTTCAAAAGGGGGCTGTATTGCTAGTGCATTGAGCACAATTGTGGTCTCTGCACTAGCGGAGCCGAATTTCCGGGTTAAACCCGGAAGTTTGGCTCTTAAACTTACAAGAGAGCGGCTTTTTGCAACCCCTTGTAACCGGCTGCTCCGTGCCGCCTGAGGCAAGGTTCTCAACTTGCCTCAATGCCAGAGCGGCCCTGGCTGGGACCCTTATTATTCTCCCTATCTACTTCCTCGCTTGACAATTTAATCAACTCATATGGCCTCCACTACCACCTCTATGCTGACGATACTCAGATCTATCTCTCCTCTCCTGATCTCAACCCAGAACTCCTAACTCGGGTCTCCTCCTTCCTGTCCGCTATCTCTACTTGGATTTCACAATGCTACCTTAAATTAAACCTCTCTAAAACAGAAATGGTTCTCTTTCCTCCATCTAACACCATTAACCTCCAGGAAGTATCCATCATAGCTAACTATTCCACTATCACCCAGTCTCCCCAGGCCTTGGAGTAATCCTAGATTCTGTTGTGTCATTCACTCCTTATATCTGGTCACTTATTAAATCAGGTCACTTCCACCTTAGGAACATATCCAGAATATGATCATTTATCACCTAAGATTCTACCAAAATTCTTCTTCACTCTCTCTCATCATATCACGACTAGTTCACTGTAATCGTCACCTTTCCAGTCCATAATGAGCACTGTCGTGAGAATTATACGCCTTAGCAACCGCTCCTCCTTTGTCATGCCATTCTATCTTTCAGAATTAAATTCAAATTAATGACCCTAACATTCAAAGCACTTCTTAACTCTGCCCCACCCTACATCTCTGAACTCATCTCTATACACTCACCCAACTGCTTTCTACTCTCCTCTACTGACCTGCTACTCAACTCTTCTCTCATTACCTCCTCACATGCTTGCATTGCTGCCCCCCACCTCTGGAATTCTCCCACGGTATTGCCGACTTTCTCCCAACCTTTATGCTTTTAAAAAAATCTCTTAAAACGCACTTATTTAGTGAAACCTACCCTCACTCTGCTTAACTACCAAATGCAATACCACATACAGTACCACATCTCTCACCCACTTAATTCTGATCATGCCCATTCCGACACCTTGTGTATTATTCCCTTCCCCTTAGAATGTAACTCTTTCAGCATAGGGCCTTCTTCACCATTTGTACCAGTATTGATTGTGATGTATGTAACTCCATAAGTTCTAAATATATAACTCATGTAATTTATTTGTATAAACACATTTACTTTACAGAGCTATGAAATATGTTATATAAATACTATATAAATACATGTTGTTATTAATAATATTACCACTAACTTACCTGATCTCCCCATTCATTTATAACTGGCATATTGATATCATCAATAAAGACAGACATTTTCTTTCCTGCTGGAGGTCCATACGTTGTTCCCATGCGTTTATCCACATAGCTCTCAATTGTTCTCTAAAAACATCAGTGGATTTATGTACAAGACAAAGATTGCATTTTTTTTTTAATTATTTTGTACACAGATATACAGCACATGAAACTGATGAATTTCGGTAAAGATAGACATAAATTACTTATGAAGAAACAATGTACTATAAACACACATATAAAACCTTTGACACACCTATGTATTATTATTGTATTTAATTATTTTATTAAAATATTATAAACATAATTACATTTGAATAACATTATCTTGTTTAAGTTTTAAAATGTATCAGTACTGAGATTAACTGGCCCCTGAATTGTTGACCCCTGAATTGTTGACCCCTCAGAGTCAGACTGCAAAGTCCCTGAGCTGTCCTTACCTTAAATTCACACTGTAAGCCCCTGTATTGTTCACACTTTAGATTAAGACTGTAAGACCGTGCACTGTTCACAACTCAGATTCACATTGCATTGTTTACCTGTTTAAACCTCAGACAGACTGTAGGAGCAAAGATGGCATTGGGTAACTGTAAAGTGCAGTTTTACAGGTTTATGTTAGAGTGGCCCTGGTCAGTAACTTGTTTGGTTACTTGCATGGTCCTGATCAGCTTGCCTTTGTCTGCCCTACTCTGCCTGCCCTGCTGTACTCCGCCTCTATGTTCCATACTCTGCCTGCCCTATGATGTCTGTGGGAGTTTATTCTGAGGGTTTGTTAGAATTTAAAATTTTTGTAAGGAGGTCCCAAATGTGTTTCATTACTTGATGATGTTGAGGAGGAGGCATATGGATAAGGAAAGTTAAACTACAGAAGTAGGTAAGAAATGTTGTACATTATGTTTTGGGTTTCTGTACTAGCCTCAGGCAACCAAAGCCCTTTAGCATGTTAGATCTGTGTCTCCAAAGATGCCGCAGCTCTGTGCTGCTGTCAGTTACTGAGCTTAGGGACTGACTCAAAATATACAGGACACATAGAATATAAATATCACAGTATAAGGCTGATTAGTAATTAATACAGATAATTACTACATGGCAGTACAGAAACCAGCGAACTAGCATCAGAATTTAATAATCATCCCTGTAGCATCAGCTTATATGACAGGCCAACCTCATTTTTTGCTTGATAATTTGTGACAAGTTCTCAACAGCTGCTCAGACCCCACTGAGCATGTGAGTGTTGCAGACACTTTCCAAGATGGTGACCCCCTGTGACAAGTTTGAAGTCCAGGATAATAGCTGCTATTGAGAAGCTTTAGGCTTGGTGCAATAAGTTCAGTATATAAAACATGGTGTTTTTAGGGTTAATTTATTCTTTAAGGATATGTCTTAATATTAGATTTTTTATGTGATAAGATCATTAATCTGGGTATGGTTTTAAAAGTTCTTGTGAAAACATGGGTGTGGTTTAAAGTGTATGCTAAAAAAGTACCAAGTATGCTAGAAAAATTCCAGCCCACTAGACCACAGAAGATGGACAGTACCACTCTTTTTACTACTTGTTTTCCTCGTAAGATATATATAGTTGATAACTTAATTGTAAATATAATACCTGAAACATGAAAGGGGTAGTTGCTGAAGAAAAATTCAGACTCTTTGCCATATAGCTCTCAGGATTATATTTTGACATGAATCCCTTAATAATGACTGTCTTTGCTGTGCCTTGCTCTCCAGTTAATAGAACTGCCTGAAAGAAATTATTAATATATGGATGAAATGTGTGTAAATAAATATTATAATTTAAAATAATTTTAACAGTGCTCATAAGAAAGCACTACTACTTTCTTTGTACCAGGTAAAAGGAATCTAGGGCTGGGTTGCACACTTACTGTAGGTGCAATAAGTACAATTGACATTAACAACCAACATGGTCATCATTTTCCAGATTGTAGTTAACTGTTTAATACCGATTGGTACTGGAAACGGCAGCTGTGCAATTTAGAGCCTAATGTTTTGTAATTATATTACATTGTACAAATGGGAATTCATTTTCACACACACACACACTTTTCATATATGTATATACAGTATGTGTGTGTGTGTTTGTATGAACACAAAACTATATGGCCAAAAGTATTCTGACATCTGCCTGCCTGTCCAGCATATCATTCCTAAACTAAGGTAGTTAATATAACTTAATATGAGGTTGGTCCTCCTTTTGGTGCTATAAAAGGTTCTACTATTATGGGAAGGAATTTGACTTGAGTTTGAAACAACATTGTACCATGTAGCCTTATAGTTTGCTTTCAAACCAAAGAAAACAGCCCCAAATCATTTTCCTCTTATAGAAAATTCAAGCAGACAATGTTCTCTGGGCATCTCTGGACAGTTAGAACATAGTCCTTATAAAAATCGTTCTAAATTAATCCAATGGAAGTGACTGTAGGACTAGCAAGATGAACTGGGTGTAGCTAGACAGTCAACAAACAATCTGTGTTTGGTTTAAAAGAGAAGTAGCCTATAGCCATAGTAGTGAAGAAATTTTATCTAAACACAACCCCATATCGTTAGAAATGCGGAGTGCTTGCCATCCTTTACCTTTCCTTGCTTAGCTATCGTCTGGATTAAGAAGTCTGTTCTGACATTGTCAACATTGGGGACTAAGATGGATCCATATTCTGGAGTGCTGTCAGAAGGATAAATATACTCTTCCACAGAAGTGTTCCAGTGCATCCATTTTCCTTAAAGGTAATGAAAGAAATGCAAAAGAAAAGGTAATTTATCACCTTGCATTAATCTGTTTGTTCTAGCATTTAAAGCAGCTGTACTCATTTCATTCAGTAAACTACAAAGCAGTTTAGCACATGAATTTAAAATTATGAGAAATTAACTATATATGAACAAGCATTGCTTTAATACAAGGATTTTTATTGTTTCTAGTAAAATATGGTATACATCTTCCATATAGCAGCACAAAGCAAACTGGTATGATCAACAGATCTAATGAAATTTAATCTCCAGTGTGGGCTTTTATATTTTAATATAAAACATCTGGGAATTTCAGTTTTGTATTTAGATATGATCATGAAAGCTGTAACAGAACAGAGAGAATGAACAAAACAATGAAAAATAATCTATTTATAAATTAAAACACCTTAATTTAAAAATGCTGAAGGGTTTAAAGAAAAGTTATTTTATTGCAAACTGCCTGTTTTATCTACATTCAAAATGTTAAATAATGCAGGTATAGATGTTAACATAAATGAAAATCACATTTTCAGTTTTACATTGCTCTGTGGTTTATTATTCCACACAAAATGATAAAATAGTAAAACATTTTTAATAAATATTATAAAATATTCAATAGCATAATTTTAATATATAATGAAAATCTAAGACTATAACAAAATATTTTTTTATCTTTTCTTTATTTTTGTTTTTTTAACACAAGTTATTTTGTATATAGTTTCAACATTAATACATAAAGTACAATTATTCAGGGAGGGGGGTGATAGTAAAGGGAAGACACAATTTGCCAGTTTATTTGTATTCTACCAGTATTGTTGCCAGATTTATCTATTCTAATTGTGCTTATCACATAGTTTTGTTATATATATTCCATGGTGTCCATATTTCAATATGCTTTTCTGTTGTATGTGTCAATAAAGCTGTTAAGTACAACATATTATGTGTTAGCATAATTATTTCCTTTAATCTCTGAGTGGTAATGCAAATTCTTATCAAGCAAGATACAAATTAATTGATGCATGTGCAGCTGATGGTCGCCCAGGTCTAAAGATATATAATAATATTTCTCTTAATCTTCAGCAAGTTCTACAAAAGAAGACACAGATGTAGAATTTGGCAAAAAAGAAGTAAAGATCAGAGATCCAACAGTGCTGAGATATATTGGGAAATAGGCATATTGCACAGATTTCTTCCAGGAGTGATGGAACCAACAAAACTATCAAGTGAAACCACAACAAATCAGAAAAGATTATGGTCTGCTTATAATTAATCTATCTACGCATCAACCGCATGGCTGTATAAAAGCGATTATCTTTTTGTTCCACTAAAGTAGTTAAATATCTGTTTTTATTCACATGGAAGCTATTACTTAAAAAATACTTTGCTAAGAATAGAAATGAGTGGACATAAACTGATCAACATGCGGTATGTGACCTGAATAGTTTGTTAGGTAAAAATTAGGCATTATCAGACAATTAATATTTTTAATAAAATTGATATATTTAAAATCTTCTGATTTTAAACCACCCTCTATATTTACACATCCTTTCCACAGTCAAGCAATACAGATTAGAAGAACTTCATCTAATTTTAATCTGACAAGGGAAAGGGACTGGGTAATGGAGATGAGGAAGGAGGTTTAATTTACAAAAGCTACAGTATCATAGACTACACCAGGGATCCCCAACCTTTTGAACCCCGTGAGCAACATTCAGAAGTAAAAGGAATTGGGGAGCAACAGAAGCATGAAAAATGTTCTTGGGGTGCCAAATAAGAGCTGTGATTGGCTATTTGGTATAACCTACATTTAGGCTCTGTTTGACAGTGCACTGACTGATTGATTTCCTGGTTTGACCCTTGCCTGCCTGACTATGTTTACTCTCTGCCTGCCTTGACCCTGCCAAACCTGATTACGGTTCTGTCTTATGCCTTTTACCACGACCGTCTGCCCAAAGACTTTACATTTACGTTCATGCCCCTTTTGCTTTGCACCTCTCTTATGAAGACGTGGTGGCATCCGATTAGCAGAGGGCTCCTCCCGAGGTGAAAGGCAACTGTTTTAGTTAGAAGCAAGAGCCTAGAACAGGGTGCTTAGCTTGGGTTCTGGATTAGGGTGCTGATCGTTACACATATGTATCAGAGGTTAACTGGGTAACTGGAAGATCATTGTAGTTAATTAACACTGATTTCTCTAAACAAATGATTCATTAGCCATACACACATACCAATGATCACCTAGAAATTCTATGAAACACAAGAACATATTTACAAAGTTCAACTTTGGTAGTTCATTCCACATCATTTTGCATCTTATGGGTGGAATATAAAAACAAAATTATACTTTAATGCTCTTACATTTAGATTAGACAGTGAGTTGTCAATTTGCACCATAGTATATACTTAAGAATCATGAAAAATAATAAAGTGAACTCAAACTTACTATTTATTACTTTTTTTACTTACCTTCTGTGGTTACATAATAGTCAAACATTGTGTCATCACTTCCTGTTGGGATTGTTGGAAGATCCAGATGCACACTATCATGAGAGCGAAGCCACTGTTCCATCCTTAATCTGTCATCAAGTTCCAGTAGAGCACCAATACTCCACATTAAAGAAAATACATAGAGTCTCTCTAAGTGTTCTGCAGTTATATCACCTCCTTGATCCTAAAAATAGACAGAATGCTAGTGTCAAAACAGATAAGAAAAGCAATGTACAGAAGTGTACTGAACTGAAAGTTTACCTTAGGTGGAATAAGCCCTTGTAACATGTTGATGCTTTGCATGATTATAAATGCTTCCACCATTTCCATCTTGTATTCTAATGACTGTACACTAAACCGGTATAATTCAGAGAATGAGCCACTGTACAGTTTTCTGAGAATGTCTGCATCTTGTTGGGAACGTTTTTTCAACCATCCCTTTAATAACAAAATGTAAATATTCAGTTAAAAAAATCAACATGGCAACAAGGGAGAACCTGTGTGAATTATGTAATGTAAGTTAAGTATGATCCTCAGAAATATAGTAATATTATAAAGTATAAAAAAAAGATGTCCATCAAGTTCAACCTTAAACCAGCCTAACTGCCAGTTGATCCAGAACAAAGAGGAAAAAACATCTGAAACCCAATTGTTGTGTTTGGTAGCTGAGGATGAGGAAGGTATAACAGTGCCTTATTAGCAGGCTCATGCAGCCATTACATAACAGCAATAAGTCTTACTTTCACTTTAAAGCTGTACAGAAAGTCCTGTGTATGCACAGTGCCACCTGCAGGCCATTTGTATAAACACCGCATATTCCCCCTATAGTAGGAAAGCATTTGGACAAATATATAAACAGTAACAATTAAACTGTATGTATCTTAAAGCAATATATATATTCTTCACATGACATAGTCCATGCAGGTAGTTTCCCGATTCTCTCAGTATGCCTTATAGGTTCACTTTCTTCTACCCTATTGCGGTTGGCATTAGGAGTACGGAAATGTCCTTCATCAAATGGAACATCTCCAAAGTCATATCTAGCAGGAGCAAGACGACTTGCATTCCATAAGCGTCCATCAGACAGTTCATATGTGTATGGTCCTCGCTGGCGTCTCACTTCAAGTGGTGTAGTAAATTTAGATTGTCCTTGTTTCAGTATTCCTGGTTTCTTAATTCTGACTAAAGATCCAGGCTGAAAGTGCAGATTTTGTAGGAATAGTCTTTGGTGGAAGTTTGACGTCTGCAACATGTAATAATTCAGCTGGAGATGATTGGGTTGTTGCGTGACATGTTGCTCTTTAGTTATGTAGGAACTCTGTTGTAAATACTTTCCAAGAATTCCCAGTAAGATTTGCGGTCTGTAGTTCTTTTCAGACTTCTATCTCTCAGAAAGGATTCAAACTCATATGAGACAAACTGTGGTCCGTTGTCTGATATTAACTCCTTTGGATTTCCTTCTCTGCTGAAGACTGTAGACAGTGTTATTACTATAGCTGATGTTACAGGAGAAACAAATGCAATTTCTGGCCATTTACTTTAATAGTCTATCAGAGTTATAGCAAATCTGCAGTCTATAGGAGCATCTGTAAAAGGGCCCACAATATCAATAGCAAGTTTTTCCCATGTTGTATCAGGAAATGGTACTGGCTGAAGTGGTGGTGTATGTGTGATAGCTGTTTTGTCATGATTCTGACAAGTAATGAATGGCAGTAACCACATCAGCATCCATTGCTGGCCACCAGTACAGTTCTCGCAGTCCTTGTTTTGTACGTACAATTCCTTGATGACTCTCATATGCAAGTTGTATGAGCTTTTTTCTCAAGGTCTCTGGTACCAATAAATGGTGAGCTCCACGGACAACATAGCCATCTACTAAGGACAGTTCGTGTCTAATCCTGTAGTAAGGTTGAAGATCAGGACTGAGTTTCTTTTCAGCATTTGCCCATTTGTTTTGTAAGATATCCTGTAGTTTTACTTGAATTGGACATGTGAGGCAAGCTTGCTAAAAATCAGCAGCTGTAACTGTAGATGATAATATATCAGTCAGTGCTACAATTTCCATGTCCTCATCCAGCATATCAGAAGCTGTAGGTAAAGGTAAACGTGACAAACAATCGGCAGTAACATTTTTCAAATCTGGTTTGTATTGCATTTTGTAGTTGAAATTCAATAGCCTTGCTGACCATCTAGCTATACGCATTCCAGCTCTTCCTAGCCCCTTTGTTGTAAGTAGTGTAGTTAAAGGGCTATGATCAGTGCATAACGTAAATTCTCAACCCCATAGGTAGGTTCTCCATTTTTCTGTAGCCCAAACACACGCTAGAGCTTCTTTTTCAACAGATGGCGCGAATCTACCCCGTTTCACTTTGCTGAAAAATTCGCGAATTTCCAGCGGAATTCTTGAATTGGCGAAAAAATTAGCGAAATGAGTTGCGGCACGTTTTTGACGTGTGTTGCGTAATTTTTGTCACGTCGCGTCATTTCCGATGCGCGTTGCGTCGTTTTCGTCCCTTTCCAGTTACTTGTCTTGGAGATCCATAGTTGGAGCGTAGACAATTATATCATCCAAGTAGCATTGTACCCCAGGTATGTCATGGAGTATAGAAGACATAAGTCTTGGAAAACAACTCGGTGCTGAAGCCAGTCCATAAGGTACACGCTTGAACCGAAACAAATCATCATGGGTGATAAATGCAGTGAGGTCTCGGCTTTCTTCATGCAGTAATACTTGATGATAAGCACTCTGAAGATCCAGGGTTGAAAAGAATTTTGCTCCTCTATTTCCTCTATGTGTGGCAAGGGATGATTATCAATAACAACTGCTTTATTAGGTTCACGGAAATCAACACACAATCGAATACCTCCAGTTTTCTTCTTTGTTACAACAATTGGTGAAACCCATTCAGAGGATTCTGATTTTTCAATCACATCTTGCTCTACCAGTTTATTTAGTTCCTGTGAGACAGTCTCCCTTATAGAGTAGGGCAAGCACCTCAATTTCTGGTGTATTTTACATCTGGTCTCAACTTAACTTTGTGTACAAAGGTCTTTGCACAGCCCAGTGATGTGTTGCTTTCTGGTGAAATTTTAGACACTGGCTGTGTGGCAGGCACTGGTGCTATAGTAATGAGACCATCAACTAATTGTAGGTTTAATGCAGCAAAGAGATCCCTTCCAAGTATAGCAGTACCTTTATTCACAATGTAAAAGTCACATTTTGCAGTATTTGATTTAAATTGTACAGTTACTGGCAAGCAACCAAGCACAGGGATTGGATCCTTTAAGTAACTGACCAATCTCAGGGCAGGTGCACTAAGCGTATCTTTTGCTAAGTATTTCAAGAAAATATCCTTTGGTAGTATTGAAACAGCAGAACCTGTATCAAGCATCAGGTTAATGGAGTGTCCCTTGACAGCAGAAGCAGTACTGACACTGACAGTGCATATAAACTTGTCTGGAATAAATGTACCAGCTTTATCCACACTTAATACTGTTTGTAGTAGTAAGTTCATGAACATATTTAGTAGAACTATGGCAGACCGTAGCAAAGTGACCTGGCTTTAAAAATTTGCAGCACTGTATAGCTTTTGGTGGACATTTAGCATAGTTTGCAAGGTGTTGTGTTGAGCCACAGCGAAAGCAGTATTTTTTATTTTTATTCACTGCACGGTTTTGCCAGGGCTGCTCCAGCCATGAGGCAAGGTGAGACCCTTGCCTCAGGTGGCATGGAGCGGCCAGTTACCAGGGGTGGCAAAAAGCCGCCTCTGGTAAATTTAAGAGCCGAATTTCCATTTTTTAAAACGCTTCTAGTTTTTTTCCGTTTTTTAAAACGCTTCTAGTGCAGTAGCCCTCGCTGAACTAGTGATGCGGCCCCTCCTCCACCTGCTCCGACGCTATAAGTTAGAAGCGTGGAGCGGGAGGGGGGGCGGCATTGGGGCTGCTGCCGCCTGAGGAACACCCCTGGGTTTTGCAGTGAATCCCTTTCCTTAGCACTGTATTTTTCCTGTGACTGCGTATTATTAGGCCACAGTTTTGAATTCACAATTTGTACATTCCCAGCAGTTCCCTGACTGAGAGTTTTAGCCTCTGCCACAGCTGTTTCAATTTGGCTAGCAACTGTAATAGCCTTTGCAAGGGTTAAATCTTGCTCTAGGAGCAGTCTCTCTCTAATGCGTGGTGAGTTTGTTTTTTCCACTATTTGGTCTCTTAGCATTTCATGTATTAGATTCCCAAACTCACAGGTAACAACCAGCTCTCTCAAAGCTGCTACAAAATGTTCCATGGATTGACCATTACACTGTCCACGTTGTCGGAATTTATATCTTGCAGCAACCACGTTTACTTTTGGCACAACAAAATTCTTTATAGCAGTAAGAGCAGTTTCATAAGTATCATCAGGTAATGGTAATGTATGGAATATACGCTGTCCCTCTGCCACCAGGCAGTGAATAAGTAAAGCACTCTTTCTAGCTGCAGAAATCTCCCCTTGGTCAGCAGCAACAATGTAATTATCAAACATACGGATCCAAGCAGTAAAAGGTATGGTAGGCTCACCAGGGTTTGGTAGAAAAGGTGCAGGCTGCTGCAGAGGTAGAAAAGACATCCTTATCACCATTTGTTGTGTTTGGTAGCCGAAGATGAGGAGGTTATAACTTTATTAGCAGGTTCAGTGGCGTAACTACCAGGGGAGCAGGGGGTGCAATTGCACCAGGGTCCGCTCCCTCTCAGGGCCCGCCGGAGAGGCTTAGGAGAACTCCAATGTGCAATTCATAGGGGGAGAGCCCGATGGGGGACCCAGGTGCCAATCCTGCACCAGGGCCCACCAGCGAGTAGTTACGTCACTGAGCAGGTTCATGCAGCCATTACATAACAGCAGTAGGTCTTACTTTCACTTTCAAGCTGTACAGGAAGTCCTGTGTATGCACAGTGCCACCTGCAGGCTATTTGTATAAACACCACACCAATGTGTGTTTTAGTTTTTAACCACTAGGCTTCCAGTGTTCAACCTGTTTTGAAACCTGCCAAACTGCAAGTGGATCCAGTGCAAATGAGAAAAAACATCTGAAACCCAATGTGTGTTTTGAGTTTTAACCATTAGGCTCCGAGTGGGGGGGGGTGATAATGGTGTCTTCTGGATAAGAGGTCTTTCTGAAATTTGGAACTCCATACTTAAAATCTGCTAAACATTATTTATCTCTTTGCCTGCCAAGTACGTACACCGCATGTAACTGCAGAAATCAGCACTGTGCTGATTCTCTGCAGAGACTGACCCTGGGCAACGAGGCTGTCATGTCGGTCCTGTGACAGGATTGTCACATGGTACACTTAAAAGCGGAAGATGCAGCGGATCGCGCATCTAGCTGCATTTACCAGTTTCCTCCTGCATCTACGATGCCCACACACTTTCTGCTTGCGGAGACTCTGCATACACGCTGCATATTTAGCTGTTTGGTGCTTTGATATAGAAAGATGTATTTTACTGTATTTGATCTAACAGAATATGTAATTTTCAAAAATATGTTTTTCTTGGGGGTCTTTTTAAAGTTTGGGGGTCTTATGGCACATAATGGACATTCGGTGGTTTGATTTCAGCATTTGAGTTGGGCAGCATGAGAATTTATATGCCCTTTTTTTTAGCAAAACTTATGCATAATGGGCGTCAAACTATTCAGTAGACCTCTACGTCCATATTTGGGGTGATTTTTCTTTGTACGTAAAACAGTGTGTGAGATAAATCCTCTATGAGATAATGAGATAAAAACCTCTACGTTTGGAAAAGCTTTGCAGTTTGGTAGTTTGATGTAGAAAGATGTCTTTATTTTTGTTGGATTTATTAGAATGAGTGCTTTCCAAAAATACAGTATATAATTTTGGGGCTTTTTTTTGTACTGTTAGGAGGGTCTTGTGGCACATAATACGCAGTCTGGGGGCTTTGTTCAAAGAAGGTGAGTTGGCAGCCGAGGAAATTCATATTTTCATTTGGGGTCTGCACATGGTATGGTAGTACAAATACAGAGTTAATGATTTTGGATTTGTCAGAAAGTGTACTTTCCAAAGATATATGGTTTTCAGGGGGTCACCATAATTTTTACCTTCTATCTTACATAAACTGGCAGTGTTTATAAACAGTTTAAATGTAAGCCATCAAAAAATTATGCACGAGGTACATTCTGGAGTCTTAAGATAATAAGATACTGCAGCGTGGAAAGTTTTGAGGTGATTTTTGGAAAATTCACCAATATTGCCAAATTTTAGAAAGGTTTGTGGCTTGGTGCTTTGGAGTAGAAAGACATGCACGCCCAATTTGGATTCGGGGGAATGTGTACCTTCCTAAAATATATGGTTTTCTGGGGTAAACATAATTTTTTCTACCTTTGTTTCCCCCAAAAATGATTGAATGGGGTTTCTAAATTTTCGGGCCCCTATATGCCACATGCTAAGGTAAACCTATACATATTGGGCATCAAACTGTTCAGTGGACTCCAAATCAGTGTTCTTGTACATAAAATAAATGATGCTTCTGATATATGTGATTGTAGTATATGAAACATAATTTTTTTCATTTTATAAGACAATTAGAAGCTGATATTTTTTACAGAAGGGGAATTACACAACAATTCTAGCATAGTTTGAAAGCTCAAGTTGTCCTGAAAAAAACAATATATATATATTGTTTTCCTTAAAGTGAAAGAATACAAAGTTTTTAAAAATGGTCTGGCAATAAAAGTATCAAGTCAGCAAGCAAGGTTACAGTCCATATTTAGCGGGGTTATGTTATTGCTTCCTTGAATAGGTTATGCAGCTGGTCTTGGGGATACAGTGTTAGTTTTAGGTTGTCAGGAATCATGTCCTGTGAAGTAATGACTTCTTGAGCTTTGAAGTGATGGTTCCAGTGGTAGGGACTACAGGAGGGGTTATATTAGCAGTAATAAACTAAGACATTAGGGGCAAATGTTAAATGCCCAGGACAAAGGTGCCCCTTTGTGCTAACATACTTAGCACTTGCATCTTGGGGATTGCTGGTCTCTACACTGTGCACCAGATAAAAAATCCTGATGCTTCCTAACTTGCACATCTGAATGACCCGTAAGTTAGGGAGGTCGGTATGCTGGTATCTAAGTGTCTTGCCCATCCCCTGCTCATCTTGGTTACACAATGCAGAATAAATTTTTCTGCATTTTGCACACTGTTTCCTACATTGTTAATGGCCCTTATTGTGTGACAGCAAAGACTGTGCTGGTTTCAGGGACAGTCTTACATGAGCAGCTCCAGGGTCGGACAGCAGGCCCGGTGGGCCGCCCTCCGGACCCCCTGGCCCCCATCTGTGAGACTGTAATGCAGCGCACCTGTGTGCATAAGCGGCACAGCACGCTTAGGAGGTGCACATGTGCATAGGCACGCATGCTCACACAGGAGCACAGTGCCGCAAATTATTTTTTTTAAATAGGTCCAGGAGTTCGGGAGACGGGGGTCTGGCCCGACGGGGGCCCATGACGGCCAGGTAAGTTTGACCCTGAGCAGCTCATTTTACTGGAACGCAGGGATCATGTTCAGCAGGGCCAAAGATAAGAAATGTATGAACTAATATATGGCATTATTACAGTTTACAGTCAGTGATTCCACCCCTGCCCCCTGCCCCAGACCTGCACTAAGGAGTAATTTGAAGATGAAAACTTTAATCTACAATATTAGAAAACTATTCAAAAATAGAAAGCAACTGAAAAAAGTCTTTACACCAGAAATTAAATGAAAAAAAAATGTAAGAGGAACAACTCCCTTTAAAGAGACAATCAGATAATTTAAGTTAAAACATTAAAGAACTGTCAGCCACATAACAGGGGGTTATTTTAACTTTATATATGGGAACTTTACCTCAAGGATGGGACTCCAGGTTAAAACTGAAGAACTCATGAACACCATACCATTTCTTGAAACTGTTGCTGGCGAAGCATTATCAATGTTGTGAGGTTCAAAGACTATTTTACAGTTTGGAGCCATTGGAATGCGATCTCCATTTGCTAGTGTAAGAGTCTTGTTGTCATCTAAAACAGAGTTTAAGTTTTCGATCCATATAGCATCCACAGGTCCATCAAGCACAATCCATATATGTTCCCCTAAATTATAATGCAAATACAAACATAAATAATATGTATCCCTTGGGTACATTCAATTCCATATTTTAAGAAACAGATACAAAACTAAATAAGTTATTGGCTATTTCTAAACTCCATATTAACATACTTTGATAAGTGATAGGATTATTTGTTTTGCTATGTAAGCAACATTTGTTGTAATTTTACATATAAATGAGAATAAACATTCAGTATAATTCCTTTTTGCACTAGTTAAAAATTTGTGCAGAATATTTATATTCTTTATTAAATTCTTCAACTCTAGGAGATGCTTTACTATTTGTATTTGCCATTCTCCTAAAAACAGAACAGCTATATTGCATAGGAGTAAAATGAAAGGCAGCTTAGCTGTTCCAGACTGCCTTTGTTACCATAAAGCTGCAGCATTCAAAAGTTATAGAATCATCAAGAAAAATAAAGTTGTATTGATACAAACAACAACCTAAAATAATTGGTAACCATTGTTATTATTTTTCTAAATGTCTGTATAAATAAACTTTAGACATTTGCGTTTTCATGTCTACTTTACGTCCAGTTTTCTAGTAATATGTGCCATTGGATAAATCTTTAATATAAAAAATCTATTAAAGAATCTTTCCAAACTGGTGTGTGTGTGTGTGTATATATATATATATATATATATATACACGTGTATATATATATATATATATATATATATAGTTTGGGGGGAAAATTTTATAGCTCTTTTAAAGATCTTAAGAATAAGAGACCAACTACAAATTCACTAAAATCCATTAGAATTAATGGGAAGACAAGATTACTTTGCAGTTTAGGTGTTTTTTTATAACTCCGTAATAGCATATACAGTGTCCTAACTATTTAGAGAAGCTATTTCCTAATATGCTACAACTGTTCTTCATAAAATTTCTTCCAAACACAGCTCTCAGATAGCTTTTTAAACTTAGTATGACTGTTCTTCAATGTAAATACCTCTTAACACAGGACAATTCTTTGCTGACCATTTTGCTGCTGACTGGCCTGGCTTGCATATATGTTTCACTATGAATTTTTATTTGTTTTATTTTTGTTATAACACTTTCTTTTCCAATTAATAATTCACCTAATAAAGTGTAAACAGTGTAATCTAATACCAGATAGCTTTTTCAACTAAGGGGTAGATTTATTATATTGTATAACAAAGACGGCAGAATAATTTTCCACACATCGACAGACAACACTATGTAAAAGAAAACGCTTTTTATACTGTATATGCATTTTACAATGAATTCTTGTTTGTTTTATTTTTGTTACAATGCGTTTTTGACAATGAATAATTAACCTAATAAAACAATGTGAAATAGTATAATCTATTAGCATAGACAGAAAACATTATCAGATTGCATTCACTGGAAACAGACATTTTTGTGTGTTTGATTTAAAGTCATTGAGGGTCATTTATAAAGTTCATGCTGCGCATAATTGTTCGCAAATGGTTGTTTTGTCCATGCTTTTTCATAAAAGCTAAAATATTGCACTGCTGTGCCCATCTTTCTGTTTTTTGTGAAATCACATTGTGAATAAATTTTCGCAAATGACTCGCAAGCAAGACGGGTCTTTGCGTGAGTACAGGCACTTTGCGAGGTTGTTATTATAATTTTTATTCCGTATTTAATGCTTTATTTCATAAGCATCATTCATTAAGATTGCATACCGAATAGTGATGGGCGAATCTCCCGAGATTCGCTTCGCCGAAAAATTTGCGAATTTCCAGCGAAATTTGCGAATTGGCGAAAAAATTCGTGAAACGAGTCGCACGTCGTTTTTGACGCACGTCACGTCAATTGCGGGCGCGTTGTGTCGTTTCCGTCACGTCGTTTCCAGCGCACGTCGCGTCGTTTTCGACACGTCGCATCAAAAACGACGCGCAACTCGTTTTTTTGGGTGAATTTTTTTTGGCGAATTTTTGCTGGCATTTCGCGAATTTATTCGCCAGCGGCGAATCGCGGGAATTCGCTGCGAATTCGCCCCTGGCGAATAAATTCGCCCATCACTAATACCGACTAAGAAAACAATGTTTATTTTCTCCTCAGGAATATGTGTCAATCGTGCCTTTTTCTTGTTCAAGCAGACTGGGGTGTCCAGTTTCCGCTATTCCTGTAAATTGCATTATGTCTCTTGTTTTATTAATAAAAGAAATACAAATAAAAAAAATCATGTGACTTTTGACCACACAAAGTAATTTTTTTTCCATCATTTGGTTCTTTTCAAGACCTTCCCTCATTTACATAAGTAAGTTAGGAGTTGAATTTGGTTTTGGATTCAACTGAACCCTTCATGAAAGATTCAGGATTCTGCTGAATACCAAAATAGTGGATTCAATGCATCATTTGAGAATTAGTGTGGTCATTACTAGGCAATCTGTACCAAATTTTAAACAAAGCCCGTGAGATTTTAGTACTACCTTCAAAACCCTCACTCAAACCCCATTTTAACTTGCATACATTACTTATGTATATTATTTATAGTACAGTATAATATTTAACGAAATGAATTAATAGCAATGTACAGTCATCCATTGTGTATTATACAGTGAATTAAGCCCTCAACTATGCCATTCCTATACCTGTGGAAAATAGTATACACATTATTTCTGTCCCTTGGTTGTATGCTGGTTAATTTGCATTCAGGCGAGTAGCAAAAACACAAAAAAAACATCATAGATAATTATTGGAATTATGTTTCGAGATAAAATTAATTAGAATGATTTTTAACTATAAATAATAAAGTTATACAATTTTAATATAGGAAAGTTATAATCAATCCTATGAAGTGTAGCAATCGATAGTAGTAATCAGGCTCCTGATTACCCGATATAGATATAGGGATTGAAGAAATCGTGACAATCCTATCGGCAATAGTATTTTGAGCGTTGTATGGTATCTAGGCAACGAAACAAGTAAACAGTAAGTCCCCGCGAGATAATAAGAGAGCGGGATTAGAACTATCTGCTCATACGTAGAAGCGAATCCAGGAAGAGGCATACACTGAGTCTCGCGAGACAACAAGAAGGCTCATGCTTACGTATAACTCTTGCGATATGGGACCATATGGGCTCATGCTTACGTATAACTCTCGCGATATGGGACCATATGATGCATAACACGGAAGGGTTTTTAAACCTCCGTGTAACGGGAACCCTTTAGTAACGCCTTGATAAAGCTGAATTGCGAAATGCGCGTCGGCGTTTTATACTTCTTAATCTGATTTTTTGGGTCAAATACATGGGTGGGGAACTGGAGAGTGCTCAAACGAATGCTGGAATCTGTTTCTAATTTACCAGGAGGCCGTGGATTTGTGGTTTTTAGGGTATCATAGCTCTTCTTAAGTGCTAGGGTTTAGGTAATAACGAGACCACAGTCCCGGATTCTCTGCCTTCTCCATCTTTGTGGTGTCCCAGGGAAGAAAACAAATAGGTAGTAGTTTTTGGGACAACTCCACCTCTCTCTTTTTTTCTGATTCCTCCTATCCTTCATGAATTTGAGCACTAATTTATTATCCAATTTTTATCCAATTAATTGTAGTCATCAAATTAACTTATAGACCTTGATTATTTAAATTTATATTTCTAGCACTTGCAAGCACAAGCCTTTTACTATTTATTCATCACTGCAAACTTTCTATTTATAAAATGACAGATGCAATCTTTTTAAATTATCAAGTTTAGAATCACTTTTGTACCAATGAACTCTTATTCATTTAAATTATAATTGTAAATTAACTAGGCACTGCACTTTACCATTTTTCTGATTGATTCTAAATTTCAGCCAAATGAACTTTTAATGAATTGGTTGAATTAATTCAAATTGCACCTGATTAATTTGATTTGGCCTAACTGTCTTTTAGCCAAATCATCACTCACAAGGTTATATAATTACTGACTACCAATGCATGAGGGATAAAGTGGGGTATTCTTTTTTCTCTTTCTCTTGTTATTAATCATTACTGGCCTGAGGCCAGATCTCCACTTTACCTAAGGATAAAAATATATATATTTTTTAGCATAAATCTTTTATACAAAGGATATGATATGATATGATATATTTTACATATTAATATGGATACTTTGCTGTAAATGTACATATTTTTTCTTACCTCTTTTTGCCCGAAGTGTCTTTCTCCAAAGAGTGGAGAATATGCCATCAGTCCAATCATTCGTGGCTACATCAAGACGACCAAACATCTGAGGGGCTGTGATTGCTTTTGGATTCATTCTCATCTCCCTGTGGGGCTTTCCACAATCTATAGGTATTGAGATTAGTGCAATCCAGAATGATTTTGTGAAAACAGATTTTTTTTTGTGTATAACAGTAAAACAATGATCATAAAGTAACTGTATAAATATATATATATATATATTTATTTTTTAACTTAAATTTAAAGCTAAAAGACTCACATAACATTGTATTAACAGGGTAAAAAACTATAGGTAAGGGACCTGTTATCCTGAATGTTTGGAACTGGGTCTTTCTTTATACAGTATTGGATCGCTATACTTTTCTTAGATTATAGAAAATAACAGAATGTTAAAAGAGTTCCTGAAAAATGTTCAGGAAGAATGGTAAGTAATTTTCCAAATACAATAACTGTAACTTCCCAGTTTGGTAGGACTTTGCAAACTGTTCCCTTGAAGCAAGTTATGACTGTATACATTCAACATATTTATTCACTTTAAACTGCTGGAAGCAGAACATATGGATACCAGTATTCCACTAGACTATAAATTACCTGTCATAGCCTTCATCAAGGTGTGAATGCATGTTGTTTTTCCTGCCCCACTGGGTCCTAAAGTCATCATTCCATGTCTTACTCTCTGTGTTTCAAAAAGCTGAATAACTTTAAGCTTCCAAGGAGGATGACAGATTAGACCTGCTCCCTCAACCTGTATATACAAATATAGAAAATGACAATTTGCTTTTATCCAATGTATTTTTAACTGCTATGCATTATATTACTTATCTTCATGTTCATAATGTAGTTTTTAACACAGAAGATTTGGCAATCCATTTCACCATGCTGTGAATGTATTTGGTAAAATCCCTTTAAAGAAAGTGTAGCATTGTCTTAAAAATTCATTATTAAAGCCATTAGCCAGTCCCAGCTCACCACCTACTGTCAAACTGAAGAAAGGTACCACATTCCTCTGCATTTCTTAAGGTCAAACACTGTATCACAAAGTCTGATGGACAGCAGGACAACTCTCCAATAAAACCTTTCATTGCTTGAAGTGTATAAAAGGTCGGGGCTTACCACATTTCAGGGACTTCCACACTTAGGGGCAGATTTATCAAGGGTTTACGTGAAAATTTTAATTTCTAAGTAATATTTAGGTACTTTGACTATCGAATAGGTCAAAATTCGATTCCAATTGAAAAAATTTGATTCGAATTTTAAAATTCGACCCATCGAAAATCAAAGTACTGTCTCTTTAAAAAAATTTAATTCAATCCTTTGCCACCTTAAACCTGCCGAATTCCTGTTTTAGCCCATGGGGGACCTCCTAGAACCCTTAAGGGGTGTTTTTGAAAATCGAATGTTTGGGGGAAAACATTCCGTTTTCAATCGAAAAAACCCTCTAAAAAATTTGATGGTCGAATTTTGAAGTTTTTTAACTTCAAAATTCGACCCTTGATAAATCTGCCCCTTAAATTTAGGGATCTATTTTGTTAACCATTTTTAAAGCTGATTTATGTTTAGGGCCCCAGTAGCCCAATAAACTAATTTAGGAAAAGTCTTCAGACATAGTTCCAAGAATATCTAGGATGGCATATCTATTCACTTCGTATATACTGCTAACTGACCTGAAGCTGGGCTTTCAGTTGTATCTAGGAGAGAATGGCCATTATAACTGGCCTTCATTCTTAACACCATATGCTACTGGTCCAAGCCTCTCAAGAGTGGCCAGGCTTTCAAGAATTTTTAAACATTTTATTGTATTTTCAGTTCTTCATAGGTGTTTGTTTGTTCCCATGAAACTTATTTGGCCAACCGAAACTGCAATTCTGACCGCCAATTAGCATTTTTGATTGATTGGTTTTCTTGTGCTTTAATACTTTTCCATTGGTCTTGATTAGCCGTTTTTGAAAATTTTGTGCACTATATTTTCATTTGGGGTCCTTTACATGCCACATAGTTTGGTAAATGAATATATATTGGGCATCAAACTGTTCATTAGACCCTTGACATTCATATATAGGATGTGGGGCATAAATTGGGTACAGTTCAACAACACCTTGGTTTGCCGCACTCCACTTACTTCACATTCTAGGGTGCATTCGTTTCCCGAGCCGCTTCCAAGCCCAATATACAGTCCAATTCCAGTTAGGGAAGAAGCACACCTTTGGATCCGGCAATGCCTTTAAAACATTTATTTGCAGAAGTACAAAAGCATAGAAGCACAAGCTTTCGGGGACCAACCCCTTCCTCAGGGGGCACCAGGGGGATCCAAAGGTGTGCTTCTTCCCTAACTGGAATTGGCATAAATTGGGTAAACATGCAATTTTTAAAAAATTTCATAAAGACCACTATGCTGAACATAGCGTTGCAGTTTGATAAGTATAACTAAAAACTGTTGTACCATGTTAGCCAGTAGCAAAAATAACAAATAAAAAAACAAACAAATACAAAAAGTATAGTAAAAAAAATACACATATTGGCTAACAAAAAAAATACAATGCAAGCTTTCGGAGCACCAAGGCCCATTCGACAGGCTAAATACAAATGAAAGCTAGAAAGTCACAGCGTATATACGGTTAGATCAGTGAAAGGTATTCATCTGTGATGGTTAATCCGTGTGCGCAATTTTTGTCCAGTACATCCTGTACAAAGGTCAAGTTGCTATACCGAACACACAAAAAGTATACACAATTCTTGACTACTATTCATGTGCTTCATCCAATGTGGTTTACATGATTGCATGTACTAGGTGTTCTACAGGAGACATATATATTGGTGAAACTGGACAAATATTGGACACAAGGATGAACCATCACAGTTTTAAATTACTACCAAATCATGTGATACACCAATGGGGCAACACTTCTGCAGTCAAAATCACAGTTTTCAGGACATGCAGGTCTTAAAGGGGTTGTTCACCTTTGAGTTAACTTTTAGTATAATGTAGCAAATGATATTCTGAGACAATTTGCAATTGGTTTTGATTTTTTATTGTTTGTTGTTTTATAGATATTTAGCTTTTTATTCAGCAGCTCTCTATTTTGCAGTGTCAGCAATTTGGTTTCTAGGGTAAAAATTAGCCTAGCAACCCTGCATTAATTTGAATAAGAGACTGGAATATGAATAGGAGATGGACTGAATAGAGTGATAAGTAATAAAAAGTGGCAATAACAATACATTTGTAGCCTTACAGAGCATTTGTTTTTAGATGGTGTCAGTGACCCCCATTTGAAAGCTGCAACAAAACAGAAGAAAATTGCAAATCATTAAAAAACTATGAAAAATAAATAATGAAGACCAATTGAAAAGTTTCTTAGAATTGGCCATTCTACAATATACTAAAAGTTAACATGAAAGTGAACCACCCCTTTAATTCTAAAAGGGAACTTTAAAACTGGACGGGAAAGGAAGATTTATGAATTCAAATGTATGGAGTTATTTAACACATTAAGACAGGGCCTTAATTTATGGTCAGGTTTCATGTCACACTATATGACCTATTCAAGTATAAATGAATTGCAGCACTCCTGCTGCAATTCATATATACTTGAATTGGAGGTATGTGGAGGTGAACATACTTTGTTGCATGCACCCAGTCAAGTCAAAAGACTGTTTAGTATATAGTTGTGCTGGATAATTGCTGTGAACATACACTATATGACCTGACTGAATCCAGACTCCTGGACTATTTACAACCCACCTTAATTCATTGTATTATTTCTACAATTGATCTCTGTCTATCTGTAACTTCCTAATTTATTGCCCATGAATACCTTTCACTGATCAGTGAACAGCATATATGTTGTGCCTTTATATATTCATATATATTATATATATATATATCCTGACGACGGCTCTGTGTGGGCCGAAACGCGTTGATGCACTATGTATGAATAAATACACTTTGTTACACAGTAGATGGACTATGCAGTGATTGCTTTCTTTGGACTTGTATATACACATTATATATATATATATATATATATATATATATATATATATATATATATATATATATATATACAAATGAATATATATATATATTCATATATATATTCATTTGTATTTTGCCTGTGAAGGGGCCTTGGTGCTGCAAAAGCTTGCAATGTATTTTTATTGTGAGCCAATATATTCATCACTTCTACAATACTTTTTGTATTTGTTTGTTTACCCAGAATTCTGTACTGTACAAAAACATATAGTTTTCTATGGTCTCCATACTTTTTTGGAGTCTTAGGGGTAGATTTACTAAGGGTTGAATTTCGAATAGAAAAAAATTTTAAATTCGACCATTGCATTTTTTTAAAGGGGTTTTCCGATGCGTAAACCCTTCTTGGATTTTATATTTACAAGGTATAAAAGTCAGATACTGTAGCTACTGTGTAACAATTACTCCCAATCCTATGTATTTAAAAGGTTTTTATTACCTGTTTAAGTATAGCTGCCTCAAGCTCAGGATAACCAGCTTTGTCTAGCTGTATACTCGGAAAAAGATCTTCAATCAGACTTAAGAATAAAGGTTCATCTTCATCAATCTAAGAAAATAAGTAGGTGAATTGGGTCAAAATCAAGCACCGAACCATATTGCTAAAAGTAGCATGTTTCTATCATGTTATACAAAGTCTCACTAGCTAAATGCTGTTGACATACTGCACAAAGGTTTAGCAATCAAAACCAGCATTCTTCTCCCAGAAACTGTGAAAGAAAATGTAAAAATCAACTTTCCAGTGTAAATTAAATATATGAATTTTCTGCATTTCTAGTTCTAACTCCTAAACAATAGTGCAAACCAGTTGTAGCCTGTAGCTGTATCATAATTAGTATGATTATATAATTAATTAGCACAATTAATATGTGTTCCCTCCTGGTTCTCCCTACTGTTTTCTTTTCCTGTTCTTTGGCTGAAGATAATTTTTAAACAAACAAAAATAGGGTAATGTAGTTAATGGTCTTAGAGGAGAACAATTGGCAATATTTAATACAATCATCATCGTATGCAAATAAGAACCTTTCTAAATATAAACAATTAAAAATTCTGTGCCATTCCTTGCCCTCTCAGCAAACTGTCTCAGCAGTTGACAGTTAAGTTAAATACATTGGTGTGTGTTCCCCTTGCCTAGGCAATGTATTACAGTTAAACATTTCAAAATAATTCCAACACAAAGCTGAATGTAGAGAGAATGATCCTGCAAGAGGTAAAGTGAAGAGTGACTTCATTATTTTAGAAAGGGTGCAGAATATTTGATTAATTATCTTTAAAAGATTTGTTTATTACATGGAATGAAGTGAATACTACTTTTCATTTACACAACATTTGAAAACAAACATCTCATAGATGTGCACAAACTTAAGTCTTTATATTACAGTGCCCCTTTTGTACCTAGTTGGCTGACTAAAAGACTTTTCCCCCATTTGTAATAAAATATTCTAAGTTTGCACAAGCTGAAAAATTAGTTAAATGCATATTTTTTGTTGCAGCATCTTTTTGGCCAAGCAACTGTTTTGTAGCAAATTGCATTCAAGTCTATGGACAACTTTACTTCCCACACCAATTGCATTAAAGTCAAAGGGTGTTTTTCTCTCAAGTTTTTTCCCACTCCAAATGCATTGACGTGAATGGGCATTTTTCTTGCTTTTTTTCTCAGCAATTTTTTTGGATGGCACATTTTTGTTGCAACTTTGCAAAAAGAAAATTGCTGCTAATCCATGCATGGCCAAAAAATGTGGTCGTCACTAATGACCATTAAATGCTACCATTGTTTCTTTCATTTAGGGCCAGATTTCAAGTTTAGGATTTAACCTGTTAGTCAGTCAGTGACTTCAGCAACTTGAAGGGAGGCCATATTGGATATAACTGTTCAATTAGTTTGATCTTGAGCACACAGATCAGATGCAAATCAAACTACCTGAACAGTTATGTCACATGTGCCCCCTGCCCTTCAAGTTATTGAGTGACTAACAGGTTAGAGAGTTGGAAGTTGCATTCGTAGACATCCATTCACTTCAGCCTTTTATAGTTTACATTTTTGGCTGAAACATTTTTTTTTATTTTGCACAGCCTATCTATTTACCCAATATTATTTTTAAACTGAACAGTTCCTTTAAGGTGAGATATGAGTTATGTATAAATAGTGATGGGCGAATTTATCCCGAAAAAATCACGATACTGGACTTTTTTCGCCGGCGTCAAAATGGACACCAGCGTCTAAATGGACGCTGGTGACAATTTGAGGTGCATCTATTTTGTCCATTTGCACTGAAGTCAATGGTCATGCATCAAATTGTCCCCAGCATTCAAATATTTTTGATGCCGGCGAATTTTTGTGGGAGATTTACGAATTTATTTGCTGGCTGTGAAATGCAGAAATCCGCCGCAAATTCGTGTTTATACAACAAAATCACAAAATTCATACATAGAACATATCAATACTGGTACAAAAGATGAGGAAGACCCTGTGCAAAAGTCCCTGTGCTTACAATCTAAAGGGTAAGGAATAAGACACAAGGTGTGGGAGTGGGAAGGATCAGAATTCAGTGGGTGAGAGATGTAGTACAGTTAGTTAAGCAGGGTGATGAAAGGCTTTATTAAATAAGTGCGTTTTAAGAGATCTTTTGAAAGCAGAAAGGTTGGCAGAAAGTGCAGCCCTTTCAAAGTCTTGAATTTGAGCATGTGAGATGGTAATGAGACAAGAGTTGAGTAGCAGGTCAGTAGAGGAGTTTAGTAAGCAGTTGGTTGAGTATATAGAGAAGAGTTCAGAGATGTAGGGTGGGGCAGAGTTATGAAGTGCTTTGAATGTCAGGGTCATTAATTTTATTCTGAAAGGTAGCAGAAGCCAGTGTAGGGACTGGCAGAGTGGCATGGCAGAGGAGAAGCAGTTGCTGAGGTTTATGAGCCTTGTGGCAGTATTCATTATGGACTGGAGAGGTGACAGTCCTCTGGCGGGGAAGGCCAATGAAAATAGAGTTACAGTAGTCTAGACGGGATATGACGAGAGAGAATACGAATTTTGGCAGTACCTTGAATGATACATGATCATATTTTGTATATGTTCCTTAGGTGGAAGTGACATGATTTGATAAGCGACTGGATATGAGGAGTCAAGGACAGGGTAGAATCTACTATAACCCCAAGGCACCGGGCCTGGGGAGATGGGGTGATAGTGGAATTGTTAGCTTTAATGGATACTTCCAGGATGTTAATGGTGTTAATTGGAGGAAAGAGAACCATTTCCATTTTAGAGATTTAATTTAAGGTAGGTGACATTCAAGTAGAGCCCTGAGTTAGGAGTTCTGGGTTAAGATCAGGAGAGGAGAGATAGATCAGCATATAGGTGGTAATGAAAATCATATGAGTTCATTAGTTTGCAGAGGAAGTATAGGTGGGGGAGAAGATGCTACTCCATTGTAGGAGACACTGAAGGAACGATTAGTGAGTAGTGATGGGTGAATTTATTCACCTATGGCAAATTTCGCCTGGCAAAAATTCGCCGTTGTCTCGTTTTTGACGTGGGTGTCCATTTTTGAGAAACTGGTGCCCATTGCTGGCGCCAATTTTTCAGCAAAGGGAAACGCCGCCGATTCACCCATCACTATTAGTGAGGTTAGAAGAGAACCAGGACAGGGCCATGTAACGAAGGCCAAGCAAATGGAGGCACTAGAAGAGGGTAATCTACAGTGTCATATGCAGAGATGCTTGAGAGATCAAGCAGTATTATTAGTAGGGAAAAGTGATTGTTGGCTTTTGTTGTTAAAAGGACATTAGTTATTCAGGTTAGGGCAGTTTCAGCAGAGTATTGTAGGGAATCCAGCAGGTTATTGTCAGAGAGGAATGAGGATAGTCGGTTGTAGACTAGGTGCTCAAGTACTTTAGAGATCAAAGGTAGCAGAGAGATAGGTTGGAGGTTATCAAGACTGTAGGGATCAAGAGAGGGTTTGTAAGAAATTATCCCTCTACTGGTTTTAAACCTGGGACCTCTTGTGTTCTAGCCTGTTCCCCTATTCTGGCAGGCTAGAGGCATAGGCTCACCTAGTATTGAGGTCCCTATGGTTATCCCCTGTGCTGCTGATTAATTCAGCTGCTCTGCACTAACTGGCAGGTGCAGCCTATTCCCTAGTTAACCCCCAGCAGAGGGCCCTTATTTAAAGCTTGAGCAGACTTCCCCCCACTGCCAGTTCATAGTTCTACATTCTGCTGGTCACCTTGTTCTATGCTCCTAGTCTTAGTCTGACCCTGTTCTTGGATATCTACCCTGCTGTTATGTCTGGTCCTTGTTCCTGCTTTCTGTTTTTGGACTTTGTTTTACCTTGATCTCCAGTAAGTTGCTTTATGTTCTGTTTGCCAATAAACTTTCTGAAAGCATCCAATCCAGTCTACTCCCTCTAATTACCCTTTAAATATTAACCCAGTGACCCTTTTGATTGTTTCTGTGTGGGATTTGGGCCACTGAATGTGACAGGGTTTTTTTCAAAAGGGGGGGGGAGTGACAAGAGCATGTTTTAGTTGAGAAGAAAACATTCCAGTTGAGAGATTAAATACATGAGTTAAGGCTTTGATTAGACAAGGATTGGCATTGTGGAGAAGTTTTGAAGGAACAGGATCAAGTGGGCAGGTGAAGGCCAACAGTTTTGAAACTTCCTCATCAGTGACAGGGGTGAAGGAGCACAGGAGAGACAGGAGAGGGTGGTGGAAATCTAGGAGGTTGAGTAGTGTAATCTTCTGATAGTGTCAATTTTGTTTTTGAAGTGCTCAGCAATATCTTGAGCAGAGACAGATGTGCACAGAGGGGGTGGAGAAGGGGAAAGAAGAGTGTTAAGGTGGAGAAAAGTTATGTTGGTATTTTACAAACTGAGTTAATGAGTGAAATAAAGTATTTTTTTTGGCTTGGGAAAAGCTTGTGTTGTAGTAGCATCAGTGACACTCAAGTGCACATGAGTGTCTTTGGAGTGCTTTTGTATGAGCAGTATGCTAAGGTTGAAGTGGTTTGGTTTTTGCAGGAGCAAGCTCATTAAGGGCAGTGGTGAGCATGCTATAGTAGACAGAGGTAGCCACATTAGGACAAAAGATGGCTGAGATATAAGAATGAAGTGAGTCAAAGGAAGAATAGAGATGTGACACACCTCAAGCTTGCAAGTCATGATAGGTACGTGTTAAGGGAATAGCAGAGGGTGAAGGTCACCTAATATGATGAATGGGGTGTTATGTTGCATATCCTTGGGTAAAGCGAATATGTATGAATTGGTAACTCCAGCACACTCTTTCCCAGATTAACCATAGCAAGGTTAATGGTGTTTGAACAAGAAGATCCCTTTTTATTATTTAGGAGAAACAAATGGCAGGGATCTGAATGTAACCGTTAATATTAAACAAACAGCATGTTATAATAGCAGTTAACACTATCATATAATGTATAAAGCAACTGTTATATTGTATGAACTCCCGTCACAGTCCCAAATGATATGTGCACATTGGTTTGCTGGTCAGCTGTATAACTCTTGTTGCAACAGCTAGATTAACTCCTATGGGTTAATAATTACACAGTTCCCCCATAGGATATGGTGTTGGTAGTTTACTCACAGTCTGTGCTCCTACTGTAAATCACTAGATTACTTGAGTATCAGATATGAGTTGAGATGATGCAGGCAGCTTTGTCCTCCAGCAGTGTAATCACCTGGGCCTCTATGCAGCCTTCCAGACTGGGACTTTCTCACCAAACAGCCAGAAAGCTCCCCTTGGGTCAGGATCTCTGCAGGTGGCTCTCTCTCTGGCAAAGCTCTCGCTCCAAAGCAGGAGAGACCCAGGAGTCAGAAGTTCTCTGCTGTCCCTCAGCTCTCCCCTTTCCCCTCAGTCAGAAAGCAGTTCTCACTTCCCCAGCATTTTGCGCCCTTTCCCCTTTCCATTGGTAGTTGCAAGACTCATGCAGGGTAGAGTCCTGCAGCGGGCTGGGTACCCATGGGTTACCCGCAAAAACCTGAGGTTTTTTTTTTTTGATCACGCCTACTTCCAATTATCTAACTTCTGGTTACAATGACAGAACTTCCTGATTCTTGATTGACTGCATGACAGCACTTCCTGATTCTTGATGGTCAGCGGGTTGCGGGTCCGGGTTGCGGATAAGGTACTTGCGGGTCGGATAGCGGGTCCAGGCAGGGTAAGAATGCGGATTTCGGATTGCAGGTTGCGGTTACGGGACTCTAATGCAAGGTCCTGAACTCTGCTGCATTCTGGAAAATGTAGTTCTGTTACTGTCCTTTAACACTCAATAGAAAGCCAGGCTCTTTATTTTGGTGAGTTGCTGTTTATATGTCGGGCTTAATTAGGGTTGTTAGATGAAAGAAAGGAAGCTAGGCAGCAAAGTTGTCCAAAAATTGTGCATTTGGTCCAGGAGGTTGATATATCACAACAATGCAAAGTGAAACAGGTGAAAAGAGCCTAATGCAGTGAGCCTCAAATGAATAGAATGATAAGGAAGATCACTCAAGAATCTGTAGCTCACCCTTAGTAGTAGTAAATTGGAGAAATTGCATCACAACATGTTTCGGGCTATGCCCACAAACACTTGATAAAGGGCATAGCCCGAAACATGTTGTGGTGCAATTTCCCCAATAAAGCACTTTGCAGTCGGAGCTACTGTCTTTGGATTTGTACTGCTTTCTGCTACTATCAATTTTAAACACACCCCACAGGACAGGGCAGCAGGTGAAGAAGTGTCAGTAAGAGAAGGTAAGGTTTCAGTAAGTGCGAGTAGGTTGAAGGAATTGGCAATGAAATGGTCCTATATAGCGGTGAGTTAGTTGCAAACAGATCTGGTTTTCCTGAGAGCACAACTGGGTTTTTGGGTATAGGTATAAGATTTCTGTACTGTTGGAATTTGCACCAAAGAGAATGAGGCTGTGCCATGATATAACTGGGATGTGGTAGGGGCCAGGGTTTGGGGAAATGTCCCCAGCTGCCAGCAATAGAAAGGAAAGCTAGACTGTGGGGCTGATTTGAATATTCGAATTTTTGAATTTCGAAGTACTGGCCCTTTAAAAATCCTTGGACTATTTAGCAGGGGACCTCACAGAACTTGTACTGAAAGTTCTGAGAAATTGAAGGATTTTGGTGAAATTTTTCGATCCCATCGAAGCAAGAGCTATGATGTCCCTTTCTCCTTGATGCGGTTGCACCAGTAGATACATTAGATAGATTCAAGATTGACCTGTTTGACTATTAAGAAAGTTAGAAAATACAAGCTAATTAAAATTGCTTTTTTAGCACAAGATGATTCAGGGACTGGTCCAATTGCCCTCTTCGTGTCAGTAAGTAAATGTTTCCCTTTCTAAGACAAATTAGAAAGACTTCAGTTGAGAATTTTCAACTTCCTTTGTTGCAGTCAGTCAACAGTCAAATAGCAGGTTGCAGGATTCATTTGAACCAATAGGTTGAACTAGATGGGGGGGGGGGTGTTTCCTCTAGCTAAATTATTACATCTGAACCTTGTCATAGTTAAAAAAAATTAAATCCACGGAATTTGACAATAAATATACTTAACAGTAACAAAAGAGAAAAAAACGTTATGTTCTTTTTTCCAGCTGCAGTATATGCTAGAGATCATATTTGCCTTTATAGCCATTTTCTCTACATCCATGATATTATTTGTGGATAATAAAAGTGAGAATTAGAAAATTATAATGTTTTTTTATATATTAGATTATAAAATTTATTATAACAATTAATGATAGAAAATTTACCAAAGGACAAATGTTTAAAAAGTTGTGAAGGTAAAAGGCCTGCATTGCAAAATTCACTGGTGTTGGTCACCTAAGCTACTTACTTGTGATAAACTTACCAGTTTTGAAAGATTCATGTCTCTGAGAACTCTCATAACAATGGTTGATTCTGTATCAGTTGGATTTGCTCTTTTAGCGGCACCTAATGTTCTCAATACTGACAAAATATTTCTCAGGCCAAAATCATAATGGACCTTGAAAAAAAAGTAGGCGAAACGATTAGCAATTTCATACAGTTAAAAAAGTGCATTGCAATGTTTAATTCTGTGTATGAAGTGTCTAATTAACTAATTAGACTGCTACACAATGAAAATTAATTTTAAGTGGTCACTTTATTATTTATTTAATCTTACATTCTGTGTCTCTGAAGAAAGAGCAGTTTTTTAGTTTTACAGAAGGACTGTTATCAATGTAAACATGTACAGTAAGCTGTAGTGGCAGACTAAAAGACAAAAAAAAGGCTGGGTCTTACATATGGGTGGTATAGCAAAATATTTTTCAATATACTATGTCTGTGTAAAGGATCTCTAACAAGTAACATGTTGGTGCAATGCTATAAAAAGATCCATATGCTGGTCAATTGTTTCCTAGAGAAGAGCGTCAGCCAATAGAAAATAAGTGTAGTGATTAAATTCACTGTGCAGTGATACCTCAGTCTATTAGTCTTTCATCTTTTCCACTTCCACTACAGCTTGGTTGCATGTTCCACTGTAATACATTTTAACAAATAGGTTATGTTATGTTTCTTTGTATGCTTTTTGTGGTATGAGACAAACTCAGCTATACTATTTTTTTTATAATTTATTATTAACTGCAGACTCATGCTGGAATCACCCAGATGGACTTTCAGCATGAGTTTGTTGTTTGCAGCAATCAAAATGTTAGGTTGAAAATTGCAATGCACAATTAGGCTATGGCTAAAAGATCACCATATATATATGGCAGATTTATGTAGGGATGTACCAAATCCAGGATTTGAATCAGAAACCTTAAAATCTTTTGACTTTTCTACACCAAACAAGTGAATTTTTCTTTTACTTTTTTTTGCATATGCAAATTAGGGGTTGGATTCGGTATGGGGCCCAACAAAGGGACTGTCCAATTAATATCTAGGGGGAAAATGGCCAGATAGCACCAGGATAGGTTAGAAAATCCAATCGGAATACGAAGAATACATTGCCACATAGATGAAGTCCACATCTGACGGAACTCATTAAGGCCAAAATTGATGAAACAATTTTTGGGCCTAGGATCTGGATCAGCCCAATTTGACCAGCAAAAAGGGGTACTTATTGTTTCTTGTGGGAGAAGGGCCAGATTGATGAAGGTCCTTAGGAGCAATGTCATCATCATGTGTGGCAGAATCCCTGCAGCCCAGCTGCAAAAGTGCATAGGACAACGATCTTACTCCTAAAAATATTTTATTATTTAAGTGTAGTTATATTAGTGTATTGATGTTACAGAAATGAAACCATCAATAGTTTTGTCTGCCATACCTTATATATATAATATATATATATGGTATTGACGCATTACGGATACATAGATCTTTCCAGATCAGCTGTGTTCTTGTATATAAAATAAATTATGTTGCTGATATATGTGATTGTACTATGTGAAACATGATTTTTTTCATTTTAGTAGAGACTTAGAAGCCTATATTTTTGCATAAGTGGAATTACACCAGCATTCTAGCATATTTTGAAAGCTCAGGCTGTCCTGAAAAAAACAATGTAGTGTTTTCCTGGGTAAACTAAAAGAAACCCCCCAGGAAAGGCCCTTAAAGTGAAAGAGTACAAAATGTTCAAAAATGGTCTGGCAAGTACCAAATCAGACAAATCGACTGGCAGCTTAAGGGTTAATGTGCATTTTTATGTAAATGCCTTTCTGTAGCTAAGTTGATATGCAGTAAGCAGCATTGTGTTTAGATTTCATTTATGGAGAGAATATACATCTGGAAAGGCCTTAATTATTTTTTTTTTACTTATTCCTGATACTTATATAGTGCCTACACATTTCCACAGGGCTTTACAGTAATACACCATTCATACCAGTCCGTGTCCCAGTGGAACATACAATATAAGGTATCTATCACATGCAATTGACAACAAAAAAAAACACAATGGGCTGTATCTTGCATATGATTTATAACCAAAAATGCCAATTAGTGTTTGCTTTAGAAAGTGAATTCAAATTGCAGGAGCTCATGATTGTGGGTAAAAAATATAATTTTGCATTTTTTATTGAGCAGTTGCATCAGTATATAAGGCATGATGTCTGCTCTTTGAGAGCAAGTTAGACTATATGCAACATGGTGAATTGAGTTTCATTGAGTTTTCATTTTCCATCCACGTATCTAGCTTATGATCAGTTAAGGATTTTAATTTGTACTACTCTGAAAACAAGCAACTGGCCACATGGTAAACACATCAATATACAGTATTTGTTTTTGCAAGATATATTTACCTGCTTTGAAAGCTGTTCTTCACAAAGTTTATATAACGTAAAGAACTTTCTGGCCAGAACAATGTTGTCAATAAACCCGCAGCTAGCCAACTTCACACGAATGATGATCTGACGGTCAGGTACCATCATGGCCACAGACCTGAAGTTGATCTTTAAATTTTCTGGCAACTCCTGTCTCCCAGCATAACCAGGGTTCTATTTATGAAGAAAAATCATTGGTCATCATTTTCTTAAATATCAATTTAATGTATATATGCTTCACTTTTAGCAAAAAAACAAAAATTTTAATTCCAACCAAAATGTGCCAGTTATTTTATTTGTATAAAGAAAATAATAAGTTATACATTATGCAGCTTTTTACATAACCACAGTAATATAAAATAAACTGTAAACTAAAATGAAAACAAAAATATAAATAATGAAATCATGAAATTTAAACTCTCCAAGAAAAAGACCAGAATGGCAAAATGCAACCTGTGCTATTTCCAGGTCCAAGTTTTTGTCTGTGTTGCAGCATAGTATTTAGCAGAACATAAATTACAATTACACTGGAAATCTTGGAATAAACTCTGTATATTACATGTAATGAAATCTGATGTTATCAAAATACTCTCTCTTTAATTGGGCCTTTCCTACCCCTGCCTTCCAGCACCAACTGCTTCATCCATGAGTATAAAAGCAATATCATGTAACTATGTTACTATGTTACTATCATGTAACATGGCTACTCCCAGCCTTTTATATACCAATGAAAAAAACAGTTGACATGACTATACCAGTAGGCACCTCCAACCAACACCAGACTGCACTTGTTAAGAACTATGGGGCAGATACACAAAGATCCGAAAATTCACCAGCTTAGGCTTCGCTAGCGTTCGCCGCACTTCGCCAGGCGAATTTTCACCAGCGCAACGCAAATCTACTAAAATGCGAATTTATGCTCAGGTTGGCGGATGGTAGCGTAGTTGCGCTAGTTTTACTTCGTTAGGCAGAGCATTGTTACGCTAGCGAAGCCTAATTTGCATATGGCGGAACTTTAACTTATAATAGAAGTATATGTTACAGCCACTACATTCCACTACACAAGCCCAGGAAACCTTTAATAAATTATATAAAGTTCTCCTATTGCCCTACAAGTGCCCCCTGTATAGTTGTGTTGCCATATGTTAGGAAATGTAGGGGGGAAGAAAGGTAACCCTCCCAAAAAAATTATCGATCTTTTTCAGACTTCACCCTTCTATGCTAAAATATGCCAGCGTTTTTTTGGGACTTAGAAAAAATTTGACATTTTTTTTCAACCTCCTATCTATTGTATTGAACTTTGCCTGGTCTGACCAGGCGAAGTAACATCTACCGTAAGTGTTAACATTGAGGAAAATGTTCATCTTAGTGAATTTGCGAAGTTACGATCCTTTGTCAGTGCGCAATTTCGCCTGGCGTAAGGGTGCGAAGTTCTACTTCGCTAGCAAGAATTTGCCAGAGCCGGTGTTAGTGAATTTGCGAAGTTCCAATTTGACGTCACGCTGGCGAATTAGCGCTAGCGTTAGACGCTTCGCGCTTTAGTGAATCTGCCCCTATATCTCTTCCCTCTAACAGTATAAGCCCTTTCATTTTAGGTATCTAAACCATGGCACAAAGATTTCTCCCTTTATCTAATGATAATTTTAGGATACCTCTTTATTTTCCACATATGATTGATTCATTTGAATCAATTTCAGTGCAGGCACTAGTATGTTTATAACTACAATAATGCTCATACATCATAAACTTTGTTCATACCATGGTTAAAAAAAGTCCAAATTCAGGGTTCATTTGCACATTGTCTCCATCGGTAAAGATAAAATTTTTCTTCCTTTCCTTCTTACATGTAAGCACTATTGCTATCTGTTGTGCAGCAACTGATAGTACTGGAAGGTCTATCCGGTTGAATTCATCAAAGCATCCCCAGGAGCCAGACTGAGCAAGACCTAAAATAAACCCCAAGGTAAAAGTTATAGAGCAGCTTGTTAGTGTTAATTTACTAAATTAGACAAATGAAGCCCTTTTAAATACTGAAGATAAACCAAGAATTCAGTTATGCTCTACAGCAGTGATCCCCAACCAGTAGTTTGCGAGCAACATGTTGCTCTCCAACCCCTTGGATGTTGCTCCCAGTGGCCTCAAAGCAGGTGCTTATTTTTGAATTACTGGCTTAGAGGCAAGTTTTGGTTGCATAAAAAACAGATGTCCTGCCAAATATTCTCTCCTGTAGGCTGCCAGTCCATATAGGGGTTACCAAAAAGCCAATTAGAGCTCTTATTTGACATCCACATGGACTTTTTCATGCTTGTGTTGCTCTCCAACTCTTTTTTAAATTTAAATGTGGCTCACGAGCAAAAAAGGTTGGGGACCCCTGCTCTACAGATATGTATGTGGTCTTTGGAGTATCTAATTATATGCAATCCTGATTTTACCAATTAGATTTCAAGCACCAACAATCAGCTGCTACTATTAAAAAAATTATGTTTGACAAAGAGGCTGTGTCCCAGAAATGTTGCACCATTGCATTAAAAAACAGCAAGGCCTTGCCCTGCTACTACAATTCCTGCGTGCCAGTGACATTTTTCTTGTCTTATTACAGAAGTAAATCATATTAACAATATATGATTACTGTACAATCATATATATATATATATAAACATGTAGACATTGCAAATTCAACCATGTATTCTATTAAAAACATCATATTAATCCGCAATAAAATAATCATATTAATCAACACCAAGAATCTTGAACAGAACCCCAACTATACTCGCGATTCCAAGATTGTTCCATCAACTGAGAATCGCCACTCATGGATTTAAAAAAAATATTACCTTTGAAAATTCTCCCAAGTCCTCGGAAATCCATTTGGTCAGAACAATTGAAAACAACAACATATTTCCCAAGACATCTGCCCATATCTTTTGTAGTTTCTGTTTTCCCTGTCCCTGCAGGACCAGCAGGTGCCCCTCCCATACTCATACCCAGTGCTTGAGCAAGAGTGATGTAACACCTACATAAAAACAAGTTTACAAATAAAAATTTCACACATTAAAATTGAATACCTTTTTTTACCTCTAATGCAAATTGGTCCACAATTATCTAACATGCTGTACACTATTTTTACTATGATATGGCAGATTTAAAAAATATGATTTAATTGCTCAACTTTACTGTGGCACTTTCTTGAAAAATAAGATTTTGTTATTATATATTTTAATTAGTGATGGGCAAATTTATTCGCCAGGCGCGAAATTCAAGTCAAATTCCCGCAATTCGCCACCGGCGAATAAATTCACAAAACGCAAGCGAAAATTCGCCTGCCAAAAATTTACTGGTGTAAAAAAAAAAAAGTCACGAAAACGACGCAACGCATCAAAGACGACACAACGTGCATCTAAATCGACTCAACACGCATCAGAAATGTTTCTCAAAAACTCGTTTCGAGAATTTTTCACCAATTCGCGAATTTCGCTGGAAATTCGCAAATTTTTTTGCGAAGCGAAACAGGATAGACGGGATATTATATATATTTTAATACCCATGTTTTCAGTTATAATCAGACCATAAAAATCAGCTGGTGTTTTAGTTGTTGCCAGATAAAGTCAAACATTTCTCAAAATTATTCTGTTGCATTATAACTTCCCTACTAATATAACAGCATAACCTTTGTATGGGTGGGTTAAAAGAAGTTGATCAAGTTGTACCTGTCTGTCAGTGGAGTGATGACAAGTCTGTCAGTGCAGCCCAAAAACTCATTTTGGTAGATAAAACTCACATCAGTTATGTTGATTAACATTTTGTCTGAATCTTCATTAAAGTAAAATCTGCACTGTTTTAGCCACTCAAAATCTGTTGGTGTTTTAACATGCATTCGACACTAGAAACAAAACAGCAAGTATCTTAATGAACACAAAACACACTTGCACAAGTGTTATCAAGAGGACCTGCACTAAACACATGGAAATTCTGATAAATTAGTAACTATACATTTATATATGTTTCATTTCAGACTGAAATT
This sequence comes from Xenopus borealis, assembly GCA_024363595.1. Taxonomy (NCBI): domain Eukaryota; kingdom Metazoa; phylum Chordata; class Amphibia; order Anura; family Pipidae; genus Xenopus; species Xenopus borealis. Next base: position 70,882,236 of record CM044441.1, read on the forward strand.
TAAGTATTAGAGCTTATCATTCCCACTGTATGTGTATACCTGAGATTATATCCATGAGCAAATAACAAATAAAGCAGTAAATATTTCCTGTTTTTACTTTTAATTTAAATATTGTGTTTGCATGAGGCATACAGATGCAATCCAATTTTAAAGGAAAACCTTTGTCCCTGTAAAATTAGATTGAATCAGAATGTCCCATGCAAACACAATATGAAGAATAATCACAAAGTGTAAAATCATTTTCCAGGATGGTAAATTGTTTTACACTAGTCTGAGGCATCACAGTGTTGTAAAATGTGCATTTGAATCTGTGCTACTTATTTTATTTAGATCAGCTGTTCATACCTAATAGTAGGTTTGAGGAAAAAGCACTGACTAATAAATCAACATGATATTTACTACATGTTTATTGAACAAGGTTACAGCACCAGTTTGGTGAAGGAAGAGATGCAGTAAGCCAACAAAAGGGTCAGACAGAAATTATCTGAAAAGAACCAATTCGATAATAGAGTGAACAGGATTCCCTTACAACAATCCTCAGTCTAAGCATATAAAATATATCATATATAGGGCCTTGTGGACTGCTTACCCTTTAAATACCTGTATCTAATCACAGGGGCAGATTTACTAAGGGTCGAATTTCGAATGAAAAAAATTGTGAAATTTGACAATCAAATCTTTTTTGGGGAGTGTTTCTATAAAAAAATGTACTGTTTTCAATTGAATAGGTCCATTTTCGTTCAAATTCAAATCAAACAATTTTCAAACAATTTTAAGGGAAGCTTCCAGGAGGTCCCCCATAGGCTACAATGGCAATTCAGCAGCTTTAAGGTGGCAAACAGTCAAATTAGAAGGATTTTAAAGAGACAGTACTTCAAAAATTTCGAATTTTGGGCTATTTGATAGATGAAGAAGTTACTTTGAAATTACATTTTTTAACATTGGAATTTTCTTCGACTTTTCACTTCACTTAGTAAATCTGCCCCACAGTTATAAGAGTACTTGAGAAGGGGGACTGCCCCCAAACATTTGCTGAGATCTGAATAAAAACCATCAAAAGTGCCATTTGAATTATGGTTGACTGGAGTCATGCATTTCCTCTATGAGCAACAAGTGCACCAAATTAAATCAAGACCACCATTTACATATCTATACAGTTTTATGGATACAAGCATGGACTTGATTGTGTTTCTGAATTATAGTCCATTATGCTTGCGTAATTTGTATTGCGTTCAACCTTCTTCAAACTGGAAAGTAAATAAAAATTAGCACAAGGATCTATTATCTGGAATGCTCAGGACCTATGTTTTTCCGGATAATGGATATTTCCTTTGCATGCGAGAATATTCTGTTACAAATATTTCCTAAATAAGGTAGTGTTGAAGGAGCATTTTTCTTTTCAACCTCGAAACCCAATAGGATTGTTTATGTCACTTAGTTAGAATGAAGTACAAGGTACTGTTTTATAACAATTTTTTTTTTTTTTAATTAGAAATATTTGCTTACAATGGAATCTATGTGAGATGACCAGCCCATAATTTGGAGCGTTCTGGAAAAAGGGTTTCTACTGTAGATAAGGGCTTCCATACCTGTACTGTTAACATGTTTCTTAATGTAAACATAATGGGTAATTTTAGTTATGTACCACTATGATGACAGCTATTACTGTAAAACCTGGTTGAAGGTTACCAAATGATTATGAAAGTCCTAATTGCGTAAATCAGAAACATGTTGTATACTTTACAGCCTCAGTAAAATAATAATAGTACTAGATTTCCTTTTTGAGTATTCTCCACTTCCTTAGTTTTGTAAACATGTATAACAGGTTTACTATTCTGTTTAATAAAATGCATAAATTACCAGATCATCAAAAATGTCTCGCTGGTGCACATGAATGGTGATCAAGGTTTCATATTTAACACGCTCTATGGAACTGAGATCTTTTGTTGTCATATCGATTAGTGTGTTCAGAAGATCTAGGAAAGATTGGTTTGTCTTCTGCATTATCTTTTTGTCATATTTAGCATTAGTCAGGGCATCTTCAGCATCCTTTGTCCACATCATTTGAATTCCAAGCAATCCAACCTTCCCAGAGAGAAAGAACAATTGTTATTTTTTCAACTTAACTAAAAATAAAAAGAGAGTGGTCCACATATGTACATATATTCATCTGAACAACAAAGTTGCTGGGTCTTAAAGGAAAACTATACCCCAAAAATGAATACTTGAGCAACAGAGTTTATATCAAATTAAGTGACATATCAAAGAATCTTACCAAACTGGTATATATATTTAAGTAAATATTGACCTTTTACATCTCTTTCTATGAACCCCCATTTCATGATGGTCTGTGTGCTGCCTCAGAGATCCCCTGACTAGAAATATTTAAACTCTAACTGTAACAGGAAGAAGTGTTGAAGCAAAAGACACAACTCTGTCTGTTAATTGGCTCATGTGGCCTAACTTTATAGTTTGTTTGGTATGTTTGTGTGCATCATTGGATCCTAGGATCCCAGGAGGCCGTCCTTATTTTTTAAAATGGCTATTTTCTATTTATGATTACCCAATGGCACATGCTACTAAAAAAGTATATTATTATGAAAATAGTCTATTTACATGAAGAAAGGTTTTACATATAAGTTGTTTTATACAATATCTTTTTATAGAGACCTACATTGTTTGGGGGGTATAGTTTTCCTTTAAAGCAGAATCTCTTTTTGATATTAATTGCCCAAATATATATCTTATAAGCTTCATTTATATATAGTGCAGGAGAGGGTACAGTTTTTGTACACTGCCCTGCACTTTGCACTATAGGCAAGGGTTTTTGTCCTTCAATATAGAGCTCGACAGTGTATATGTTTGCACACATCCTGAAGCCATGCCTATATCAGAACTTCTGTTGAGCCTATTTTTAGAGGTTACACCAGCTGATGTGCCTGCTTTTCCTGCACACAAAAATCATCAATGCATCATACTGAATCATTTTCCATCCACGGGGTGGGTGTGTGTGTGTGTGTCTGTGTGGATGGGTACTGTACATATCAATATATACATTTCTATCTGTTGACCCAGGACCTACAGATAAGCTATTCCTTGGCAACAAATATCCTATTTGATATGGGATAGGTTTTTAGGCTACAGTTCTGGTAAAAGCCATTAGTGACTTTTGACCTCTGACATATCAGACAAGATGTTTCCTCCTCCAGTGTATCTAATTAAGGTGGAGAAAAAGCCAATCCCTTCCTTTTTGAATTAACATCACTCTGTATTGACAGACAAGGCATCTGCTTTTAAGTGCACGGACAATAAACTGTGATGCAAAAATGCATACTGCAGCATACCAGCTATACTATAGCATATCCCCAGATAGGGGAACCCAGCAATTACTGCCAAGTACAGGGTAATGCTACTTTGAGAGTTCACTAGAGGCTATGCAGTCATTTAATGCAATTCACGTAAACAAGCTATAGGGTAGAACTTTTGATATGAAGCATAAGATAAGTGGTTTAAATGGGATACCTTTATTGGCTAACTAAGATAATAATCATAGCAAGCTTTCAAAATAGTGCTGTTCCTTCTTCAAAGCTGTTTTGGAAGCTTGCTGTGATCATCATCTTAGTTAGCCAACAAAGGTTTCATCTTTACACCACTTTTGTTATGCTTCATATCAAGCGTTCTACTCTATAACTTTTTCAGTGGGCTAACATGGTACAAAAAACGTTACCTGTGAACAAGCTAAAAGGGCATTCACCAAAAGCTGCTAGGAGTATGGATATGCACAAGTTCATTTGTGACTAGAATACATGCATGCAGTTTTGCATCTATTTTAGAACTCTGCACTTGATTTCAAAATAAAATTAAAAACATAATGATAATAATATATTTATAGGGATGAAAGAAAAACTTTGCTGAGAATACCTGAGCAGGAAAAGAGGAAAGAAATTCTATGAGCTGAAATCCACTGTCTTGAATACCAATGGCTGCCTGTCGAATCACAAGATGCAGGGAGGACTGGGATTCCTTTAAGAGGGCATTGAGCCAAACTTCCACGTTACCCTCAGCCATGACATGTTTTTCCAGTTCAACAGTCTCTCCTTCTCGAGAGGATATTGACAAAATTCTGTCATATACCTATTTTGTAAGAAACAGATTGTAAAAGGCAATTACAAAATAAGTTTTAGTAATATAAAGGTAGTAAATTATTAAGGATTTTGAAAACAGTAAAATATTTTTATACCTTTTCATGAAATTTGACACACTTAATGTTATCAAAAACATTAAGCAGATGTGATTGGATGGTATGGGAATCAGATGCCTGACCTAATATCTCCAAAAGGGCAGGATCCGATACGAAGAAAAACCGAGGAAAGAGTAACCGTTTTTTCTCCAAGTATCTGAAAATAAGTTGAAAGTAAATTGATGAAGTTAGTAAGGGCTGTATACCTCTGTAGTTAACTACACACCTTTTGTATCTCTGTTTTGCCCTTTTTCAGTGCAAATCTTTCAAAAGATTTATTAAGGGTTGAATAGTAAATTAGAATTAAAATTTTCTAATAGTTGTTTTGCTAAAAACTCACAAATTCGAATGTCATTATAATATAATATATATTGCCCATGATAGGTTTATTCCTGGTGCCTTATCTGTGCTTAAAGCTTCTGTTCTTGATCCTGATTCCGTGTTTGACCCAGCCTGGCTTTTGACTACTCTGAAATCTGTATCCTGACCTGTGCCTGTTATCTAATACCGATTCTGCCTCATCCTCATCTGATTGATTACCCGGTTTTGACCCTTGCCTGTCTGACAATCCTTGTTATCTGCCTGCCTCAACCCAGCCATGTCTGACCACGAATCTGCCTAATCCCGCCTGTTCCATGACCTTCTGCCTTTAAAGACTCTATCTACAGTTGTATCCCATTGCTGGCAAAAACTCCTGCCTAGCACCTCTAGTTTAAGTCCAGGTGGCATCTGAGTAGCTGAGGGCTCCTCCTGAAGCCAAAGGCGGTCACACTACTGGTGAAGCAAGAGCCGAGACCAGGGTACTTGGCATTTGTTCTGGTATTGGGTGCTGACCGTGACACTTTAATTCAAATTCGACTATTGACCACCTAAAACCTGCCGAGTTCATGTATAAGTCAACAGGAGAGGTCCAGTGACCCATTTGAAGAAGTTAATAGCCTTCCTTCTTTTTTCGGAGATTTTAGTTGAATTTGAGTTCAGTTTGAATTTTCGAGTAGGTAAAATGCATTTGAGTTGTAAATGTTCAAATTTTTCTTAACCTCCCAATCAAGTTTCTAATATATTCAAATTTATTAGAGTAATAAAATTAAAAACTCACATGAATCTGAAATTCAACCTTTGCTTAATTGGCCTCTTAGTACTTATACTAAGAGGACCATTTAGCAAAGGTCGAATTTTAATATCTTAGATATCTTGTTCTGGGCTATACCTTTCTGGTTGACAGAAAGAGTTAACCATAACATCACAGATATGCATACCAATGCATTAGTGTGCATGAACTTCACTGCTGGAAAAGTATGCAAATGAAGTATGCAAATTTGACCAATAATTTTTGAGGGCACTTGTAAGGGACAACAAAAATATTGCAGTTATGGAGCAGATGTTAAAGTGTTTGTTTTACAAAACCAATAATTTTTTTAAAATGTAGCTGTCCACCTAATGTTCAATTAAATATGATTTTTTGTAATTGTATATATTTTTTTATAATCAGTGTATGGGTCTTACCCTGTGAGAGACTTTTGACAGATTTCAAGCTGTTCGAGTAAGTGTGGTAGAAGTTGTCCCATAGTCTCATCTCCAACACAGCACTGCACAACATTAGGCATCTCGTGTGCTCGAGTCATAATTTTAACCCAAGATTTGTCAATGTTAGAGAAACGCTTTGCTTCCTTATAAGAAAAAAGTAGACAGAACTTCACATAAAGCAACCAAAGTCAACTTTGGCCATGTATTTGAGATCATTGTTCCATTGAAAATTTTAATTTTGCTCAAGCTTTAGCTATTTTAGCAGTGTTAAAGAGATTCTCTTATTTCCCTGCTGATTCCCACCTTAAAGGGCTGTTCACATTTTTTATAGGTTTTTATTTTGCATTTTTAACCATAACATAGAAACAACACAAAACAAAGTAGGCAGTTATATCAGCATAAGTTAGTCCCTTAGGACCTTAGCACCTCATTGTAGATGACAGACACCCTTCTGGCAACATCACATCATGCTTGAACTGTTGTATATATGATCATCACAAGTACTATTCAGTCATATAGGGCCAGAGCACAATCCCATTGAGTTCAGAGAATCCTATATTATGATAGTTACCTTTACTTACACCATGAGGTTCTCTTCAGCATGTTCCTCTAACCAAATTTTTGGGGGCATTGCCTGGCTAGATATGTTAACTTAATTAGTGGAAGCCGATCATTACCCAGTTTTTACCATTGCTTAACTTTCAGGGGTTGGGGGCTCATCCGTTTGATAGCTACAGGTACCTGTTTTTTAGCATAGAACAGGAGGGTTCGTAGTAGACATCTAGTTTTTATGAGGGGTGCTAGTTCCTCTACTATCCCCAAAAGACACACCTCTGTTGTGAGTATCCTAGGAAGCAGGACCTCATTAGTTAGGTGGGTTACTACCTTAGCCCAGCACCTGTTTATCAGGTCCACAGGACCACAATAAGTGAAAGAAATCTGTAATGGTCACCCATATTTGGGACAGTTGGCATCAGGATTTCTGCCCATAACTTTGAGTCTTAGTGGCATAATATATGTGCAATTTATAATCCTAAATTGTACCATTTTGTCTTTTGTGGAAATTAAATATTTATAAACATAATGTGTTGCCTCTTCCCATGCTTCATCCTCCAAATTGGGCATGACAGTATTCCACTTACAGTAGCTCTGGCTTTAACAAATGGGCTTCCAAGGGAAGTTATCAATATTTCATATAAGTTAGAAACTAGTTTCTGGGAGCCGGATTCCACAGGTTAGTGGCCAGTTGGATCTGGGTCATGAGAGTGTTGTCTACTATGAGGTCAGACAATTGTCTCACTCCAAATTTTGGCCAGTAGGTAACGTCCTGGATTTGCCTCAAGTGTGGAAAGTTGGATGGGTGGGGGGGCAGTCCACCCTTGTCTAATGGGGCCATGAGTGTCAGCTTTTTGATCCTTGGAGGTTTATTGCCCAGACAAAGGGTAGAAGAATAGAGTCAATTTGTTTAAAAACCTGCTGGGTAACCCACACTGGGCGTTCTTCAAGAAATACAAGAATTTTGGCAAATATATAATTTTAAAGAGATTCACCCTTCCCCATACCGTCAATGACAAGTTCACCCATTGAGAAACTGCATCTTTGAATCTTTGTGTTACTGGGTCTATATTCTCAGCTATATAATTCTGTGTATTCTTTGACACCTGTATACCCAAATACTCAAACTTGGACAACAAGAGCAACCCCTGGATTTTTCCCTTTATTTGATCAGTCTCCAATGTGAAGAGGATTGACTTGCTTTTGTTTAAGACCAGGCCACTGTCTAAACCTGTCTGCCAGATCAAGTGCATGACTAAGAGAGTCCTGTGGGTCAGCTAGAAACAAGAGGAGGTTGTCTGCGTATAATGCGATTTTTTTCTTCCAGTCCCGCATACTTAAAGCCTATGATCTCATCGGTTTGTCAAACCATTATAGCATACGGTTCCATCGCTAATGCAAACAGTATCGGTGAGAGACGGCAACCTTGTCTGGTGCCCCGGGATAGGGAGAATTTCCTAGAAAGGGTGTTATTGACCCAGACCTGTGCGACTGGGGTCAAGTAGAGAAGCTTTAGCCAGCCCATAAAGTTCTGTCCTATACCAAAGCTCTCTAATAAGTTCCAGAGATATGGGCACTCAACAGAATCAAATGTTTTAGTGGCATCTAGCGTGGCCATGAGCCTAGATCCCTGATTTATATGGGAGGTTTGTAGGTGAGAGAATAGCCTGCGCAGGTTCATAGTGGTGCTCTTGTTGGGCCTGAAGCTGGTTTGGTCTGGGTGCATAATTGAGGATATCACCCTATTGAGATGTCTTCACCAGAATTTTAATAAATGATAATTTATGATGAAGTGAGATGGGGCGATACAAGTCACACAGGTCTGGATTTCCTTTAGTATAAGTACAATCAGTGCCTAATAGAAGGATTGGGGGAGGGAACCTGCTTTATTGGCCTTTAAGAGTGTGGCATGAAGTCGTGGAGCAAGTTAGTCTCTGAGTAGCCACCAGGCCACGGGCAGGCCATCTAAGCCTTGGATTTTCCCAGAGGGAAGGTTGCTTATGGTGTCTGTAATTCCCTCAAGCATAATTGGGCTATCTAAATAGAATGATTCTTCCCTGGTGAGCCGGGGAAATTAGATCTTTTGGAGGAATTGTTTCAATTCAGTGTCTGAGTGCTGTGCCTGCGAGTAGTATAGGTCCTCAAAATAGTTGGAAAAGATATTAGCCGGTTCTACTGGAGATTTTATTTAGGAATCGGCGTAGACGGCTGGGCCGCTTTAGCTATATACGCTAAAGTTTTGCCCTTTCTATCCCCTCCCCCTGATCAAAGGATCTTTGCGCCACATATAGTAGCCTTTTCCTGGTCACAGTTACTTGCGTTATTTCCAGATTCCTCTGGGCTGTTACGAATGCCTGGTGATTAATGTTGTCATCTTGGTCGCAATAGGCTTTTTCAGCTGAACCTTTCTCTCTGCCTCAATAATGGCTGGTTTGGCTACAGTTTGAACTCTGGAAATAGCTGAAATAAGTATGCCTCTGGCTGATACCTTAGATGCTTCCCATGCCATGACAGTTACTAGTGCCAACCAGCCAGTTCACCTCCCAGTAGAGGCTGTGTTCAGAGCTATCTCTGTCACATTGTTAAGCCATATAAGAGACAGTCTCCAAGTACAATGTTTTTGCTTGGTGTGATGTTGAGTTCAAGAAATAGGGGGCGTGGTCAGAGAGGGGTCTAGGGAGATATCTGATGTGGGGAATGAGTCCCCGTCAGTGGCAGCAAAACTGTCTATCTAGGGGGGTGCTTTTGTCTCCATACATCTGGGCTGTTCATATTTAAATGAACATTTTTAATTTTTATGTGCTTTTTAAATTATTTGGCTTGTATAGCAATTACAGCAGTCATCTTGCTGCTAGGGTGACATGTACCCTAGCAACCAGGCAGTTGTTTGAACGAAAAGAGAAAGATGACTAGGATAGAGCATAACTAGAAAGAAAAGTAATAAAAAGGTAAAAATATTACTTTCCTTGTGTTAACCACCCACTTTAAAAGAGCAGCGTACACAATGGTCCTGTGTAAAAATGGTACTAAATTATTTCTATAACTTTATATATTGTATTTATACTTGATTGCACCTTTTGTGTTTCCTAGTCTTTACAAATTATACATTGAAAAAAATGTACAATACAGGTATGGGACCCATATCAGAAAACACATCCAGAAAGTTAAAAAATGCCTGGATATGTTTGCAAATAAATGAAGTGACCGTAAAAGTGAAGCAGAACTCTGCACTGTCCTCACTACCAACTTTTATCTCTTTGTGTGTGTAGTGGAGGAGGGTATCAGCTACCCCACAGGGATAACACTTCTTAGACAGTAGTGAAAATAGTAAACATGCAGTGGCAGATGTATAAGGAACAAATATACTAAAACAAATAAGAATATATTCATATATTCATGTTAAAAGTTATTTAAAAATGCCTTTAGATGTGGCTTTAAGATGTGCACTGAATAGCTGCAAAGAAAATAATGCATTTTGCAGTCTGCTTAAAGGGCAAGGAAAGTGTAAAATAGAATAAGACTAGAAATGCTGTATTTTGTATACTAAACATAAACATGAACTTACTGCACCACAAGCCTAATCAAACAAATGATTTATGCTTTCAAAGTTGGCCACAGGGGTCTGTCATCTTGTAACTTTGTTATACATCTTTGCAAGACCAAGACTGTGCACATGCTCAGTGTGATCTGGGCTAAGCTTAGGGATCTACAGGGAAATAAAGCTTGAGCTCTACACTGCTAGGAAGTAAGGCTCCCCCTGCTGTTCATAAGTATGATTGTTTCTCTGCCCAGCAGTTAGGGACCGTCTGACAATTCCTATCCACAGCAGTAAATGAAGGGAGAATTTCACTGCGTACAGTCAGCTTTCTTATAAAAACTGAAGACATTTTTAAATTAATGCATATTGGAGATATATTTCTTTTTCATTAAAGAAAGTAAAAATGGGATTTTATTTTTTTGCCTTTTCATGCCCTTTAAGCTCTTGAGCAATGACCATTGTCACTGATGCTTCTACAGTGATTGACTCCAACTCAATTTAAAAAAAAATATTTAAAAACAGTCTGGTTTGGTCTAATGTTTAGAATGATAAATAATTGGTTTTAGGAATTAATGCATCTGCCAGTTTTCATCAGCGCTAGGGCATAAAGCATTGAGACTGAAACACTTAGGAAGAAAAAAGTATCTCATATAAATACATGAATATACTTACATGACATTGTAATAATTTAGAATTTTACTGAATACTTAAAAGCTTTCTGAAGTAGATTATATGATTCAAAGGAATTCAGAAAAAAAGAACTGAACATGTATCGATGGTTACACCAGGAAATTTAGTTAAGTGGCATATAAACAAATGTACCTTTGGAAGCTGCTTTGCAATATCTCCTCCCACAAAAACAGCTTCTAAATAAATCCACAAGTTCTGTACAGTCATCCAATTTTCTATTATATCTGTTGTATTTGAGAGGTAATGAACCCATTTCTGGATCTGTGCTTTGAATGGAGTGTTGTACCTTGCATTCAAATAGATATGGCATAGTTAAAAATACAGGATTTACCAAACCATTTTAAATAGAGAAGAGTGAAGACAACATTGTAATAGTATGATTATAAGTATTTATGCACCAGAATTAAATGTTAAGTACAGATATTCGGATGACACTTATTAGTCATTAACAGCACATTATACATCTAATTCAGTGTGCATTAGTCAAAATTCATTGTTTGTCATGAAATGTATAGAGCTCATTTGACATATAGTTCATTAACAATTGCAATACATACATACAGCATTATTTGTAAAATTTAAAATTGTGAATCAAAATTTAGGAACCTCATATGGATTTATTTTCTGAGTGTCCATTCCTTTTCACTGTAAATATAAAACTGTTCTTGGATTGACAGAATTTAATTATGCAAATAAATAATGTTATTTTAACAAAAAACTATTAAATCAGTACAACAAATATTGCCTGTAACCACCTAAATCAAATGCAAACTATTTATATGCTAAGTTTGTTTTTAATGTCCTAGACGCAGCCAAGCAAAAGCACAAAACTCTTCAGCAAACAGAGAACCCTGGTAGAGAGCAACACTATTACATTGATTATTGCTTAAAATTATTGCTTTTTCCAATATTATACCTGTTACTCATTAGTGAGCCAAGGACCATAAGACTGTCCTCCATACTGGCAATGATTTCAGATGTGCTGTCTCCTCTCAGAAGTAATTCTCCACGGGTTTTGAAGTTTGCAAATGTAAATGTCTTGTTGTCCCATTCAGCAATAACTTGTTTTAATTTCTGTTCAATGTCTCTTTCTTTTACTGCACTAATACATATATCCTACATTAAAAAATTAATGTTAACGAAATGAGAACCTAAACATTCATATCACAATATAGTGGGCATTCGCTAATTGAACATGCAAAATTTAATAAAGAGGTCAAACAGCCCAAAGATGAAGGATCAGGTGACACTGTAATCATGTGGGTTTCAGGTACTTGCATCCAGACCATAGTCACATAGTAACTCCAAGCATATTAAGCATTGAAAGGCAGTAGCTCTGGTATTAGGAACTAGCATACCAGAAAAAAATTTGTGGGAATAATTCGAAGTTCGATCGAATTTACAAAATTGGATTGGTTGAATTTTAGAATATGCAAATTAGGCAAATTCGACCATAGAATTTGTAAATTCGATCAAATTGAATAAATCCAATAAAAATCTATTCGACTAATCGAATTTCCCCTTTAAATTTTTATTTGATTGGCTACTTCGCCAGGTTTAACCTGGCGAAGTGCTTTTGGTGAATTTAGATTGAATATTAAAAATTCGATTGAAGGGTTAAAATTGTTGAATCGATCGATTCAAACAATTGAATCAATCAATCGAATTTTTATTATTTGATCGTTCGACCAATTGAATAGCAGTAAAATTCTTCTAATTCCATTCACATGGTCGAATCTTTTTAAATTTTAAATTCGACCAATGATAAATCTGCCCCATACTGCCCCATTACTAAATTCACATGAAGAATTCGACGTTCGATCGAATTTCAAAAAGATTCAAATTCAAATCTTTGAATATGCAAATTAGGCAAATTTGACCATTGAATATTCAAATTCGAATAATTTGAATATTCAAATTTTTTATTCGAATATTCAACTATTTGATGGTCGAAGTACTTCCCTTTAAATTTTTATTCAACCACCAAGTTCACCAGATCAAAGCTACCGAATTGGATATCATTATTTTTGATGGTTTATAATTTTTAATGGTTAAAATCGTTCAATTCGAAAGATTTTATCGATCGAACAAATTTTTCCTGTTCGATCGATCAAATTGCGGTAAAATCCTTTTAATTCGATATTCGAATTCAAAAGGATTTTACTTCACCTACTATTCCCATGTTTAAATTTCGAATTTTTTTCAATTCGAAATTTGACCAATAGTAAATCTGCCCCATAATGTGAGTACTTAAACATCAATCACACATACTGTATATATGTAAATTACATGTATGGGGTCATTGTAGTTACTATACATAGTTACATAGCATGTTAGGTTGAAAAAAAACACACCCATCAAGTTCAACCTTTTGACCTTTTAATCTGCCTAACTGCTAATTGCATCAATCTAAGCTGGAAATAGGGTTAGTTAGACAAAGCTTCTGCCTAGGGTACTTGACTTTTGGGGTGCAGTTTTGTGAATAAGTCTACTTCCTAGCCCTTTTTCCCATCACGCCCCCTTCTCCTAAGTCACATTTAATTTTAATCAGCAGTATGATCTGTGTAGAGCAAGAATACTAGAGCTGCTTTTGTGTATCACTGTAGAACTCAGAAGCTAATTAGCTGCAGCATTGATAATGGTACATTTGAGGTAAGGGAGGAATCTGCATATATTTAGGTTGGAGGAGAGAATGGCAGATAGGAAGGCAGAAATAGAAGCAAATGGCAAACAATATAAATGAAAGACAGAGATGTTTTTTTAATTTGTTTTAAAAACAATGGAGGATAAAAAATAAATATTGCAGGGGGAAAAAGAGGAAGAGATGAAAATTAAATGAGGGGGAAAAGGAAACATGGAAGTATATTAATTTGATTTAAATGAATTGTGCAGTACCTCAATCTCTTCTTTGCATTTAAGTAAGGGGGCTTCCATAATGTTCCTCAACTTGAAGGTTTCATTTTCCACATCAAAGCTTTGCCCTGTCACATCAGTAATACGCTTCCAGTGTCGGGCCATCATTGCTTTGTTTGACATGAGTTCAAGAAGAGGGCAGCACTCACTGAAATCATCTATTGTCTTCTTCAAATCTAGAAAAGCTTGCCATTCCTTTAAAGCTTTTGGAAGCTTGCGGCACCTGTGGATACAACAATGCTATAGAACTGCTTACATATCTATGTAAAAAGAATAGCTAAAAATAATATTTAATATCACCAATTACACATTCTCAAAAACATGATTATTTTAAAGGGGAACTATCACAGAAATGATAAATTAATATAAGCTTCATCATACTGAAATAGGAGATTTTCTAAATATAATTAAAAAATCTTAATTTAAAAAATCTGTACTGTTTCTGAAATAATCAAGTTCATCTTCACTATTCCTCTCTCAGCATCTCTTCATTCTGTCTTCATGCAGGAGTTGGGTGCCAGATGAATGATCCAATATATCTTACAGGGGGCTCCTTTTGCCAAGCTGTATTGGAGCTCACTCTATTAAAATCACCAGGCATCATGCCTCTCTACATGCAGGATTTGTGCAAAAGGCAGTTGTTTTGTTAGATTTTGTGTGTACTGGAATCAGTTATTTGAGTGAGTTCTAATTCATCTGATAGGAATGGCCCCCTATAAGATATATTGGATCTAACTGTCAATGATTATCTAACACCCAGCTGCTGCATGAAGAGAGAATGAAGAGAAGCAGATGCTGAGAGAGTGATAGTGAAGATAAACTTGAATATTTCAGAAACAGAACAGAATTTTTAATTGATTGTATTTAAAAAGTTTCTTCTTTCAACATGATGAAGTTCATATAAAATTTTCATTTTCCCGATAGTTCCCCTTTAATATCTTTTAATGAGGATGAGCAAATCAGTTTTGCAGGGAAATGGTTTTCCCAGCAGATACATTTTCACAAATCTGTGCTAGAATTTTGCCATGCATTTTATCTTTTGCAGAGGTTAAAAAAAATCTTCCAGCATCATTATTATGGTCGCCTTGCTTTTAACAAGAGCCATTTGGATTAGAGTGCTCTACAGCCCCCCCCCCCCCTATATCTAAGGAACTGTCTGGGTGCTATGTTTTCAAGAAATTTGCAACATGCCAATATTTTTCTTCTATGAGGAAACATTGTTAAAGGAAAGACTTTCTCTAAAAAGGTAGGGTAACATATATGCTATTGCAGAGCTAAAGCACTATAAATGCAATGTAATATCCTCTATCCACCATAAAACTGCTACTTTGCAAATGTTTTGGTGAAACAGGTTTCGCTCACCACTATCCATTATATTTCAGATAACTCTATCCAAACACAACATAAGCTTTTTGAGTAGCTCAAAAGATGAAAAGGCGGCACTCCGGTTAGATAAAAATGGTGTTTTATTCCAACAGGTCACTGAACCACATCACGGCGCGTTTCGGAAATAACTCCCTTAATCATAAATTATTAAGGGAGTTATTACCGAAATGCATCCGGTGATGTGGGTGAATGACCTGTTGGCAAAAACCACCATTTTTATCTAACCGGAGTGCTGCCTTTTCATCTTTTGAGTAATATGATTTCAGTGGGGACGCTGATGGCAGAGCACCCGGATCACCTCAATTAACTAATGGAGCTGGACTAATAGAAACACACAGGTGGGTAGTTTGGAGCGGCCTATTTTCCGTTTTACACTTTTTGAGAAACAAACATAAATTCAATCAACTTTTCCATATACAGTACATCAATTAAAAAAATGCAGCCTTTCCATGATTTTTAATGTAATATGGTTTGGAACAGTTACTATAATCTGTTCTTGTGCAGATCTGGCCATCTAGTTTTTTATAAAAAAAAAAAATGTAACAGCAGTTGACAAGTCCACAAGCTTTTTTTGTGGGTAACCCCTGGGTACCAGACCCACTGCAGGACTTTTAACATATGCACATTTAAAGTAAAATCCAACCTTACCTGTTTTGAAACTCTAGCAACTCACTGTTGATCTTTTCAATATTTACATCAGACCACAGAATATCATAATAACCATTCACTGTATCAATGACATTGTTGTACAAGCCATACAGTTTCTGCAACAAGTTCAGTTGCTTTTTTATTTCCAAAAGTTGAGGATACTGAGTAACTTGAAGACCAAAGAGCTCCTCTCCCCCAGTGTATGTAATGTATTTTCGATACAAGTTATCAAATTGGTTCTGTAACAATAAAATATTCACTTTCACTAGTGTGCCAATGTGCAAACAACTAGGACTAATATGCATGCAAAACCACTATCGATGAGACTGTAATAAAAATACAGGTGCTACAGAAAGCAAATCTAAATGAAAATATTTTGCCTTTAGAACCCCCTTAAACCTTGTCATAAACACAGTAAATATTGTACTTCAAAGTAAAACTGACTCCCATGCATATATACTGTCAGTATCTGAAGAATAAGTTAAAACATTTCTGCAATTTTACAGCAGTTTTGTCCTGCCTGTAAAATATAAAAGTTGGGTTTCTACTGTAGATAACAAAATACAAATAAAAAAAAATCTAACAATGTGAAGTGGTATACTTCAGTTTTAAATAGCTGTGTCTAGTTGTCCTTTTCTCAGACTATTCCTGTCCAGAATGAATATCAATGAAAAACCCTTAAATTTACAATTTTAAATGGAATAAAGGTATTACCTGAAACATGATCAGTCGGTCACTAGCTTCTTGTGGAGCAAGGCCAACAATCATTGGTCCATTCTATTGGTAAATTTAAAAATAAATACAGATTTTTAAACCATAGCAAACACAAACATTTTTAGATTTATTTTCCTTTAACCCACTTATGTGAAATTGCTTTTATAAGCAGCTTTTCTTATACAGAATTTATTATTTTAGGAAATGCTGAAGATTAAATTATTTAAAGTTAGCACTGGCTGTAACAGAACAATAGGTTTGGTTAAATCTGTGCAGAGAAAAACATTGTCAGCATAGAGAAGGTACACCTCTGTACACTGAACAATTATGCAGAAAAATCTATATCATAATGGATGTTTAAAGTTCAAACCTAGTTCGAACATTCCTTATAAGTTGTCAGGAAAGTTCCAGTTTTTTAAAAATGATGTTTATTTATCTGTATTATCTATATTCACTACATTAAAAATTCAATAATTCTTTTGCTCCTTAGCTTTAATTTATAGAAATGTTTACTTGCCATTTCATAGTCTGAGTAAAACTCAGAACAGTCTTCAATAAAAGTTTGTACAGTGCTTATCAGTTCCCCTCTGAAGTTTGGCTGTATGGCCATCAATTCATTCTGCACCTCATTTCCCCGAACAAGTAGTTTTTCCCAGGTGTAGCGCAGTGTGTCTACTTTTTCGGTTTCCTCCTTTGCTACAAGAAGCTCATATTTGTTCAGCATTGCATAGGACTCCTAAAGAAGAAATGTTAAGCTTTAACCTACCAAAATATAAGGAGTTGATGAACAGTTACAATAAATCATAAACATATTAGGCTTAAATGATTAGGTGCATGGCAGGGTGCTAAGTAAAAAACAAATGCAATCAATCCTGCATGAAGAAATGGCACTGCAGCTCACCGACTAAAATAAGAACTTTAATCTATGATAGTCCCAGAGTAAAGGCTACTCACAACATCCATCAAGATGTGCGTGAAGCAAATACTCAAACAGAACTTGGTTGCTCAATTTGTAGACTATTTGTTACAAGTTTTGAAAAAAAATACAAATTTAGAAGTCACACCTGCCTAAGATTGGTTGTACTGTATTCATAAGGGGTGCTCAAGGGCTGGCAAATTGGCAATCCCCCCACATCCTACATGTCCCTTAACTTACAGATGTAGCCACTTGGATTTGTGAGTTAAATGTGTCGTGACTCAGGGCTAATTGAAGAAACTGTGTTATCTAAAGTTATCTTAACTCATTTAATGCATTTAACCTTTTCATTAGCATACCAAAGCACCATTGTTTTCAATGGTGAACTCTTTAATTGGATGGGATGCTGTGACACAATATTCTGTGCTAAGTGGGATAAATGGGATATATGAGTTAAGTTATTCTGTGTCAAATGCGCAATCCAAAGTGGCTTCATCTGTATGTGTTATGATGATGCACCATCTGCACAGATCAACTCAAAATAACTCACAAACCTCTGGTCATATAGGGCATAGATCTGCTTATGCGGTGAGTCTGGCAAAAGCAGTGGATACAGTAATATGTACTGCCGGCAAATTAACTCAACTACTGTATATACTTTAGTATAAGCTGAGTTTTTCAGCACCCAAAATGTGCTGAAAAAGTCTACCTCGGCTTATACTCGAGTCATATACTCGAGTCAGTGTGTGGAGGCTACTGGGGATCTCCTCCGTAGTTGTTCCTAATGGAAAAAACTGTTTATAGTGAAGTAGAGACAAGGTCTTCAGCCAGCCCGCACTTAGCTTGTACTTACAGGAATGCAGCTTTACGATCCGGTGTGCAGATTTATGATTGCTTTGTACAGCTGAATCCTGGGTCCTGCAGTTTCTGTTGCTCTGTATGTTCACTGTGTGAAGGCTGCTGTTCCTTCTTTCCAGGGAGGGGATTGTCTGCCTAGTGGAGTTTCTCTACCTGCACTTTCAGTCTCTGATTACTTCAGTTCCATACGCTGCCGTCTGAACTTTGTGGAACCTTGCTGTAATTGGTTCCATGAGAGCAGTTTTGTATTAGCAGGTTCCGCAAAGTTTAGACGGCAGCGTATGGAATTGAAATAATCAGAGACTGAAATACTTGAATATTTTAGGACTTCAGCAGAACACACGCCCCTGCTTAAAGATGAACCACCCCTTTAACCTAACCCTCCAACCCAGCTAAAGCACATGCTTTTGCCCATAGCCTGGCGGAAGTCCGCTTCTTTTCCATGGCTTCACTGTGTCTGCTGAAGATGTCCTAAAATGCATTTCTCACTCTAGGCTTATACTCGAGTCAAAAAGTTTTCCCAGTATTTGTAGGTAAAATTAGGTACCTCGGCTTATACTCGGGTCGTCTTATACTCATATAACTTTTTACAGGTTAAATTTACATTTATTTTGTTTAATTACCTCAATTGGTACAACTTGAAAATCTATTGTGATCTGGTGTTCTCTGATTTCCTTCAGTGCAGCCATAGCTATTCTTATGTCATCCAAATCTTTGATTTGTCTGTTTAGTTTTTTGTTAATTTCCTCAATAAATACAAAAATGTTTTCCATTTCAGATCTATATTTCTTGTTGCAGTGTCGGCCTAGGTCAACCATCCAAGCCTTTGTCTCTGACGTCAAAGCCAATTTTAGATCAGCTAAAAATATAATAGTAATAATTATAATTTTTACTGACTCATAATGTGCAATATTTACATTGTAGTAAAATTTGACAAAGGTTTTTTATTGCTTATTGCTTTGTTCCATTTACATTTAAGGCTAATTGATATCTTCACTATCAGTAAAACAAGTATGTAACAAAAGCTTGCATTATGTTCCACCTAATTAATATTTAAGGTGTGTTTCCCCAAACGCATAAATGACCTATTTTATACTTTCATTCAATCCGCATTTTTGTCTATGCTGTCCAGCATTATTCACTTGTTGAAAGTCTGGTACACCTATCAATTCAGACCACAGTGGAGACCAATTACCAGCTGCTTGAATATAGCAACTTGTGTGTGATTCAGAAGAAGAGATGGGAAGGACACACTTGTGTCGAACACAACTATAAGGAAGTACAAGGTGCAACTTTGGAAACAAATGAATGGTGCGAAAGAATTGTGCGAATGAATGGTGCGAATGAATGGAGCAAATGAATGGTGCGAATGAATGGAGCTCAGTTATCACTTCCACACATTATTGAGCAACCACAGTTGCAGCTCTATATATGAGCTCTAATGAAAAACAAAGCATTTGCATAATGTTTGCCATACCTCTTAACATTCTGTGGGCTATTCATCATACTGTGTAAAACATTGGAGAAACCATTACCGGTTATGTCGCCTATAGCTACCAATCTGCACTTAGAGGCAGATTAACTAAGGGTCGAAGTGAAAATTCGAATGAAAAAAATTTCTATTTTTGGGTACTTTGACTAGGCCAAATTTTGATTTGAATTGAAAAAAATTTGAATTGAATTAAAAAATTCGAATTCGACCCTTCGCCACCTTAAACCTGCCAATAGGGGACCTCCTGGAACCTTTAGGGAGTGTTTTTGGAAAATTTTTTAATTTACCTTTTTTTGGACAAAATCGTTTGAATTGAACGACACATTTAAACAATTGTAGTGATTTTTATTTTATCGAAAATGGACCTAATTGATCAAAAATGGTCCGTTTTTGATTGAAAAAAAAACACTTTAAAAAAATTTGGTGGTCCCCTTAGATTTCAACAGTCACTTACAAGTTAAAAAAAAATTAAATAAAAGATCTAATTGTTTGCTATGAACAACATCACAGTTCATGTTTGTAACAAAGAAAATATCCACGCAAAAAAAGAATAGCACTATAGTAGGGCATAGAAATGTAACACTATAGTAGGGCATAGAAATGTAGGACAATGCCTCATTTAAGAATATGAAAGACTGGGCATTTAAGACTTCTTTATATGAATAAAAATGTCAGATGTCAGCAAAAAAATTAAATTTTGCCTAATGAAAGAAAATTTCCAATATACTTTCATTACAATTTATCAGTGGTTTTAAAGTTATTTGCAAATGTAATTTCCATTGAAGATTTCTATTCTCTTCCCTGGTGGATCTGACTTTTGAATCTATGTAGCAGAAGCCAGCTGATTAATATAGGTACTTCCACCACAAACCTAGCACTTGAGTTCTATGGCCCTTGATTTATCCTACCCCTCTTGTAAATTTTATACAGTGTACCTATTGATGCAGAGGAATGGCCTGTGTCAAAAGAATCAGGTGGAGACGTAATTTTGATGGCTAATGATGGAAGTTATGAAATGTGAAAACTGAATATTTGCAGCACAACTGTGTTTGATTTGCATCAAAGTGCACCTTCATGAACTTTGATGCATCACCCACTTGCACTTGCAAATTATGAGGGAAATTAGCTTTGTGGGTAAACAATCATGCCAACTGCACCTCAAATTGGCACTTTAACATGGCATCAGCACATTAATTAACCCTTATGTAACTGAACAATTTTCTAACTAGCCCCAAAGAAAATCTTACCAGTAAACAAAGCAATGACCCCAACACAAATATATTCTGGCTCAGTATTAATTGCCAACTCAAGATCACGGAAGTGGAGGATCTGAGACTCAAATTCTGATAACAAGGGACTGCCAGAAACAAATTTCTCAATTACACTGTCCCGGTCTTTTTGCCATATGTGGTGGTAACTTTTAAACCTCTCCAAAGCAGTCATGACTTCCTGAAAAACCAAAGAATACAGAGGTCATTTATTTGTAAGAAAGGTTAGAGAAGCACTGCAGAAATGTATTCGGACACACAAATGTATATTTTATTACATAGTCATTAGTACTTATTTCCTTCGCTAAAGGGAACATTACAGGTATGGGACCTGTTACCCAGAGTGCTCAGGACCTGGAGTTTTAATGGATCAATAGGATGGTTTTCCTTCCACTAAGGAGTAATTATATTTTAGTTTGGATCAAGTACAAAATACTGTTTAATTACTCCAGAGGAAACGGAAAACAATTTAAAAAATTTGGATTATTTGAATAAAATGGAGTCTATGGAAGACAGCCTTTCAATAATTCGGAGCTTTCAGATAATGGGTTTCAAGATAATGTAACATTTAGGTTACCCCATCAAAAAACCTTTTTACCATAACCTACTACTATAAACAATCAAATCATGTGTTCTTGCAATCATATCTATTTATGGTATCATTTCAAAATTGAGGACACCGTTGGTCATAATATTTTTAACTTCTATCTTCAAACTACAATTTTTCTAACAAATAGGATAAGGAAATGTTTTGCCCACAGACTCTAATGTATAGTTTTAAAAAACATTGCACGGTTTGTTGACTTTAATGCGTTTGTCAAATTTTTGCAAATATTTGCTTTTTTTAGTGCAGCAAAATGGGCCCAGAGACACGTGTTTAGGACTCAAGAAGGAAATAGGGGAAAGGGGCAGATCAATAGCAGTTTTTGGCATTTTTAAAAGAAATTTACCACAGAAAGGTTGAAGAAAATATTGTTGGCTTATATTTTAGATTAATTCCACTTGGCACGCACTCCACGACTCAGCAAGAAGCGGTGAATTAAAAGGCTCTTTATTTCCCAAACACAAGATCTCCCAACGCGTTTCGTGTGACTCCACACGTATTCATGGGAACAGTTTAGCATTACACACATTTCCCTTAAAAAGTCTTTGGAGTTCACGTCACTCTTGACGTGTTTCCTCCTCTGCATACCCGTTTGGGAACATAAAAGCATTTTCACATAATGACATGCTGAAAACAAAGGTTCAATTCTAATATATTAAAGTCATTAACAAATTCATCCGTATTTTGACATAATTTAAACATAATTAATTAATTATAATAGATCGGTGTCAATCAGTTTCTTTCTAATTAATAAGAGTTTAAATCCATATTCATTCCTTTGTTTCTTTTTACTATTTAGTGAGGCTCGCACTGTAAAACTAATTTATTTATTTATTTAGATTGTTACATTTTCTTCAGTTATAACTTATTCGTTGTGCCCGCTACATTGTTTCTAACCCTATCCCCGCTTACACGTCTCTTATCACTTCTAAGCAAAGAGGGAGGGGGAAGGAGGGGGGAAGGATGTATAAATTATGTCAAAATACGGATGAATTTGTTAATGACTTTAATATATTAGAATTGAACCTTTGTTTTCAGCATGTCATTATGTGAAAATGCTTATGTTCCCAAACGGGTATGCAGAGGAGGAAACACGTCAAGAGTGACGTGAACTCCAAAGACTTTTTAAGGGAAATGTGTGTAATGCTAAACTGTTCCCATGAATACGTGTGGAGTCACACGAAATGCGTTGGGAGATCTTGTGTTTGGGAAATAAAGAGCCTTTTAATTCACCGCTTCTTGCTGAGTCGTGGAGTGCGTGCCAAGTGGAATTGTTGTCGACATTGTCTCCCCTAAGCTGCGGGTTCGGGGCAGGGCACCTGGACCAGACGGTAGAAGCGGTGAGTAGCCTGCCATTACATGTTTTTTGGAAGAAGGATTTCTGAATGCGATAGGTCCGGGGCATAAGCACCCGGGCCCACCTAAATCAAGGGTGAGCACCGTAGGTTTAAGGAAGTGGTGCCAAACCTGCGGTTAATTTATTAAATGGGACTAGAGCTTACTATTAATATATTGTTTAGTTATATTTTAGATTATATACAATCTATCTATGCAGCATAAAAAATTATGGTATATGTCCCCTTTAAGCAAATTAAAATGACAATGGATACAACACACATAGGGGCAGATTTATCAAATTTGTGTGAAGGATTAGAAAATTTGCTTGAAAAATCTATTTTTGATCTATGTGCGAATATTTGAATATGCAAATTAAGTATTTTCGACCATGGAATATGGAATATTTGGTCGCATCGAATAGATAAATATATATTCGAGCACTCAACTATTCGCCAGTTGAATAACTTGCCCTTAAAATTTTTATTCGACTGCCTACTTCACTAGATTGAACCTACCGAATTGCAATAGAAGCCTATTGGAAGCCCCCACAGTCTCTTTTTTAAAGGACACCTATGGCCCAAAAAAATTGCCCCAAACCGAAGGTGCGGGCTGATAGAGCCCGCATTCCGGTTTGGGGTTCTAGTACTTTTTTTTAAAAAATGCCCCCTGCAGGCGCTGGCTTACTCGCACCGGGAGGGAGCTCCCAGTGCGAGCCGCCATGTCTTCTAAAGCGCATTCGCGCTATATGCGTGTTTGACGTAACACAAGTGCATACTGAAAAGTGGCCACACTTCCGGGGCCGCTTATCATACTGTGCGAGTAAGCCAGCTCCTGCAGGGGGCATTTTATGTTTTAAAAGTACTAGAACCCCAAACCGGAATGCAGGCTCTATCAGCGCGCACCTTCGGTTTGGGGCTAATTTTTTGGGCCATAGGTGACCTTTAAGTTTTTGTATCGAATAGTATTCATATGATCAAACGCTGCGAATATTCGATTTGTGCGATTTTTGCGTTAAATCTTTAGATCGTACGATTTTGGCGACTATTCAAAAAGCACTCAAAACCGGCAAATATTTTATTCAATTTTGGCGAATATTTATTTGGCAATTATTTGATGCTCGAATTCGAGGGCTAAAAGCCCTCAACAATTCGAGCCTTAGTAAATCTGCCCCATAGTATACAAATTTTTAGTCGTTCCAAAGACAAATGCCCATATGATCTTGTTAAATATGTCTCAAATATAGAGTTATTTACACTGGTTTAAAGAGGTGGTTCACCTTTAAGTTAACTTTTAGTAAGTAAGTAATAATATTAATATTCTAAGCAACTTTTAAATTGGTTTTCATTATTTATTTTTTTACAGTTTTATAATTATTTGCCTTTTTCTTCTGCCTCCTTGCAGCTGGGCATCACTGACCCCTTCTAAAAAGCAAATACATGTATTGTTATTGCTAATTTTTATTTCTCATTTTTCTAGTAAGGTCCTTTCATATTCCAGTCTCTTATTTAAATCAATGCATGGTTGCTAGTGTAACTTGGACCCTAGCTACAAGTTTGTTTATAATGCAAATTAAAGAGCTGCTGAATAAAAAGCTAAATAACTCAAAAACCACAAATAATAAAAAATGAAAGTCAGTTGCAAATTGTCACTCTCTACATCATACTAAAAATTATCTCCAAGGTGAACAACCCCTTTAAGGGGGTTTAAAGATGATTTTTGTTAATAAAAGAACAAAAAGCAATCACCATCCCACTTTCATCAAAAAGTGAGATGACAAAGCAATTAATATAAATGTAATCATATTTTCTTTTATTTAAAAAGCAATCTTGGAAATCCATGAGGCTTAAAAGATTCTAGTTCAGTCAGGTTAATGGGTCACTGTGAACAGTAATTTTATTCAAATTGTCACTGATTCCGGCTGAATCAAAGTATATTGAAGTGACATAACAGAGCATCAGTAAAAATGAGCACAGTGCAACTTCCCCTGCTGTATCTTCAAAGTTGTACATTTTTGTGTGGTTATGACTTAAGACTTATTAAATTAAATGCCATTTTTCCTATCTTATGATTATTTTGCCTAATTACCACTCATTTAGAATTCACACCTCTTCCAAAGAAAGCCATGTTTTGTTGAGTTGATCACCGTTCAACTGCTTTTTTTTTAACTGTTTTTCCAAAATTGAAGTTTAATGCTCCTGTTATTTAAATCTAGCAGCTCAGTAATCCAGGTGCAGATTCTGAACTGTTAAAATTTGCTACATTAGTTGATACATTTCTCAGCAGCATCTGAGGAATATTAGCAACTTGTATCAATTATAACAGCTCCCTTTAAAGGGGAACGCCACACAAACGTAACTAAA
This sequence comes from Xenopus borealis, assembly GCA_024363595.1. Taxonomy (NCBI): domain Eukaryota; kingdom Metazoa; phylum Chordata; class Amphibia; order Anura; family Pipidae; genus Xenopus; species Xenopus borealis. Next base: position 70,907,283 of record CM044441.1, read on the forward strand.
AAACATCAATTAAAAAATATGCACTTTTCATGATTACTACTTTGCTGAGTTGGATGACTGTTACCTTGTATCAGCAGCCAGCTGTCCAGTCTGCACCCTCCAAACCCCACAATTCCCAGCACACATGATTTCAATAAGGAACCCAACACAGTGCAATGCATTGTGGGTTATGTTGTTCGTGCATGCTAACATCAGTGTTTAGTCCCTCCTTCCCTGCCAGGATTTCAAATGATGCAGATGGATTTCGGCATAGAAAAAGGCATTTATTCATAACTTTTGAAGAAAAAAGTAACTGTGATATATTAGGAGTTTCTGTATTATGTGTGCCTCTTTATTAAATTTTGTTTTGGAAGCTGGAGTTCCCCTTTAATGTAACTCAGATTCTGCTCAGCAGGGCCAAATATAATAAATGCATCAATAAATGTATCGATTTAGTGACCCACCCCCTCCAAGAACTGCTTCAGAAAGACATGAGAAGATGAATATTGAAACTTTAAAATTAAATATTAGAAACACGGTCACAAATAGAACATTGTCTTTATTTTTGGTGAAGTATCTGAAAAGAACTAAACAAAACAAGTGTTGGAATGTGAACAACCCCTCATTTTGCACAGTATGCATATTGCTCTTTTGCTAAAAGTTATAATTCTTATTTTTTCTGATCCTTCCCTTTTTTTAATTACTTTTCTCCCAGGACGTGTGCTAAATATTTATTAGTGCTGCTATTGCAGAGGATAATATTGTATTTAGCTCCCACAGTATAGACAGTAGACTATTTATTTTGCTAAACCTTATACCCATATAAATTACATTAGATTTACGATCACTCATTTTCCTGCCACCTTTCTGAAAGGATCTTCTCTTTCCATTTATAATAACACTGCAATTGCAGAGGCTTATTCACATCTAAGATACTGTTCTTAGTAGTATTTAATAGGGTTAATGCAGTTACAAATTGCTGCTATAACCGCTCTATACACTAGAAAGTAATTCATCTTATTATTTTTTAATTTCAAACAAACAAGAAAAGGAATTAGATTAGAGATAATAATAGTATAATGTATGTAGTTTCAAGAAATTGCAGTAATTCATTTTTAAAATCCATGCACAGTTCAAGATTTTATATACTTACCTTTTTTGTTGAATTGATAGATGTACTTAAGACAGAACAAAGTTTAACAATCTCTTTATTTTCAGATACATTTTTAAAGTAGTTTTTGTTATGAACAAGAGCAACTGTGCTGATAGATGCCACTTCAGAAACATTTTCTAAAAGACAAAAAAATAAACATATTCACATGAAGACTTAAACTGCCTAAAATCAACACTTCCAACATAAACCTGAACTTTATTGTGAAATATACAGATGCAGCAAGTTGGATTTGTGTGTTAAATGCATCATGACTCAGGGCTAATTGAAGAAACTGTGTTATCTAAAGTTATCTTAACTCATTTAATGCATTTAACCTTTTTATTAGCATACCAAAGCACCATTGTTCACAATGATGAACACTTTAATTAGATGGGATGCTGTGATGCAATTTTCTGTGTTAAATGAGACAAGTGTGAAGTCTGAGTTTAGTTATTCTGTGTCAAACACACAGTCCAAAGTGGCTTCATCTGTACATGAATTGATGCAGATTTATATTGATATTGATTAATTCACAGACTCTGTTATCCCAAATAAAGACTAATATGCCAAACTGTCCATTTAAAGCAAAATATTCCTGAAAAAGTGTAGTGTGTATAATTGCTGCCTACAGATATGTATATTTTCTCATATACATGTGTACATATTCCTAGTTATAAGGATACATTAATAAAAGAAATTATTCAAAATATACAGCTATTGACACATAGCTACAGTACACATACAAAACAAATGATTCTATGAAAAATATCTAACATATTTACAAATAAAATAAGAAATGTGCATGTTGCAGTTAAATCCACTGCTTCTTTGATACTCATCATTACATTGGGTCCGGAATCTATAACCTCACTACAGAAATACAGGAATAAGAGACTAGAATATGAATTAAAGAGGGTCTGAATAAATAGATAATTAGTAATAAATCTGTAGCCTCACAGAGCATTCTTTTTGAAAGCTGTAAAGGCCTAGAAAAAGGCATACGAGTACAAAACTAAAAAAAAAAATAATGAAGCCCAATTAAAATATTGCTTATTGGCAATTGCACAACATACTAACAGTTAACTTAAAGGTGAACCACCCCTTAGGGAGTTGGGTCTGGATCCCTGAGGCAATTGATTCCAAAATCAGGACAATGGAAAAATGCAGTTTGGGGACAGAAAGGATTGAATTTTCAACCACCCTTGGGGTGGGAATTTAGCAACTGTGTGCTAAATAAAATGTGTTTGAAGCTTGCATCTGTTGTATCCTGTCCTGAGTCTATCTAATATGAAAATTGCATCCTCAAATATACAGATCACAATGTATTTATAAAATACACACATTTTATATAATAAAGATATGACATGGACAAGTCTCCCTGAGGTAAAAATAATAAACTTCATCCCTTATCACTGCGAATAAGTAGATTTAGGCACTATGAGCAGGTGACATTTTACTATTATTGTTTATATAGAATAGCTTAGATTTGCCTGATAATTTAGTAAAAAAGTTTTAAATAAAATACATATAATTGTAATGCTCTGTGAACCAGACAAATTTACCCATTTTGTCAGAATGTGTACAGTAAAAAAAAAAATGTATGGTTTTCATGCCATATACTTGAGAAAATCCTTTGGCCATCGATCTGTTCAGTAAGCCACTAGCATTTGTTTAGGTTGTTAGATCTTTGTACATAAGGATTTGCGGAAGATAAGGTGCTGTAAAAGGAAAGTTCTCGTGTGCTTCATAAACACCTTGAAATGTAGCAAATTATGTTTGGTAGCTTGAAATAGAAAGACATTTTTTTGCATTTTTCAGAATATGTACTTTTTTAACTAATTGTTCAGTATAAAAAGAAAAACTCTGTAAATAGATAGGCTGTGCAAAATAAAATGGGTAAAAAAGTAATGTATAAAGGCTGGAGTGAATGGATGCCTAACATAACACTACTTCCTGCATTAGAGAGCTGAAAAGCAGGAAGTTGGACATACAGTCATTCCAGCCTTTATACATTACATTTTGCCAAACTAACTATATTTGAAACATTTTGTCTATCTATTTATCCAGTTGTTATTTTTACACTGAACTGTTCTTTTAAAAACATGTGGTTTTTAGGGGTCCATGTTTTTATTTTGGAGCCATTAAATGCAATATACTTTGGGAAACTGCTCCTAAGGGAGCATAGTCAGATGTATTTAATGAATAAAAGGTGTGTTTGTATAAGTTTGAATAACTTATTTGTTTGTGTAGTGCAGATATAGGTTTATTTAATGTATCCATGTATTGCCTCTACAAAAACAGAGATTTAGTGGCACTGCATAGTAATAAATGTTGGGGACTCTCATACACAAAGGTATTGTCACCTATACAGTGCTCTCTATAATGCATTCTAACTTATGCAGAAATTGCAACTGATTTAAGAGGATCTGAGGATGTATTATTTAAAGGAGCAGAATATATACTACTAGAATTTCAATTACCATGAGTGCTTCTTCCTCCTGCCTCAACAATGCAATCTTCTGTATCACTATCATTACCATTACCCCGCATGGCTGTAATTTTTCTTTCAAGTATTTTTCTCTAAAAAAAAAAACAGAAAACATATACAAATTTTATTACATTTTAAAGTTATATATGATTAATAATAAAATATCAGAAATCAACCATACCTTTGACATTCGCTCTTTACTCCACTGTGCCACTCCTTTGGAAGCATTAACAATATTTTCCACAGCTTTGTTAAGGGTTTGTTGAACTTCATCAAGGGCAGGAACCATGATTATGTTTGGAATTGCCAGGGTAATATTGGTTTTGAAGATGGGTTGTCCATTAATTTTATGTTTTGAGGTAGCATTACCATCTTTAAAACACAATTCAGTCAAACAGTTACTTTGAAAAACTAGTTTTATAAAATGAGCAAATATTGTACCAGTATGAAACTTGTTGTGCAGAATGCCCAGAGCCTAATAACAGATCCCTTACCTGCACTTTAATGAAATGCATATACTGGTATGTTGTTTCTACATCTATAAGTCGAAAACCACTTTCTTTAGCTAAAAGCACACATTAGTACAATTTCCATGGAGAAGAAAAATGTTTCTGAAATAATGCGAGCAAACCTTGTCCTATTTCTGTATTTAACAACGAAGCAGATGTTTTCTTTGACTGTTCTAACTGCTCTAGACTCCCAGAAGAAAACTAAGCATTGATAAACTGGTAATCCATTCAAACCAAGATCCACCTTTTGCTTAATAATGCTGTATATTCGAAATGTTGCCTAAAGGTTCATGTCCAAAATACTGTATAATTCTAGAAGAACTGAAATACTGTGTCTATAGATTTTATTAGTGAATTATAATAAAAAAATGGTAGTAATTGCAGTAGCATTCTTCATAACAGAAGTATAACATGTTTGATAACCTTTAAATTAAAACTAACTACTAATCCAATGTCAAAACAATGCTTGCCAAAAATTACAAAAACAATGATAAAAATTCAAATGGCAGAAAAATATATACCACTACTACATTTAAAATTTCAGGACATTTAAATTATTTGTCATTTAAAATGAGGTCTCCACTAAACATACAATATACATATTTATAAAAACAAAGGCTAATCAACGCTCTAGACATTGCATAATTTCTTCAGAATTACAATCGCCATAAGGTCTGTAACACTTTTTTCTGCAGAACAGCAAAACTGGATGTACACAGCAACATACCTAAAAAGCTGATCATTGAGGACATTTGAATTCTTTTTCGAATGGCCTCTAACGTGTTTCGGGTGACTTTTAACAAAGCATCAAGATTACGATGATTAAAATGAGATAGAAGTTCATGAGCTTCTTCTTCCAGAATTTCCATCATATCTTTCTTCTTCTTTTTAGTTGGTGGAGATGGTGGACCAATAGTAGTCTGACTAACAGCATGCATAGAGGACATGGTTTGTGATCTTCGTAGACTGAGTTCTTTAAAAAAAGTCAATTAAGAAGAAAACCATAGTACATTATTCCTGAACTTACAACAATGTTTCTCAAACTGCAATAGTCTATTTCTTCCAGAAACCAGAAGATCTGAGAGGTAATGTACAAAGAGCATAGTGCAAGTGCAGTTTCAAATGCAATCTGCCATGTTTATTAAACATATGCAAGATATTTTCCTGACATCTGACACAGTTTGTGGTGGGAACTCTAGAATTGCCACCATGTACAGGGTGGTGGTAACTCCAGGGCTACCCTACATCAACAGGTACACTTGTGAGATATTTATTAGACAAATTTGAATTGGCACAATACCACTTGGAAAAATTTGAAAGTGCAAGGAGCATTTTAAGGTGTACTTTATTGATACGAAAAATTCGATTGTAGTGTTAAAATCGTTTGATCGAATATTTAATCGAACAAATCAATTTTTCCTATTCCATCATTCAAACATTTGAACAGCGGTAAAATCATTCAAATTCGATATTCCAATTCGAAGAATTTAACTTCTCTCACTATTCACATGGTCGAATTTCACATTTTTTTCAATTCAAAATTCGACCAATAGTAAATCTGCCCCCTTAGTCATAAGCTTCAAATAAAGATTTTCTACTTTTTTAACAGTGTTTCCTGGTCTGATTTACGAGTGTTTTCCAGAGTGCCCTACACCTTTATTGCAATTACTGGAATTTGTTCGCTCCCCAAGCCATCTACTGAGGGCCTAAGCCATCTACTTTGGTGAGTTTTCAACTCTATTTGGGTAATCTTATGTTTATATTTTGCCTTCATGCTTTCTTGTTCTAACATTGTTTTTCCTACTACGAGGAACTCAACTATGATGTCAGTAGTACATTGCAAATTGCTGACAGATCAGAAACCTCGCAAACAAATTAATTATAAAAAAGAATGTACAAAAAATAGTATTTGTGAATATTTATTAAACTATCATTATAATATATATAATATAATATATCATCATAATATTCTTTATAATGAAAACCGATTCCCTGAGGTATGTTGGCCTTAATCCATCACATATATTATTTCCTTGGTTTGAACTATATGTTAAAGTGACTTTATTATGTTTTATATTATTTGGTTCTACAGTTAATTTTAACTTACCTTTACTACCACTGACATCAGCGGTGCCCTCCATAATTCGGTGTCCAACAAATGATTTAGCATCGTCATCAGCAGAATGAACATCCAAATCAAGAAGCATATTTATTAATTCATTTGATGCTTCTTCAACCATACAGCTTTTAGCTTGTAATGTCACTGCTCCTTTTGCGCATAGCTCCTAGTAAGTGAAAAACGGATCACATATATGCTGTGTGTTCTTTTTTTCACTGTCATTCGATAATGTTGGTGCTATTGCTTATGAAGTTTACTAGCAAAAAGTATTAAAAAGTAGCTTTATTCATTCATTCCTACATGGACGTTTAAGGTATAATTAAACACTTATAAATACACTTGCAAATATACTTAATAAGTCACTCAATATCTAATAAGTCTTAAATTGGGAGTATAAAATTAAACCAAGTAAAATCAAATACTGATAAGGCAAGTAAACAACACTGAGAAGAGTGTGGCACATGTCAGTCCAAATAGCAGTACAGGTTTGTAGCAAAGCTAATTTATCAACACTGGGAAAATTTGCACATGGTCAGTAGAAACTAATCACAATTTTTTTTATTGTTCTACCTACAACTGCCTGAAAAAGGTAATTGCAGCCGATTACTATGAGGTATTGCCCATAGCACACGCCTATGTACGTACGCTGGTTGACTGCTTTGTACTTTTATCAGACCATAAACTCCCAGCAACTTTGTACAGAGCATGGGTTACATGTAACTTTTGATGGGTCCATGGTATAGAGATGGTGAAACAGTTTCCATGGATTCCACTTACAGCATACTTCACAAATGTGTTATAATTGTGCACCTTTGGCTCTTTGTCAACTTTTCAATCGATAAAGTAGTTTTCTGTGGTTCATAGATTCCGTCATTAATATTCAATATATAATTCCCCAAAGTTAGGGGCACGGGCACAGATACCTAAAAAGTAGAGCTACATTAATGTTTTTTAATTAAAGGAATTGCTCAATATAAAAATAAAGACTGGGTAAAAAGATAGGCAGTGCAAAATAAAAAATGTTTCTAATATAGTTAGTTAGCCAAAAATGTAATGTATAAAGCCTGGAGTGACTGAATGTCTAACATGATAGCCAGCACACTACTTTCTGATTTTCAGCTCTCTTGTTTTCCACTGACTGGTTACCCTGGTGACCAGGTAGTAACCAATCAGTGACTTGAGGGGGGCCACATGGGCCAGAACTGTTTGCTTTTGAATCTGAGCTAAATGCTGAGGATCAATAACAAACTCAGTGAACAGTTATGTCCCATGTGGGCTCCCTTCAAGTCACTGACTAACTCAAAGTTAAAGAGCTGAAAAGCAGGAAGTTGGATTCTGGCTATTATGTTAAACATCCAGTCACTACTGTTTTCATAAATTACATTTTTGGCTAACTATATTAGAAACTTTTTTTTATTTTGTACAGCCGAACTACTTATACAGTTTTTTATTTTTACACTGAACTGCTCCTTTAAAGGCATTCTGTAATGATTTTTATGGTATAGTTTTTAAAAGTAAATTACACTATGTACATTGGGCATAATTAATTTCTACCATTTAAAATTCAGTTGTAATATCAGTGTGTAGGCAGTCATCTCAGGTCATTTTGTCTAGTCATGTGCTTACAGAAATAGCTGGCATTTCTCATTGGACCTACATTCAGGCAATTGATTCTCCTACCTAATGTTACTGGAGGAGTCCCAACTTGGGTTAGCAGGACTTGGATTTTTTCAATTGAGTGCTGTTTTCATATCTACCACTAGGTAGGCATGGGATCATGTTTTTCAGTGCAGCTGTCAGGAAACTGGTTACCTTCCCACTGGTCTGATGATAGGCTACTGGAGGGAGGGGGGTGATATCACACCAACTTGTTGTGCAGCAGTAAACATTGACTGAAGTTTATCAAAAGCATGCAGGACCAGATTTGTGGAAAGGCCACCAAGGCCCGGGCCTAAGGCAGCAGAATTTTAGGGGGTGGAATGCTGCCCATCCACACCCATTCTGGTTCAAAAACACAGTGGATGTGCTAGAGAGACAATAATTTTTTAAATTTCTCGTGTGCCAATCCCCATTGCTCCAGTACCATATGTCAACATATCTAGTCATGTCGTATTTCAAAATTAAATATAAAAAATCTGTTTGCTCTTTTGAAAAATGGATTTTAATATAGGATTCTGCGGAAGGAGTGCTATTGACTGATTTTATAAATAACACGTTTTCCCAGAGCAGAATCCCTATAATTTAATTAAAATAGATTCTGTAATTTCCTTAATACTTATTATTGTAAGATGTCCGACATGGAGTCCACTTTCATTCATGCAGAAAAACCTTTTTTTTTTGCTAAGAATTCAGTATTTGTGCACACCTACTTTTTTTTAACTCAACCTAAACAATCAATGTTAAAAATGTTGAAGTGAAACCTCTTATGTTTAATTTGGTAAAATATGATGAGGAGATTACAATTAATTTGGCAATGGATTCCAATGAAAATTTTTTTGATTATTGAGTTCATTGAATTATATACAACTGTTTTGTTGTTTTTTTAAGTACACTTGTTTAGTATATAGCAGTTGCTGTTGCTGACTCAATCAATTTTCACAAACAGTAACTGTCTTTTTTCAAAGTATAAATTAATGCTTTTAAATTCAACAGACACATTGTCTGTGCCTATCGTAGCTAAAGTGCTGTCCAATGGCTCATATAACAATTGCATTAACATCATGTAATTATATACTAACTGAACAAAAACAAAGAACTAAACAGAGATTACATAGCCAGTGAACCTGGGATTAATTCTATTTACAAGAGAAAAACAATCCTCCATTCACAAGGAAAAATTCATTCCTCAATATAGTCAGTGTAATCTTAGAACAGGCACAATTTACTGTAAAATAGTAGGGAATATTTTAATTACCCTACAATTAAACTAAGTATGGCATACCAATACCCTGTGGTTCATCTTACATAGGAATTTTTAGTAAACATAATCTTTAACATTTGCCTTAGGAAACAAAAGAAGAGCATAAATGAAAAGTCTCTTGTTCTCATGTACCAAACACAAAATATACCAATTGCAAAAAAATATTCCAGGCTCAGCTTTCTTCAGATTTCACTAAAGAGAAACCTTTGTAAAACGTGCATTCTTTGAATGTTTTACAATTAGTTACAGCAATCTTGTACAATCTTCAGGTGAAGTCCTCCACTATACAAACACCATTACAACTTCAGTTCAATAAACAGAATAGTATAATGGACTTTACCATATGTGTGCACTAGAAGTTTATGTATTAAACAAGAACCAAAAATGCAGGGCTTGAGTTTCCTGTTCAACCAGTTTAATTCAGAAAATAGCATAGATAATGTTGTTAAATTGTGATCGTACTGTTTTTAAATGAAAACAAGATAAGAATGTATTCTGTGTATTCACTTTGCTCTAGGCATAACTGGATTGTGCTTTTCCCTTTGCTGGTATAATTTCTAAACATAAAAAAACATGGTTTGTCTTTATCAGCCAGGTACACACAGCAGTCAAATTGTTACTAAAGGTGGCCATACTCGTAGAGATCCGCTCGTTTGGCGATGTTGCCAAACAAGCGGATCTCTCCCCGATATGCCCACCTTGAGATGGGCGATATCGGGCTGATCCGATCGTGGGCCCTAGGGCCCAACGATCGGATCAGAATGGCACAGATACGGGCGGTCGGATCGCGGGACCGCATCAACGAACAGATGCGGCCGTGATCCGACTGGATTTTAATCCTGCCCGATCGACATCTGGCCGACTTTCGGCCAGATGTCGATCGGGGAAGTCCGTCGGACTACTTAGTTCGCCAGATCAGGGTTTCATTATTTTTGATTGAACAAAAAATATTTGATCGATCAATAAAATCATATTTCCTATTCGATCGATTGAATTGCGGTAAAATCTTTGAATTCAAAGGATTTTACTTCGCTGTCTATTCACATTGTCGAATTTCAATTTTTTTTCAATTTCAAATTCGACCCTTAGTAACCCGAATTCCAGGGTTAAAAAACCCTGGAATTCAACCAGGGGAATAGATGGGAGTAGGCAGGGAAGTAAAATCCTTCGAATTCGAAGGATTTTAAAGCAATTCGAACAATTTTATCGATCGAATATTTCCTATTCGATCAAAAATAACTAAACCCAATGCAGTAACTTTGATCTGGCGAGGTAGGTGGTCGAATAAAAATTTAAAGGGGAAGTACTTCGACTGTTGAATAGTCGAATATTGGAATGAAATTTTATTCGAATCATTCAATTCGATCGAATTTTCAAAATTCACTGGTCGAAGTGGTTTTCAAAAACATTCGAAAATTCAAATTCGTATCTTTTTGAAAATTCGATTGAACTTTGAATCTTTCATGTGAATTTAGTAAATCTGCACCTTACTCCCAACTCCCTGTACACACTGAAAATTCCAATAATGTTTGTTTCAAATGCATTCTCTTGTTAAATGCAACACTGAGATCACATTCAAAACTAGGCTAGCATTTCACTGTGCAATGTCTCGCTTGCTGTGCTTGTAAATTTAAATTGTAAATTACCTTTGTCATTTGAAGAAACTGTTCACATGAAAGGGGCTCCTCCTCTGGAAGTTTGCAAAGAGGAGTGGTGCTCATATCTTGGAGCACTGCATCAATCCGAAATAGAACTAAATCATTTACTCTATCAAGAAGTAGTTCAAGGTCAGCTGAAAGGAATTAACAAGACAAGACAAGATTTATATATTGTGTATAAAACAATAGCTATAGAACATCCAACAAGTAAAATACAACTCATAAAAGAAACTGAGTAACACAAATGTGAATTTAACCATAAAGCCTTTTAAATTGAAACTGTAAAAAGAAATGCTATAGACTACACTCAAAATACTGCAAATACTGGACTGGAACCAATTAAAATGATATACTGTATGTATTGGAGGTTCATGCATGAAAGATTATTCTACCCTCTCCATATTTAGGAGATATTTGTAATAAACAATCGAAAAAAGTCACTTTATTATAAAAAAGGGAGATTGAGTATGGTTTGGTCATAAAAGATTTTAGCCTATAAACCTTAGCAAAGGTTTGTCTACTTTATACATGGTGGAACTTTAATAAATTGTGCAATCATACAAAGGAACAATTAGTGGGAGTCTAGGAGACAAAGATTTCATGGGTCAATGTGTATAATTTGGACAATACTTATAAGTGAAGAGGCATACAAAGCAGTTGTGTCAAGAGTGTTTTTATGGTTGTAGCAAGCTGAAACATGGAAGCAATGCACAGGATTGCAATTGTGAGCATCTCATCAGTTAATTAGGGTAGTTTAGCAGTAGCATTTTCTTTTTACGGTGTTAAAATTTCAGGTAATAGTAAATGCCAAGGATTACTTTATGGTTGTCTAGCTGGGAATATTTTAATAATTCATAATAAATATCTAAGCTTCATGATTTCAGTCAAGAAGAAAAAAGTAGGCCTATCTATATTGGTGTGCCAGCAACACAAATCCCTATTTGTTGACATCTGTTTAAAGGACCAGTAACATCAAAAAATGAAAGTGTTTAAAATAATGAAAATATCATGTACCGTTGTCCTGCACTGGTAAAACTGGTCTGTTTACTTCAGAAATACTACTATAGTTCATTTAAACATGCTGCTGTGTAGCAATTAAAAAAGTCTATATGGCACATCTTAAATAGTGGATAACAGATTATCACCATTATGTTCTACAGAGATTATCTGCAATCTGCTGTGTAATTTGAGCCCTTTCTCCTTTGAATGGCTGCCCCCATTGCTACATAACAATTTATTTAAATAAAATATAGTAAAGTTTCTGAAGTGAACACAGCAGTTTTACCAATGCAGGGTAACACTGCTTTATATTTTTAGTACTTTAAAACAATTAAATTTTTTTGATGTTACTGGTCCTTTAATTACAATTTTTCAAATTGATATTTGTAGACTTCTGTTTAATGACTTTTACATGTCAACATACCATGTTTTTCAGCAATGCTATCCAGGTACTTTTCTATATTAAGTGATGTCCAGTTCAGCAACATTAGACCAGGCTGAATTGCTTCATCTACTTTAGCTATATGTGGTGCAATCAGTTGTTCAAGTGGAGAATGTACTTTTGATTTTATCCTCTTGTCTTCCATTAGCATAAACTGCAAATAGATAAATACATAAGGTTTATACTGGCTTGTTTATGAGATTCATGGCAAACAAAGCATTCAAAACCCTATGCAAAAATACAGCCTCTACGTCATTTATATTGCAAAAGTACTGCACAACATTTTCCAAGTGGGTCAGAGGATTAAATTGAAATTCAAACAATATATTTATTCCTTGTGCAGACGGGGCCATACATTTTCATAGAGGCTCATATATGGATCCTGGTCCTCCAGATGCACACTGCTGTATTTGTAAATGCAATAAATATTCTAGAAAAAGGGATCATTCTAAAGAAAGATGTAGCCTTATCATAAGGAGCAGTGCTTAGTGTTGATAAGATTAAATTAAATTCTAAAATGGTTTACCTGTAAATTATCAAAGTTCTTTTTGTACACATCCTGCTTCTGTTGCAGAGCTGCAGCAAAAGGTGGTATTTCCAGTCCCAGTTTGGCCATACATTCAGTTTCCCGAATCGATGTTAAAATCATAGGGTCAAAATTTACAAACAATTCTAATGTTTCCGGAGACTTGACAAGCAAGGAAGCATGAAGAGCTGATTTGGCCACCTCCATCTTAGCAGAAAGAAAGATCAGCTTTATTTATATTAAATAAGATTGATATTTATATTAAATAAGATTGCTAAGGGGCAAATTTACTATTATTCCTGAAAAATAAGCATTTGACTATCGAATGCTTATCGAATAGTTTTAGGCTATCATTTTGCTCGATATTCAATTTCTCGATGAATTCGTAAGATCAGATACTGATCATTCAATTTCACGAAAAATCGGGAATTTTCCTTTGAGCCTCCGATCGATCGTACGAATGGTATTCGAGCAGGACTTAGTCAAAGAAGCCTATGAGGGGGTTCCCATAGGCTTCTATTGCAATTCAGTAGGTTCAATCTGGCGAAGTACGCATTCAAAGCTTTTAAAAATTTTGATTCCTTCGATCATCGAATGATCGAATATCCGATCATTTGATCTATTCGATAATTCAGTATTCGATGATCGAAGAGGCCAAATTAGAATATTCAAAGATCCGATTAAATCGTATGATCGTAATTCGATAGTATTCGATTGAACTTTGATCAATTCACGTGAATTTTGTAAATCTGCCCCTAAGAGTTGAATGATAGTGGAGCCAGTAAATCAGAAATTTAGAAGCAGAATGAAAGTAAGATGAGATCAGTTCCACATGTTAAAAATAACAAAGAATACAAATTGGTATGTAAGACTTTCTATAAATGCATTCAAGTTATGTTAAATCATATTTATATTCATTTGTAAAGTATCATAGATTTTAAACCTTTGTGGTTGATCCTTCAACCATTTCATCACTGGGGAACACAGAAAAAGGCAGCCCATGCTTCCTTTATAAGGTACAAGGTACAATAAATCATGCAAAAAAAGCTATCAGGCAAGCTAAAATTGATATGGAAAAGGATATTGCAGTAACCAGTAAAAAGAACCCAAAATAATTTTTTTAATATGTTAATAGTAAAAAAATGAAACAGGAAGGGGTGGGACATTTAATATCAGAGAACTTGGGATTTTTATATATAACAAGTTGTCTCATTCTGGGCAGTGTCATTCTATATCTACTAAAGCAAATAAAGTTATGTCTTGCATAAAAAAGGCATAAATTCAAGGGAACTTAACGATGCCTCTTTATAGATCCACAGTAAGGTCTCATCTGGAGTATGCAGTGCAGTTTTGGACTCCAGTCCTTAAGAAGGATATAAATGAGCTGGAAAGAGTGCAGAGATGTGCAACTAAGCTGGTTAGAGGGATGGAAGACTTAAATTTGACTGGTAGACTGTCCAGGTTGGGGTAGTTTTCTCTGGAAAAAATGTGCTTGCGAGGGGACATGATTACACTTAACAATACATTAGAGGACATTATAGACAAATAGCAGGGAAAATTTTTACTTATAAAAAGGATCACCCCTTCAGACTAGAGGAAAAGAACTTTCATTTGAAGCAGCGTAGGTGGTTCTTAAAAGTGAGTACAGTGAAGGTTGTGGAATGCACTGTCGGGTGATGTTGTGATGGTTGGTTCTGTTGATGCTTTTAAGAGGGGCTTGGATGTTTTATTGGACAGACATAATATCAAAGGATATTGTGATACTAAACTCTATAGTGAGTATATGGGCATATATAATTTATGTGATGGTATGGAAGGGTGTGTGTATGGCTGCTGGGTTTTCATTTGGAGGGGTTGAACTTGGTGGGCTTTGTCTTTTTTCAACCCAATTTAACTATGTAACTAAGTGATGAACACATGTGGCACACATCAAGCCCCAGTCCACTTAAAGTAACAGTAACATCAAAAATTTTGATGAAAAAATTTGTTAGAATACAACGAAATAAAAACACCAAGACAAATTAAAATTTCAAAAAGAAAAGCCTTTATTAAGAAATAACTTACAGAAACACCACTTCACTTCACAGGATCAGCAGTGGAAGGCAATGTTCGGGGGGCTCCCCCTCCCTCTGTGTGTGGAAAAAGCTGTGAGCGATGAGCGTCGGCTGAACTACTGAAGCAGAAGCATTAGATACAGCAACCAGGCAAGCTGTGAAGCGCAGAGAAAAGAGATTGCTGCAACGAGTGGATCCTTAGGGAGAAAAAGCTGAATGCCTCTCCACTAGCCCAGCACTAGGTGTAATCATCTCCCAGCTGTCAATGTTGGCCGTGTGCGAACCCTTCTCTCCCTGGGCTGCGCTCTTAGCCTGAAGGGGAGCTGCTGACGGAATCGGAACTTTGCGCTGCACCAAACTCACAGAGCAGAGTCGGTCAAAGCTTAAAAGGACTTGCAGGTTGCTACCTCCAAGCACCCACCTCCAGCCACAACCTTGTGCAGATCCTTCCTCTGCTCTCACTGTATTAGAATTCAGCGCAAAGTTCTGCTTCCTTCAGCAGCTCCCCTTCAGGCTAAGAGCACAGCTGGGCTAGTGGAGCAGAGAGGCATTCAGCTTTTTCTCCCTCAAAATCCACTCGTTGCAGCAATCTCTTCTCTCTGGGCTTCAGCGCTTGCCTGGTTGCTGTATCTAATGCTTCCGCTTCAGTAGCTCAGCCGAGGCTCATTGCTCACAGCTTCTTCCCCACACCAGGGGAGGGGGAGCCCCAGAACATTGCCTTCCACTGCTGATCCTGTGAAGGAGATGAAGAAGAGGAGAGCTATGCGCTGTCAGTGAATAGCCAGGAGGAGAAATCGAGCCCAGCAGGATAGATGATTGCCGTGTCGCCTTTTCTGAAGAGGACAGGAAGTGGAGTTTCTGTAAGTGGTATTCTAACAAATTTTTTCATCAAAATTTTTGATGTTACTGTTCCTTTAAGTTCGGGACAATCATCCATATGTAAGGCAGTGTCGGACTGGGACACCAGGGGCCCACCCAGAAACCTTAAACCAGGGGCCCACTCTCAGTACTAATATTCTTCATCTCCTCAATCAACCTATATTGTCCTAGTTTGTTTTCTTTACATACTATAATACATTTTTCCATCTATTTAGAAATAGGGAATGACGCCATGAAATAGGCTAAAAGTTTAGCATCATGAGGGCCCACTGACACCTTAGCCCACCGGGAGTTTTCCTGGTATTCTGGTGGGCCAGTCCGACACTGATGTAAGTGCACTTAAAGCTATTAACACACACATATATATGTTATGTGCACATATGAACTACTCCTGAACCTTTTAGGAACATTTAAACAGTGTACTGGTTCTACATATTGAGATGACTCTAATAGTGATGGGCGAATCTATCCCGTTTAGCTTCGCAACACAAAATTCGTGAATTTCCAGCGAAATTTGCGAATTGGAGAAAAATTTGCGAACCGAGTTACGGCACGTTTTTGACGCGCGTAGCGTCATTTTCTGCGTGCAACTCGTTTTTCTAACGAATTTTCGCTGGCGTTTTGCAAATGTATTCTCTGGCGGCAAATTGCGGGAATTCGCCACGAATTTGCGCCTGTCGGATAAATTCGCCCATCACTAGACTCTAATCCTATTCCCGTTTTACTAACTCTATTGATGGCATGCTTAATTAAAACTGTTAAAAGGTGTCAGTATTTTACTCTTTCCACTCCTTTCCTGATCATTTTAACACAGCAGTAAAAATAAAAGTCACTTTATTTTTTCTCATCCTATTGCAACTTTATGTATTGTATTTCATGCCCATAATTATGAAGGAAGAGGTGGGTAGTATGTGGCAAAGGAAAATAAATAAATGAAGCATATGCCCTATGTTTTCCCATCCTTGGGTATCCATGCCATGGAAAAGAAAAAGCGTTATCAAATGAAATATATCAATAAATCTAAATAATTTTTTTTATTTACAATGCAGTTTGATAGAGAAATAACATCATGGGGCAAATTTACTAAGCTCGGGCGAAAGGATTGGAATGCAAAAAATTAGATTTTCGAAAAAAATTTTGGGCTACTTTGACCATCGAATTTGCTAAATTCAACCTAATCGAATGATTCAAATGAATCATTCAATAGAATTGAATAACTCGAATAAATCGTACGATTCGAATAAGAAAATTGTTCTACCATTAGATGGTCCAAGTACTTGCCTTTAAAAATGTATTCGATTGCCTACTTTGCCAGATTAAACCTACAGAGTTGCTATATTTGCCTATGGGAAGCTCCCATAGGCTTTTTCTAAATGTTTTTTTTTATCGAATAGAAATCATCCGATTTCTCCGAAAAATCGTATGAATCGTGAAGTCTGATGAATCTGTATTATTTTTTTGTCGAATCAAATGTTTAATCCGATTTTTTTGTGAAAACGGATGATCGCTATTTGATTGTTCGATAGATCGAATAGTGATAAAATCCTACAAATTCTATTTTGTCGGATTTTACTTTGTTAAAATTTCCAAGTGTGTGAGAGAGAGGGACAGCACATACCTGTTTTAGCCAACTTCTATGGAAGAGGATCTCAAATTCCAACAAAACTTTTGCCACCTTATTGTAGTTGCGAATGATCCGCCTGGCTTCTTCAGTCTGTAAAGCTGTAGAATGTTGTTGAAAAAGATCCATTGGCCTTTGGATTCTATGGAACAGTTGACGAGCCCACACAATCTTGCCAGCAACAGGTGGTAGGTCACGCCCTAGAGGAGGCTCATTTTTCTGTTTGGTGTATACTTTGGAAACCATCTCAATGTCATGACCATAGTTCTGAAGGATTTTTTGATACTTTTCTTCAATTCCCAAATCTGGTATTGCTAATCTGGTTTAAAAAATGTATTGGTAAAGGTTTTATTCACTTTTAAATTTACTTTCAGTACAATGTAGAGAGATACGTATACTCTCTTTGCAGTTGTTTTTGCATTATTATTATTTGTGGTGTTTTTTTAGTTATTTAGTTTTTTATTTAGCAGCTTTCAGAAACTTGGACCCAACTCCATAGGGTCCACATTACCTTGCCAATCATACATTGATTTGAATGAGGGACTGGAATATGAATAGGGGAGGGGCAGAAAAGAAATATGAGTGATAAACAGTAGCAATAATAATACATTTGTAGCCTTACAGAGTATTTGTTTTTTAGATGGGGTCAGTGACCCCCATTTGAATGCTGGAAAGAACAAGTAATTTAAAAACTATTAAATATGAAATATTAAGGCCAGATTTCTGGGGTTATTTGTTAAGTCCGAAAGCAAAACTCCAATTTTTCAAGATTTATTATACCCCGAGGGTGCAAAAAGTCAAAATTCTTCAACCTGTCAAGGTCCTGTAGTAGTCGCTGGCAGAGTTCCTATTTGCAATAGGATTTCGTATGATAATCTGAACATTTCAGGCTTTCCAAATTCGGAATCAAATTAGAAAAAAAATCAGATATTTCAAGCGATGATCAGAAAAAGTTGAATTTTTCATGCACCAATCCAAAAATTTTTTAGTTTTACCTGATCTGATTTTTCCTTGTTTTTTAAATGATAAATAACGGATAAATAGTGGATTCTAGTTTGGTCTGACTTTTTTAATTTAAAACAGAAAAAAATTGGATTTTGATAAATAACCACCAAAAGGTTGCTTAGAATTAGCCATTCTAACACTCAACTTTTATCATGGACACACCAAAGATTGTGGTAGAGTCACATAAATGGGCAAACAAAAAAAGACAGAATTTTGGAAAAAGTTAAAGTGCAAGGAGTTATAGATATCCATTATGCCACTGCTATAATGAAATGTGAAATCCTCTACAAACATACATTCTTTTTCAAGAACTTCCTTCAGATACATTATTATTACATGACCATAGTTTTTCAACATTGGTTAAACGAGTAACATCTTTATGTGCAGCTTAAATGACAAACCTTTCAAATTTTTTCAGCATTATTAGAGCTCTTTCTGTGTTGTAAATCCTTTCAAATGTTGAATCCATAAATGTCTTTAAGTGTGTCTGTAATATATTAGAAAGACATATAATTGAATATAGAAGATATAAATTGTCACTGTGCTAGTTTTTCATTTTTTTCAGAGCATACAGTACAACTGTCACTTGAACATAAAGGTAAAAACAGAGTAAAATTTCAATATGACTGTCAAAATTACCACTTACTTACTGAAATGTAGGGTTGTTAGTATGAGGTATCATTATGAGCAACTGTACAGTCACTTTATAAATAGACCAATATCTGCTGTATAGATTTGCAATAAGTATTCATTTGTGATTATTTCAGTATGTTTATCAATTTGATCCATTAACAAAGCTGTTAAAGGTCAACTAAACCCCCCAAAATATAAAAGCCCCAAAACTGCCCCTGATCTGCCTTCTTTACCTCTTCCTCTCCACACAGTGTATTGCCTATATTAGCTCTCCTATTTGGAATCCTGAGCACAAAAAGTAAAGCAGCACAGTGAAGTCCCTCTGTGCCAACATCTGTCCATTCATATACTCTTCAGGTCTATTAGCCGACACAGAGTCTGCAGGTGCATGCACAGTTGAAGGGGATTCCTGACTAGCTTCAACTGCGCATGTAGGCTCTGTGTCTGCAAACAGACTCAAAGAGGATACGAATGGACAGAAGATAGTGGCGAGGGACTCCGCTGTACTGCCCTGCTTCTTGCACTCAGGTTTCCACATAAAAGTGATAATATAGGTAATTGTCTGTGCGGGGAGGGAGAGGTAAAAGGGACAGATCAATGGCAATTGAGGGGGCTTTTATTTCTTGGGGGGGCTTAAATCTCCTTTAAATACAAAATATTTTGTTTTATCCTTATTCTCTCTACAATCCTATGAGTTGTGATGGTTGTTTGGAGCCTGTGTTTGGCCAAGTTAATTCAAGTCACTTCCAAGATTTTAGCCAAAAGCTTCTGTAGCTTATTTAGTTACTTTGTGGGAAACGCTAATAAAGCAAGATGAATGTCTGTTATTGTTGGTCTTTGCAAGAAATTTACGATGTCAATACAGCCTCAAAAGCAAATCAGTGAATTGGGGGGATCAAC
The DNA here is from genome assembly GCA_024363595.1 of Xenopus borealis. Taxonomy (NCBI): domain Eukaryota; kingdom Metazoa; phylum Chordata; class Amphibia; order Anura; family Pipidae; genus Xenopus; species Xenopus borealis. The sequence continues at coordinate 70,927,168 of CM044441.1, forward strand.
CATACTTTCTTTCAGAGGGTAAGGTACCCTTGTGCCACTACTTTCTTTCAATTTCTTTAATAGCTGTATTTGGGGATATTTTAGTTCCATTGACTCTGAAAGACTCCCTTTGACCATGCCCAAGTATTGTGGGTGGTCAAGTTTTGGGTTGATTGCTTAAATAAAATGACATAATTGGGAGTACCGAAAGGTTTCCTTGTTAGTCATATTTCAAGTGAATTGCATATAATAATGTGAAATAAAACTATTTACTGAAAAAGTTATTTCTACACCACTTTCAAGCACGATTTAAAAGTGTACTATTCTCAATTAAAATTCACAGTACAATGTAATATTTCATTGCAAAATGCAAACTGTTATTCTTATTTTATGCTTTTATTTTCCACTTACAAATTTTAATACATTTTCCTATTAATGTTTAATTATAGCTCTATGGTGAAGATTTGCTCTGGGGAATTGAATTCTTTTGTTTTATGTTTAAGTTTGTTAACCTGTTTATTAAATTTTTTTAGGATTAGGAGTAGGTTCTGTATCCTAACAATATGGTCATCCTTCTGCCTGATAAAAGTTTGAGTGGCTCAGTATTGGGTCCACTTTTATTTAACTTGTTCATGACTAACTTGTTAATGACTAGGGGGAGGTTGTAATGTATCAGTGTTTGTAGATGACACAAAACTATCCAGCCCAATTAAAAGACAAGGAAAGTTAAACTAAAAAATAAGGCTAGAAACGTTAGAACGTTATGATTTCGGCTTTTGTACCTGCCCAAAGTAATCACACCTTTAGCAGGGAATGTCTCGGTCTCCGAAGATGCCCCAGTAGCTCCCCGTCTTCTTTTCTGCTAATTCACTGCACATGCTCTATGCTGCTGTCACTTCCTGAGCTTAGGGACCCACTTAAAATATACAGTACACATCAGTGCACATTTATCAAAAAGTGAAGTCAGAGATTGCTACAGTCCTCTAGATTGAAATGCCGACACTCTCCATTCATTTCTATGGGATTTTGAAAGGCATATTTTGGATGAACTTACACTTTCACCCATTTATAAATACGCTTTTAAAAATCCCATAGAAATGAAAAGAGAGCGGCGGAATTTCACCCAAGAGGACTGTGGTGATCTCTAGCTTCACTTTTTGATAAATATACCCCATAGAATATAAAGGTCGCCATATAAGGCTGATAAGTCATTAATATGGATAATTATTATATGGCAGCACAGAAACTAGTGCAATTAGCATCAGAATATAATAATTAGCCCTGTAGCATCAGCTTATATGACAGGCTAACCTAATTGAGAAGCTGAAACTTTAGGCTGGTGCAATATGTTCAGTATATAGAACATGACATTTTTAGCCCTATTAATTTTAAGGGTTTAGTCCTTCTTTCATTCCATCCATGATGCAGCATCCTTGCAACAGGACCTTGACAAACTGGCAATCTGGGCAGCAAAGTGGCAAATGAGATTCAATGTTGATAAATGTAAAGTTATGCACCTAGCATCAAGGGCAAATAAGGTCTTGAGCTGTATTAAAAGGGGCATTGATTCACAGCATGAATTCACTGTATAGAGCAATAAAGAGGATCATATAATAATCTCTCTTATGCTTTATTTACCAGTAGGTCTTTCCAGCTGACACATGGTCACCCATTCCAATTAGATGAAAAGAGGTTCTGCCTAAATATTCAGAAGGGGTTTTTTTTTACAGTGAGAGCTGTGAAGATGTTGAATTCTCTTCCTGAATCAGTTGTAGAGGCTGATACATTTGATATCTTTAAAAAGGGGTTGGATGGCTTTTTAGCAAGTGACGGAATACAGGGTTATGGAAGATAGCTCATAACACAAGTTGATCCAGGGAATCCATTTTGGAGTCAGGAAGGAATTTTATTCCCCTCTGAGGCAAATTGGAGAGGCTTCAGATGGGTTTTTTTTGCCTTCCTCTGAATCAGCTAGCAGTTAGGCAGGTTAACCTTAGGTCAGCCTAACTTACTATATTATGTTGAGTAGACGTATCCTTGATACTGGGCAGGAACTCCCATCTATTTCTTATACAGGCTTGTTAGGACAAGGATTTTTAGGAAACTACATTAAGATGTAGTCCATCCTTTTTTGTAATCAGTGCCCGATCCTGAAATATAGCATATGTTAAACCATCCAATTTGTTTTTGTGAAGCAGATGCTCTTTCGTTTTTAAGTGATGGAAATGATGTAGGCAAGCATGTCCCAATGAGGTTTCTATGTAAGGAGTTTTAGCTTTGTCTGGAAGGGTCCCTATCATTGAGCTGAAGGTCAGGGTTATCTTCCATGAGGAGCTCGGAAATTAGTTAGTGAGTATCTCATAGGCATCAGTATAGGACTCTGGAACGTTACAAATTTGAATGTTGTTTTGTCTGGATCTATTTTCTAGATCCTCGATGTGGGTTTCCATTGATTCTATGTGTTGATTTGTTCTACTATAAGTGCATCGTGCTTGACTTCTAGATCATTGTCACTGCTTCCAATAGAAATGATTAATTTCATCCGGTATATGATAGTCCATTGCAATTCTGCCCTGTAGAAGGACTGCATTTTAAAGTAAAGCACATTTAAGTGTTCAACTGTCATTTTTGTTAAACAGAAGGAATGAGGTGTTTGAGCTTGTGAAATGAATTTCCTCCAAGTGAAAATTACCTAGCTTGGCATTCTTCATGCTGTCTAGTTGTTTAGTATCGTTTTTAACATATGTATTTTTCAGTGTGTCCTTCTGTCATTGTGAAGGTATTTGTGCTGAACAGGGAGGTATAGAGTGATTGTATATGAAAAGGCTGTTTAGTTTGCTGTCCCTTTGCTGTCTGGAGAGAGCAACTGTGTGTTGTGGGCTGATGTACACTCTGACTGTCTGAAATCTTCCAGTTCTGTGGCCACTGGCCAGTATTTAAAACAGTAAAGTTTGAGCAGCCCATACCTCTTAGCGACTAGCCACCTGCCTGTGCTGTTCGAAAGTTAAAAACTGCATTTGTTAAGTTACCCCTGTACTTTGGCAGTTCATAAACTAGAACAGGGATCCCCAACCAGTGGCATGTGAGCAACATTTTGCTCACCAACCCCTTGAATGTTGCTCCCAGTAGCCTTAAAAGCAGGTACTTATTTTTTTGTGGTGTGGAGACAGGTTTTGGTTGCATAAAATCTAGACATACAGAGGCTCTTGTAGGCTACCAGTCCACATAAGATCTACCAAATGGCCAATCACAGCCCTTATATTTAAGCCTAATGCGCAATATCAGTAATTTGAAAAGTGATATCATAAAACTAAATAGCTCTGCTCACAAGAACAGTGTGTCATATCCAAGAAAAGTAATCATATAGAAATTCAGATTGCAAGCTACTGATATTAATGAAATAAGATTAATTTAAAAAAAATTAGAATTGTTTGATAATTGTTATATTTTGGAGGTTTTCATTAATATATGGGAAACACTGGATTGAATTACAATACTCACATGAAGTTCATTTGTTTGCTTTACAAATTCTTCATAATCATCATCAAATTCAGTTCTTCTCTGGTCCAAGAAATCATATAGTTTTTTCTTTATTGTTGTAACAATTGACTAAATGAGATTACATACATAAAAGATTTAAAATTAGACTTGGATATAATAATAACGAATGTTGCTAAATTACATCTTTTAACCTTTATAACCTGTTAAAACATTCTTAGTAGTATTTCTAAGAATATGAACATGTGCTAGGAGGGGGGTCACTGACCCCCAAAAACACTACTGTCCCTATTTCACTTCACATGACATCACACATTGTACTGGCAGCTAACTTAACTTCTGTCGGCTGTGTCTGCTGTCAATCTGCCACTGCGTCCTGTGTTGGGTTATGCTTGGAAACTTGAGCAGCATTCAGGTACTGAAGAGAAACTGGTACACGTTTGTGAGAGGGAGGGGAAGTGTGGGCTGTGTGCTGCAGATGGGGGATTAAGGTGCTTGGGACCTGGGGTTTTCCAGATAACTGACCTTTCCATAAAAAATCATGTAAACATTAAATAAAAGAGACTGCTTTGCCTCCAATAAGGATTAATTATATCTTAGTTGGGATCAAGTACAAGCTACTGTTTTATTATTACAGACAAAAAAGAATTTATTTTTTTAAATTTTAACTATTGGATTATAATGGAGCCTATGGGAGATGGCACTTGTACTTTCCAGAAATTCCTCTAAAATGAGAGAGCACAAAATATTCAAAAAACAGCTTGCATTGAATGGTTAAACCTACCTGCCCTTGTCTGTCACTTAGGGTAGCCACCTCACCCCTTTTAAACCAAACACATATGGAATCCCCAGCCTGCATGGCTAATTAGCAATTCATTTAGATGCATGGCTGCACATAAATCAGTTCAGTCTGCAGCATGCATCTAAATAAATTGCTAATTACCCATGCAGGCTGTGGATTCCATATGTGTTCAGTTGTAAAGGGGTGAGGTGGCAACCCTACGATCACTGTTTGATGTGTAAGTAAGTTTCTAAGCAAGTCAGTGCAGGTTTTGTTGCAATTTTGCCTGATGTATCTGTACGGACTCCCCCACCCTGGAGCATTACTTGGTGCCTTCCAGTTCCATGCGGACAAATTGGCGAGTTGACACTCTGACGCACATGCATAGTAGGCTGCAGGGCCAGCGTGAGACGTCAGTAATTACAAAAGCCAGATCAGTTAGGCAGAGAAGACCTGCTGTGCGCCCTAGAGGGGAGCAGTAATGCATCTCGCTGGAGACCCGTCTGCTCTTTCCTGCTGGGCTTTTGGCAACTGCATCTGCCTTTTACTTCTTGCTAGCACAGGTACAGATCATGGGGGCTTGGGTTTGTAGCTTGTAGTTGCAGACTGCAGTATTAATGGATACAGCTGGGCCTGGGCCCATTGTTGGCTGCTAGCCTGGTCTGGCAGTGGCACAGGTACAGATCATGGGGGTTTGGGTTGGGCACAGCACAGGTACAGGTGGTAGTGTGTGTGGGCTTTGAGCCTGCAGTATTAATGGTGGATAGGGCTGGGCCTGGATGGGGGGGTTGCTGATTGGAACCCTTGCCTAGGGTGCCAAACTACCTTGGCCCAGCTTTGGAGGGAGAGTGCAAGAATTGGGAGAAGAAGTTTTCTCCTTCCTTTCCTGCAGTAATGGCTGCATGGCTGTGTGACTGTTTGTTGCAAGGCAGGTTTTTTATATGCTGCATTTGTTTACCTATGTCATTAAAACTAAGTAATCAACCAATGACCATTCAAATTATGTGACTGGTTACAGTGCACAAGCAACCAACGAATTACTAGGAGGAGGGCAGTAACAATGTCCAATATGAAACAAGTAAGGGCAAAGCCTGGGCATGATGTGTTATTTGTTAAACAAACATTTTTGTATAACATATTTTAGATACGATGGGTTAGATCATAAGATGTGGTTTTGTGGTGGTCATAGATTATGCTAATATTTGAATATGTATGCATATAAAGTTTTAAGAGGTATATCTAGTGAACTATGCAAATACGCATATATATGCATATGGTTCTTTTGATTATGTAATCTATATATATATGGGCAAATTTATCGAAAGGTTGAATTTCAAAGTTATGTGGATTTTATTTAAAATCTAATAAATAAAAATGTACTCACAATTCAAATGGGAGGTTATTTATGAAAAAACCCAAACGTCTAATTTTCGATCAAATAAGAAAGACCAGATAATTCTAATCGAGTTTTGATTTAAAATTCAAATTTGTGAAAAAAAAATTTTAAAATTCGAATTTACCATTTGAACCTTAACTTAACTGTCTTCTGCTTCTCAACAAGTCTTTATATACAAAAAGATTATTGTTGTATAGATACAACAAAACAAGCTTCAATATACACATCACTGTATGTAAAAATGTTGGAAGAAAAATTAGCTTGTGCATGGAGGAAATCGGGGGCCTTTGATTACTATACCACCCTGTTTTCTATTATTGTATAAAAGATGGTTTACAGCGGTACATATATACAGTTTTGGTGAATTAATTTGAAGTTAACTTAAGGAACATATTCTGTGCTAAAGCAGTCTTAATTTATATATACTCTGCATAAGCGAGTTTTTATTTTGTTTGTTTTTTTTTTTAAATCCAGAAATCATCAAATGTAAGGATTAACCATCTATGAGCATGTAAAAGAAAACAAGAAAGCATCCATCTTTTCTAAGTTCTCAAGGTAAATGTGTAAGTTTCATGTATATACTGTTTCTGTTTTCACGAAGTGAAAGAAAATAAAAAAAAGCTTGAGGTTTTAATAGAAGGTTTAATCCTCCTTACTTAAAAGGGACCTGTCACCCATAGACATAATTCCAAATGATTTTCTTTTAGGTTGCCAAACAAAATCAACTTTGCGTAGACTGTATATATGTATTAAATCTTGTTTCCTTCAATCTTGAAATTACACAATCACAGCAAATAGGAAGTGGCCATTTTGTGAACACTCTTAGGCAGGAAAGATTTGCATTATGCCAGAAGCTTGTTTATGCACCAGAATTGGGAGCATAATTAGATGGAGAGAAAAGAGGGCAGAATGAGAGGAGTGCATTGACATCTAGGAAGTGCCTGAATTGAAATGAAAGCAGAGAGGAGGGGCATGCAGTATATGATTGACAGATGAGATTTGTAAATACCTTTATAACAGGTATTGATAATTAAATAGAAAAAATAATGTGGGTTTCATATTTAATTTGATAAGTCAATATACAGCTTTTTATGTCGGACTGAGAGGTTCCCTTTAAGTTGAAAAATGTTGTAAACATTATTTAGAAAATGCATAAAGTTTAAAATTAGATATTTAATTTTCATTCTTTTTTATCATTCATATGTTGCTTTTTTATATTTATTAAGTAATTGCTGCAGGAATATGAATTTCTTAAAAGCCAATAAGAAAATATTGAGACAAAATAGATGAATGCCTAATGGTTCTCAAAATAGATGCCCAAAATACCATTTACAGGTATTTTACAATATAGACAAACCAAACAAAAAGAGAGGAATTACATTCCAAACAATAAAGCAAAAAAAAAAAACAAATATGGAAAAAAAATATTAAAAACATAAGTAGAAAGTAGTTTTTCTAAATCAGTGGTTTTCAAACCAAGTACTAGAACCCACTAATGGTCCTGAAACAACCTTTGCAGTCCATAAGCTATTTCCCGCTTTAGATTTTTAAAGGATGTTTTAAAGGGTAGCAACAGTTAAAGTGCAATTGTAATACAGGTATGGGACCTGTTATCCAGAATGCTTGGACTTGGGGCTTTCCAGATAAGGGATCATTCTGTACTCTGGATCACCATACTTTAAGTCTACTAAAATATAATTTGACCCGATTTTTCCCCTCCAGTAAGGATTAATTGTATCTTACTGTTTTATCATTACAGAGAAAAGGAAATCATTTTTAAAAATCTGGATTGATAAAATGGAGTCTATGAGATATGGACATCAAATAAATCGAAGCTTTTTGGATAACGGTTTCAGGGTAATGTATCCCATACCTGTAGATGCTTCATGTCATGTAATTGAGATAGTTTTGAGATATAATCAATTAGAATGTATAACCCTTTCTAAAATGATTTAGTTAATCTTTAGAATTCTTTTCTCAGCAATCTGGCTCTTTCTTGAGTCAATGTCAGATTTTGATTGAAAGTTAGGTTGAATGCATTGGTGTATGTTTTCTTTGCCTAGATAATGTACTAGGGTTAATAACCGATAGTTGCATGAAGAGAAACAGATTGCTGAGAGGAGGATCTTGAAACTTGATAATACATTACATTTTTACTTTTACAATAGTTCCCTGTTCCAACCATTCAGTCAGTATTTGAAATCCACTGTTCTAAATCATATTCAACTGCATAGCCTTGCCATATTACCTCCCATTGCTCCTGTATTTCTGCTGTCTGTGCAAATAAAAGTACAATTGAGTATAGTTAAGTATAGTTATATAAATTAGCAGACCAGTAATAATATAAAAAAGGAGATTTTGTGAAAAGGAGATTTTTGTGAATACTCACCGTTAAATCTTTCTCTTCAGTCTCTTGGGGGACACAGGGACATTGGGGACAATGGAGTATAGCTGGTATCACTAGGAGGCAGGACACAACCTTAATAAGAAAACTGACTCCTCCTCCACTGGCTATATCCCCCAGCAGGCGGAGCTTAGGTCAGTTTGTACCAAAGTCATCAGAATAAAATTTAGAATTGTAACATTAACAGTATCATGTCTGGTGGAGTGAAGGCCTCAATCCAGGGCGGAAGCCCTGTGTCCCCCAAGAGACTGAATAGAAAGAGATTTAATGGTGAGTATTCACAAAATCTCCTTTTCTCCTAGTCATCTTGGGGGACACAGGGACAATGGAGATGTACCAAAACTGTCCCCTAAAGGCATGGGTGGGAAGAGGCCTAGGAAACCACCGCGGCCTGAAGGTATCAAAGTGGTAGAATTTTGTAAAGGAGTGGACCGAAGTCCATGTTGCAGCTTTGCACAGTTGTTCCGCTGAGGCTTGATTTCGGAATGCCCAGGAAGTACTTGAGCAGTGAGCTTAATTGGAGGTTCCTTGCTCTGTGCTATGTAGGCTCGTAGAATGGCTTGCTTGATCCAACCGGATATGGTCTGTTTGGTGGCTGTGGAACCTTGGTGTGGTCCTGAAGGAAGAATCAGAAGGAAATCTGATTTACGGATGTCCTTGACTCTGTGCAAATAGAATTTTAGTGCTCTCACAGGGTCCAGAGTGTGAAGAGTTCTTTCTTTTTGATTGGATGGTGCAGAACAAAAGGATGGCACAACTATTTCCTGGTTGAGATGAAAATACGAAACAACCTTAGGCAAAAAGGAAGGAATGGTGCGGAGGATCGCTCGATCACAGTGAAAAACGAGGAAGGGAGGTTTGCATGATAGAGCACTGAGTTCAGAGACACGTCTTGCTGAGGAGATGGCTAAGAGAAAAACAGTCTTGCAGGTGAGCCACTGTAGAGAAATTGATCCTAGGGGTTCAAAAGGCGGTCGTTGAAGTGCCTTGAGTACTAAGGAGAGGTCCCAAGCGGGAGTGGGTGCTCTTATCGGAGGAGTAATATGTGCTGCTCCTTGGATAAAGGTTTTGATGTCTGGAATCAGTGCTAGTCTTCTTTGGAAAAGGACTGACAAGCCGAAAGCTGGGATTTGAGAGAGCTGAGCGACATACCCTTGGAAAGACCTTCCTGAAGGAATTCCAGGATATTGGGAACAGAAAAAGTTCTGAAGCTGGCTTTATGCCTGGTGCACCACTGTTGGTAGATAGACCATACCCTATGGTATGCTCTGGCTGAGACCGGTTTTCTGGCTGCACACATTGTGCGTGTCACAGCCCGGGAGAAACCTTTTCGGGTCAGGATCTCTGTTTTAAGAGCCACGCCGTCAAATTTAGACTTGTTGGATTTGGATGGTCGAATAGGTCCCTGAGAAAGTAGATCTAGAAGTGGAGGCAGAGTCCGTGGTTCTGCTATGGAGAGATTAGGTCTGAGAACCAGGCCCTTTGAGGCCACTTTGGAGCGATCAGAATGAGAGTGGTCTTTTGTTGTTGCAGCTTCCTGATAGTTCTGGGAATGAGAGCTAGAGGTGGGAAGGAATAGGCCAGACTGAATTTCCAAGCGGGGGTCAGAGCGTCCACACTCAAGAGCCAGTGGGTCTCTGTATCTGGCTATGAAGGCTGGTACCTTCCTGTTGTGCCTGGTCGCCATCAGATCGATCTCCGGAATTCCCCACATGTCTGTGTTTTCTTGGAAAACCTTGTCTTTTAGTGCCCGCTTCTAATGATTGTCGACTTAGAAAGTCTGCCTCCCAGTAGACCTGGAATGTAAATGGCAGACAGTTGGACTTGGTAGGTCTCTGCCCAATTGAAAATGAGTCTGATCTCGTTCAGGGCTGATTTGCTTTTCGTTCCCCCTTGGTGGTTGATGTAGGCTACTGCTGTGGAGTTGTCTGACTGTACTTTCACATACTGTCCCTTCAGTTCCTGTTGCCAAAATATCAGGGCTAGTCGTATTGCTCGAATTTCTAGCAGATTGATTTGAAAAAGCTTTTCGGTTGTATTCCACTTTCCTTGTGCTATTCTGTTCTCTAGAACTGCTCCCCAACTGGACAGACTCGCATCTGTGGTAAGTATGCGATAAAGGGGTTCCCCTAGCATTCTCACCTGAGAGAGGTGATTTTGGTCTAGCCACCAGAGAAGGGATAGCCTTGTTTGAGGAGATAGTGGAATCTTTTGAAGTAAGGATCTCCGATTCCATACATTGAGAATGTTCATTTGGAGGTCTCTTAGATGAAACTGAGCGAATGGAACTGCCTCTATGGTAGAGACCATGACTCCCAGCACCTTCATGCAGAATTTTGCTGTGTGTCGCTGTTTTTGAAGGAGAATTCGAATAAGCGCTTGGAGGCGAATTGCTTTCTCTGGTGGGAGCGATATCCTCCTTGTTTGTGTGTTGAACCTCATGCCCAGGAAGTTTATAGACTGACTGGGTGTTAGGGATGACTTTTGTAAGTTCAGAACCCATCCCATTTCCCTGAGAGTGTTTATGGAAATTTGGAGTGCCCATTGAGCCTCCAGAGGAGACGGAGCCTTGATTAGGAGGTCGTCCAGATAAGGAGTGATGGAAACTTCTTGCTTGCGAATTTCTGCTGTAGTGGCCGCCGTTATCTTGGTAAATACCCAAGGGGCCGAGGTGAGGCCGAAGGGTAGGCTTGTTTAGGATTGTCTAAACGAGCTAGCAGCTTGTCTAAGGACTGTGCTAACTTGGGTATTCCTATAGCCAATTGGGATGCCCATTCAGGTGTAGCCTGCCTTCTATGGGGGGAAGGCTCCCTGCTAGAGACTGGGTGGTCATCTTGAGGGGTCGGGTTCACCAGAGGAGGAGACTCTGGAGGCATAGGGGACTATTGTGCCCTCTCTGTAAACGATTGCGGCATTTGGCACAAGCCAAGTATTTTATAGCAGTGGAAGGTGCTGCTCTGGGAAAAAGTCTGTCACTGGGCCCCTCAGACATGGTATCAATATTGTGTAACCAAATGGGGAGGCAAAGTGCCCTCAGTGAAAACTCTGCTACTAACCTGTAAGGCCAGGAAGGAGAGAGTGAGATTCTGGAAGTGCCCTGCAGATTTACTCTCCCTAGTAGGAGGGGAGATTCTGCTATGTAGCTCTGTCTACCCTGTGTCCCTGGCGTTTGTGCGCCGATTGTAGAGAGGTGCAGAAAAAATGGCTGCTACTAATCTCGCGTGACTTGAAAAACGCGCCAAAAAATGACCATGAAGTCGCACGCGAATTTTCGCGAGGCACGAGAATTAGTTCCCACACAAATTCGCGGGCGAGACTCCGCGAGGCGTCAGAATAGCTACTCCCGCGCAAGGCGCACGCGAATTTTCGCGGGGCGCGAGAACAATCGCTCCCGCGCAAGGTCGCCCGTGAAAAACCGCAAGGCGCGGGAAGAGAAGTTCTCGTGCAATATCGCGCGCGAAAATACGCCATGGGGAAAGGAGAGGAAGACAGAGAAGGGCTATAGAATACTGGTCAAAAAGAGTACAGTATGTAAGTTATTTGAGGGCACCATTGGAGGCAAGGCATACCCTGAAAACATCACCCCTCCCCAGAGAATATGCTTCCGAAGAAGTAAAGAGCTCTGTTCCACATAACATAGTGCGAAGCACCTCTCATATGTCAGCATAGAGGAGTGGATGGGGGGAGGTGGAGAGAGAGAGAGAGAGAGAAAGAGATATAAAGAAGATTCAGGGGAAAGCCCTGCTTACCTGTCCCTGCGCTGCTGATGCAGAGGGTGTCTCTCTCTCTCCCCGCTGCCGCTTAGAGAAGGAGATGAGTTGGCTAGGTGGTCTGTGCACAGCACCCAGTGACCATGGCGGCAGATCCCACATTGCAGGGTGCTACAGAGTCTTTTACACAGTGGTAACGAGACAAACACAACCCCAGGTTGCCAGCAAAGCTGAGCAGGGAATTTGCTAGAAATCCTAATCTCCTGAGGACACAACTCAAACTGACCTAAGCTCCGCCTGCTGGGGGATATAGCCAGTGGAGGAGGAGTCAGTTTTCTTATTAAGGTTGTGTCCTGCCTCCTAGTGATACCAGCTATACCCCATTGTCCCCATTGTCCCTGTGTCCCCCAAGACGACTAGGAGAAATTATATAAAAACCTTTTACTGAATGTATATATTTAGAACTTATAGGGTATCACACCTTCTATAAATAGGTTTTTAATGTTATTTTAATTTCCGTTATTCTTAAATAGTACCATACATTTTTCAGTTGCTTTCTATTTTTTATTATTTATTGTTCTTCTATTTTAAAAATAAACATGCTTCTAGTTAATTGCATTTGCGTTGCATGTCACTACTCATATAAAGCCAATTCTGACCTGAACATACACTGCAATTTTGTTTGGCATACCATATTTTACTGCGCATGGCATGGGTAGAGCATGAAAAGAACCAGGGGGAGAAAAGTTTTCATCTGCCCCAACCAGACTACCTCTCTAGAAAATTACTAAATAATGGAGTGTATTAGTCCAATAGACTACTTAAAGAGATACTGACACGGGAAAACATGTTTAACCAGGGGAGCTCTGCCAATGAGGCGAGTTGAGGCACTTGCAACAGGCAGCAGCGCCCCTCTGGTTACCCCCTGGTTACCAGGGCCGGCAAAAAAGCCGCTCCTGGTAACTAAGAGACGAATTTCCGATTTTAAACCCGGAAATTCGGCTCTTCTAATGCAGAGCGCGCACTTGCCCTGAAAAAGTGGCGCTGAAAAAGTGATCGCCGCGGGGAAGGGGGGGGCGGCATATTGAAGGCCGCCTCAGGGGGCGGTATTATCTGGATCACCCCTGTGTTAAACATCAGGTAATAGAGCTACTCCAGCAGACTTCTGCACGAAAATCCATTTCTCAAAAGAGTAAACAGATTTCTTGTATTCAATTTTGGAATCTGACATGGAGCTAGACATTTTGTCAATTTCCCAGCTGTCCCTGGTCATGTGACTTGTGCCATCACTTTAGGAGGGAACTGTTTTCTGGCAGGCTGTTTTTCCTTCTCAATGTAACTGAAGAAAATACCAGTGGGACATGGGTTTTTACTATTGCGAGCTGTTCTTAAATCTACAGGCAGCTTTTATCTTGTGTTAGGGAGCTGCTATCGTTTTACCTTCCCATTGTTCTGTTGTTAGGCTGCTGAGGGGGGGGAGTGGGTGAAATCACCCCCACTTGCAGTAAAGAATGAATGAACTTTATCAGAGCACTGATGACTTGGGGCAGCTGGGAAATTAAACAAATGTCTAGCCCCATGTCAGATTTCAAAATGAAATATAGCATTTATTAAAAATAAAATTCCTTTCTTTTTATATGTAGATAGATAGACAGACAGACAAATATATTACAGTAGATATGTCGATAGATTAGACAGATTAATATATAATTAATTTATGTTACTATTACTATTGTATACTACTATACTATTGTATAAATGTAGAAAATTCTAGTTAAGTAAAGATTTAATACTATATGTATGTATTGTATTACCTGCTATATGTATGTATGAGCTTCTGTCTAGAGGGTGGCACCATGACAAGACCATAAAGTGATTTCTTTCTTTTAGAATTTAGATATTCATTGTAAATTACCTGGAATTTAGTTGTCACCATTTCCAACCCTTCAATTTTAGAGTTTTGTAGCGATGAATATGTTGTTATAGTTTCAAAAATATGAATTATTCTCTCCAGTCTTCTCTGAAAGGTGTCAAATTTTCCAAAAATGTATACTTCACTGAAGTCAAATTGTCTTTCAGTTGGCATTTGTTCTCTTGCTTCTTTGGTCTTGTGAAAAGCATGCTGATAAAACTTAATTAAAGAAACAGGCATGAGTTGATCATTGTATAACACATGTTAAACAGTAGCAGAGCTACTTTGAGCAGATAAATAGAATAACAATATCAATCCTAGACTTAAAGGAAAACTATACCCCCAAACAATGTAGGTCTCTATAAAAAGATATTGCAAAAAACAGTCCATATGTAAAACACTGCTTCATGTAAACAAACCATTTTCATAATAATATACTTTTTCAGTAGCATGTGCCATTGAGTAATCATAAATAGAAAATAGCCATTTTAAAAAGCAAGGACAGCCGCCTGGGATCGTATGATTCAACAGTGCACACAAACATACCAAACAAACTATAAAGTAATGTCGCATGAGCCAATTAACAGAGTTCTGTCTTTTGCTTCCATACTTCTTCCTGTTACAGTTACAGTTGAAATCTTTCTGGTCAGGTGATCTCTGAGGCAGCACACAGACCAAATGGTGGCTCAAGGCAAGAGATGTAAAAGGGTAATATTTACTTAAATATACATTCCAGTTTGGTAAGATTCTTTAATATGCCACTTAATTTGATATAAACTAATATCTGTTGCTCAAGTATTCATTTTGGGGGTATAGTTTTCCTTTAACCTTATCAATCCTGGGAGAAACCAAAGACAAATTATGCACACCAACTGTCTACAATATAGCTTGTGCATTGCAATATTTGTGTGCTTATTGCACCCAATTAACTGGAAAGGAAAATAAAGTCAATAACATACTGCTCCTTTAGGGTAGGGACAGACAGGGAGATTCGGGGAGATTCTGTCGCCTGAAGTTTCCTCACAAAGTATCTTCGGGCGATTCCGGAAATCGCCGCGCAGCGTGTGCACAGTCGCTGGCGCTTTATCACTTATACTAGTGGCAGACAGGGAGAAGGAAATTCGGGGAGATTGTCGCCTGCTAAAAACGCCAGGCGACAGAATCTCCCCGAATCTCCCTGTCTCTCCCTACCCTTAAAGAAGAACAAAAGGTAAAAAAGAACACACATTAGGATTCCTCGCATCTTAGAAAATTAACCAAACATTAACATGAGATGTTAGAACCTTTCTTTACACAGTACTTTGCAAGGGCCTTCCTTTTGCAAACACGTCAGATGTGATCTACTTGGATTTTGCCAATGAACTGGTCTCCAGTGCTCAAACAGGACATTATTGATTTAAAGAGGGTAAAGGGCAACTAAGCTGGTAAAAGGTATGGAAAATATTCGCTATGAGGAAAGACTGGCCAAATTGCAGATGTTCAGACTGGAGTAGAGGGGCTTAAGGGGTGATATGATAACTATGTATAAATATATAAGGGTATCATATAATCTCTGTAATGCTTTATTTACCAGTCGGTGTTTCCAGCTGACACAAGGTCACCCATTCCAAATAAAAAATTAGAAGAGGTTCTCCAAGTCCTACTCCTCAGAAACCATGTTCTAATATCTTGCACTGATGAGATGTAGCAAAATCGAAACAGGCTGTCTGCAAGTTTGGCTATATGGCTCTGAAACAATAGGCTGTATATGTGCTATAAACCAGCGGTTCTGGATGCATCATTGGCCAAAGGGACATAAAGGAGTGATTTCCATGTCTCCACCCATGATGCATTATGGGAGAATTAAAACTCTAATTTTTTTTATATCTAGGCAGTGCTATGTGTATGGCATGAGACAAGTAAATACCTTCTGATTTCAGAAGGCTTTGTTTTGCATGTAATTGCTTGCGAAAGGCTTTTTGGCTCCTTTCAGTCCTTCTCACCCTAACCAGGTTCAGTTTTCCTTTAAGAGGTTCTACCTAAATATTCGGAAGGGTTTTTTTACAATGAGAGCTGTGAAATGTGGAATTCTATCCTGAATCAGTTGCACTGGCTGATACATTAAATAGTTTTAAAAAGTGAGGGAATACAGGGTTACGGAAGATAGCTCAGTAAAAAATCCAGGGACTAGTCCGATTGTCATTTTGGAGACAGGAAAGAATGTTTCCCCCTCTGAGGCAAATTGGAGACGCTTCAGATGTAGTGCCTTCCTCTGCATCAGCTAGCTAGTTAAAAGGGTAAACTTGATGGACGTGTGTCTTTTTTCAACCTAACTTTCCATGTTACTATGTTTGAAGCAGTGCCGCATAAACGACTGCTTCCTAAACTAAAGTCTGTTGGGCTTAATGAAGTTGTTTGCACATACAGTAGATAGGAAACTGGCTACAGGATTGGGTACAGTGGGAGGTTGTTAATTGTACATTCTCTGCTTGGAGTAAGGTTCTTATTGGGGTCCAGCAAAAAAGGCAGGCACTTGCAAAGACCAATCTTCCAGGCAGACTTGTCAAATCATCAGGTAGTTTATTGTGGTACACACAGCCTTACACATTTTATATCATCCAGATACGTTATAAAAGGCTTAATCAAAGATAGGAAGAGATTGAAAATGGAGGAAGAAGCGAAAAAAAAAACAAAAGATAAGAGATGCAATGGGACAAAATGTAATATAGGCAATAATATAATTAACAAACATGAAGCAACTCTTACAAAAACTTCACAAAACATATTATTTTAGATGCATTATTCTTATACACTATACAAAATAAAATCCTGTCTTACAAAAGTATTTTACCTTATTGAGTTTTATTGCTGATTTCAATTTTTCCACAACTACATCTTGAGGCTGATCCCAAATTGTTGCCGTTTTGTTGCTTGTGATGTAAGACTTGCAAGCAGTTATCATCTGGTTGGTTACCTATATGTACATAAATACCAGTATAATACTATTTATCCAGAAATAAACAATAATTAAATGATAACAATTATTAGCACAACAAAGTAGAAAAAAGTGGCGATATCATTTCTCAGTATAGAAAACATACTTATAGATAGGAAGGTGCTCCCTTGGTAGGCTTAATGTTTTTACTGAAGACCAATGAGCAGGACTCCAGTCTTGACTTGAGAGCAGAACACATCCTGGTTAAATAATATTCTCTAATGAAATCTGAAGAGACTATAA
>CM044441.1:70973548-71001745 GCA_024363595.1 Xenopus borealis
ATATATATATTAGTTCAATTGTAGAAAGCATAGAAAGCATTCTCAGCACAGGATTATAATGAAAAGTAAAAAACATTTATTCCAACTGCATATCTAAGCATTTTGGTCCACACTGGCGTGGACTGAAATGCCGTGCCGTGAGTGCTTTCTACAATTGGACTATATGGTTTTCTGGTTAGCACCTGGCCTTTGCTGTGTCAATTCGTGAGTGCCGGTATGCAGTATATATATATATATATATATCTCATTATAAAGCAGCTGTAGGCAATGACAATGCAAAATAACATTTCGATGGAGCTCAAAAGATGTTGACTACATCAAATGGGTAGAGTATCACTCACAGGTTAAACCTTTCTGAATACATGTATTCTTACAATTAATGCCATCCAAGAGTGGGAAGGATACTTTCCATTGAGGTGCCTGCACTAGGCAAACATTGCCTGGTGAGTACTATCGCTGGCAGTGAGCTGTGCTTAATAACTAACCCTGCCTGCCTCTACCTGAGGTGTTCTATGACAGCTCTCAACTTAATCCAGGAAGCGTGGCTCAATATATTTTGTCATCCAAAATGCTGAATGGTGGCATTGACTTTAATATAAGATCATTCTTACATGTGATAACCTCTCTTCTTTACAAATAATTCTTCTGTTGTTAATAAGCAAGAGTGATAAACAGTGGAACAACAGAAAAGAAAGTTATGTGGTAGTTATGCACTGCAATAGCAATGTATTGTCACACCCTGAAAAAAAGGGAAGGGTTTTAGTCACAATAGGTGTATTCTAAATGGAATACCTTTTCTTATCTAAACTGAAAGAATATAAGCTCCTTATTTCAACATTTAATGGCCCTATTTATCATGCTGTGTTACAAGTGGCGTGAAGCATTACTGGTGATTGGAAAACAAAAGCAAAGATTAGATTGGTTGCTATGAGTAACCTCACTCCACTTTTTACACAGCATGATAAATAGACCCTAAGGGGGATATTTATCAAAGGTCGAATGTTAACTTTTCAGCAAAGTGTATTTCCAAACTTGTGAATACCATAGATTTCAATAATGTAGGGGCAAATTCACTAACTTCCAAAAATTAGCTAGCGTTGGCTTCGCTAATGTTTGCCGCACTTCGCCAGGCGAATTTTTGCCAGTGCTACACAAATTCACTAAAGTACGAATTTACGCTCAGGTTGGCGAATGGTAGTGTAGTTGCGCTAGTGTTACTTCGCTAGGCAGAGCACAGTTAAACTAGCGAAGCCTAATTTGCATATGGCAGGAACTTTAACTTATAATAGAAATATATGTTACAGCCACTACATTCCAATACACAAGCCCAGGAAACCTTTAATAAATTAAATAAAGTTGTCCTATTGCCCTACATGTGCCCCCTGTATAGTTGAGTTGCCATGTTAGGAAATGTAGGGGGGAAGGAGGGTAACCCCCATCCCCCCAAAAAAATAGATCTTTTTCAGATTATCACCCTCCAGCATTTTTTTGGGACTTAGAAAAATTGACAATTTTTTTTTTCAGCCTCCTATCTAGCGAAGTAAAGTCTAACGCAAGTGCTAACGTTCAGGAAAATGTTCATCTTAGTGAATTTGCGAATTTACGATCCTTCAACAGTGCGCAACTTCGCCTGGCATAAGGGTGCGAAGTTGTGCAAGTCTATCTACTTCACTAGTGTAAATTCGTAAGAGCCGGTGTTAGTGAATTTCCGAAGTTATGAATTGACGTCACTCTGGCGAATTAGCTTGATACAATTGCTAGAATTGTATTACCTAGCACCCAGGCAGCAGAGTGTCAATAGAGTAAAACAAGATACAATCATTTAAAAAACATATTACACAAAGTAACAGCAGTGTTGGCAAAAGGGTATCAGTAGCACTTCACATACAAGTTGTTGTACAACTTTCAGCATTCCCCAATGGAACCTAGTTAGAGCAAGATCTAGATCATTGGATATCTGCACAATGACCCTCTGAAAAGCCGGTTTCATATAATCATGCAGTATGGTTGAATAAATTATTATATAAATCAGCTTTATCTAGTGCTGTTTTGTCTTTCTAAACATCATATTACTATTGAGAGCATAATCTGCAGAAATAGACAGCAACTGAAATACTATCCACTGTATACAATATAAAATGTATTTGCTGGTTTTATTTTTAATTACACAAGCTTTCTTAGCTTAACAACAGAAAACCAATGCAGCTTCTGCATTTATGCTGGAACCTGGTTACAACAAGTCAAATTACACTGCCTTAGCTTAGGGCAAGTCTGTGCTTGAATCATAGGCAGCATTTCCTTCACAATGTTTTGGCTATAGATCTTAACAAATGATTCCTATCTTGGCACTTTGTTGACTTAAAACAATCTGTTTCAAAACAGGTATTACTTCATAGCTACCATACAACAAAAACATATAAGATAACCATCAGGCTTCTTTCTGCAGCAACAATTATTCCAAAATATCGGTGTTTATATTTATTGATCTTGCCTTTATAAACCATATTAAAAAGAAATCCAACTTAGCACATGGCAGTAACAAAGTTACTCTAGGTTACTCTGCACTAGGGTTGCCACCTGTCCGTTTATGACCTGGACAGCCGGGTCAGGGTTAAAACTGCCTGCCTGGTTTTAAATTAGGAAAACCAGGCAGGATGCCCTGTGATTGGCATGACGATCGGCCAATCTCCACTCTATAGCCCTGACATCACATCCTGCCCCTAACTACATCGCAACCCAGAATTAGTCAGGAGGAAAGGTGGCAACCTTACTTTGCACAATAAATTTATTTTTCACTGTTGCTTTTTTAAGCAGAATGCAGGTCCCAGTCAGCCAAAATTCATAGAGCAGAAAGATCTGTATAGTACACAGGCACAACTGCATCAGCTGAAATTGCAAAAGGTGCATCTTCCCCTGACAACTGAAATTACACTGGAATCTAGGATTTGGTTAAGGATTCGGCCAGGATTCTGGCTTTTTCAGCAGGATTTGGATTTGGCCTATGCAAATTAGGGGTGGCAAAGGAAATCATTTAACTTTTTGTCACAAAACAAGGAAGTGAAAAAAATTTCCTACTTTTTCCCTGTCCATCCTTAATTTGCATATGGAAATTAGTATTCGGATTTGGTTAGGTATTTGGACAGATATTTCATGAAGGATTTGGGGATTCAGCCAAATACCAAATAGTGGATTCAGTGCATCCCATTTGGCGTCATGGAGAAAAAACACACATTTCCAAAAATAATCTCCTTTTTATTTGGAATCCTGACTAACATAAGTCAATAACTAAATAAATAAATCCATACGGGTGGCAAAGCAGTCCTATTGGATTAACTTGGTAGTTATTGTTGGACAAACACATATTTTGTCGGGTTTTAACCGACATTAACCCCAAGGCATGCCAGTAAGATCAAAGGGATCTCACCAGTACTTTGTAACAGGGGACATTTACCCTATCCTCCAACAAATCTATACCCCTTTTAATACAGTTCAAAACCTAGTTTTCCCTTGTAGCTACTTGCTACTGCCACACTTATTATCTATGCGTGACCCTAGGTCCTTCTGCATTATAGATTTGCTTAAGGCAGTCCCATTAAGGATATAGGGATACATTTATCAAACAGTGAAGTTCCGTCACTAGAGTGAAATTCCGCAGCTCTCAATTAATTTCTATGGGATTTTGAAAGGCATATTTTGCCCTTTGATAAATACACCTTTAAAAATCCCATAGAAATGAATGGAGAGTGGCGGAACTTCACTTTTAGGGGCAAATTCACTAAGCGGGGAAAATTTGCTAGTGTTGCCTTCGCTAACGTTTGCTGCACTTCGCCAAGCTGAATTTTCGCCAGCGCTAAACGAATTCACTAAAGTGCGAAGTTACGCTAAGGTCGGCGAAGGGTAGCGTATTTGCGCTAGTGTTACTTCGCCAGGCAAATCGCATTTATGCTAGCGATGCCTAATTTGCATATGCCGCAAATTTCAAAGTCTAATAGAAGTATATGTTACAGCCACTACATTGCACTACACAAGCCCAGAAAACCTTTAGTAAAAAAAATTAAGTTGTCCTATTGCCCTAAACATCTGCCCCCTGTATAGTTGAGTTGCCATATGTTAGGAAATGTAGGGGGGAAGGAGGGTAACCCTCGCTCTTTTTCAGACTATTATCCTAAAAAGGTAAAACACGCCAGCATTTTTTTGGGGACTTAGAAAAAATTTCCAATTTTTTTTTCCAACTCCTATCTATAGTATTGAACTTCGCCATGTCTGACCTGTCGATGTAACGTCTAGTAACGTTCAGTAAAATGGGCATCTTAGTGAATTTGCGTAATTACGATCCTTTGTCAGAGTGCTCAACTTCGCCTGGCGTAAGGGTGCGAAGTTGCGCTAGTCTTTCTACTTCGCTAGCAAAAATTCGGTGTTAGTGAATTTACGAATTTACGAATTGAAGTCATGCTGGCGAATTAGCGGTAGCTAGCTTCACTCTTTGATAAACATACCCCATAAATATCTTGCATATTTTTCTCATCCTAGTGCATTACCTTACATTTTGCCCAAATTGGAAATTTGTCAAGATACTGCTGCAAGCATGCCACATACTAGGTGGAGTTATTGGGGCAGAAAAATTAAAACCAAACCCAATAATAAACCGTGCAGGACCCCCCTAAGAACCATAATCCAAATAGATATTGTACCATTGACAACCATCCTCTGTTCACATTTCTGTAGTCAGTTTAAAGCCACTATAAAGTCTGACATGAACTATCCTTTATAAAGTAATGCTGGTTATTACTCATAATGCCATTCTCCAAAATACACTATTGCATGTGATCTCTTAACTTTCAAATAATGTGCCCACCACAGATGTCAAATGTACAGGCCTAATATTGCCAGATCATAATCCCTTTTTAAATAGTGGAATTAGTTTTCCTCCAATCAATGGTTTTCCTCAATCAATAAACCTGTATTCCTACAGACCCTTGTGTCTTGTTCACATTATTTTGAGTAAACATTTATGTACCATATACCTTGTCAGCCACTGACTTGAATGAATTGAGCCATCTGTACCATTTGAAACTCTGACTACTCTATTGCATACACTGAATAAAATAAAGTTTTTGTTAAAGATTACTATATTTCTATCCTGTATATATGCCACATAACCTGCCCAGTTTCTGTCCATAACTTATGGCTGTCTAAAAAGCACAGGGACAGTTGAAAGGTGTGCGCATATTTGTGCCTAGACTGTAAAATTTACACAAATATTTCACATAAAAATCGACATACTTATTAGTGAAAGAACAGGGACAAGAAAACCGGTGCCTTCCCTACAGAATTGAGCCCTCATATGTGGGCCACAAATGAGGGCTCATAGATGTTGTGCAGGCACCAAAGCTAGGAACATTAATATACTAAATATTCAGTATGTAAGAGGTACAACTAGGTTTGGAACAAAAAGAAGTCAATGGAATATTCAGATAACTTTGAAATTCATAAAAAAATTCCACTGCAGGAAATACCTTACAATACCTTACAAAGTTCTCCTACCTGGTTCCAGAAACCATTACTTTTAAGTAATACATTTACAAAATGCCTGTCAGTAGGATTGTGTAAAGAAGCAAATTTAGTTACCCATATTAAGTTTTCTTTCTAGCGAGTGCTAGCTAACTTGTTTGATACACGGACAGATAAAACTGCCGATATTGGTCGTTTAGACCAATTTGACAGCTTATCTGCCAGTGTATGTGGGCTTCTGATGGGTCTTCTCAATCGATATCTATCCACAATATCGATTGGGAATGTTTGATTTTTTTTCCGACTGACCCATCGGAGCACCTTAGCATCATCGTAATCCAATCGTTCACC
This sequence comes from Xenopus borealis, assembly GCA_024363595.1. Lineage (NCBI taxonomy): Eukaryota > Metazoa > Chordata > Amphibia > Anura > Pipidae > Xenopus > Xenopus borealis. Next base: position 70,979,411 of record CM044441.1, read on the forward strand.
CATATGGCTGAATGTTCAGATTATTAATTGATAGAGCCCTGCTGTGTTAGTGGAATATCGGGGAAAGATACAAGCGGATCTTTGCATGTATGGCCAGCTTTAGTCAGATATGTTACAGACTATAGCAATGGTAGAAACTAAAATACCTGTTCCTGTTGAAAAACTTAGTTCCATTTGTATAAGTTTTGCCATCTGGAGCTGACCAATATTAATGACTAGATTATGTATAGTATTTTACTATAATATTATCCTCTGACAATGGAGGTATCACAACAATTGAGCATGTAACTCTACTTTTGCAGGTGATCTTGTACAGATAAGATTTCGGCATTCGTTTCCCTGCATTTCACCACAGGGGAGTGCTAAATGAAATGCATCCTGTTCCTCCTTATAATGACATACTGACACATGCACATCCAAGCGCCGAACACAGGTGGAACTTATTATGTTATATTCCACCTGTGTTCGGCACTTAGATGTGCCAGTGTCAGTGCTGCACTATAGGGAAGTACAGGCTGCGCTTCATTCTGGGTGCCCCAGCAGTGCAACGCAGAAAAACTGACCACAGGGGAATGCAGAATGCAGTTACTAACAGCAGACAGTAAAACTAAATATCAACTACAGCTAGAGATATTTTTCCATATTGCAATTGCATTGTCATATTATGATATATAGTTATGCTATAAAATACTGTATATTCTTTACTTGAACCTTCTATATTAAGAATTATTAACATTTTGTATGCACACAGTACAGGATAAAGACAATATAATGTTCAGCAACATGACAGAAATTTAATTTGCTAACATATATAATATGTATAAAGTATACCATGGCCTCACTTATGTATGCATTTGTATATACAGTATAGCACTATATTGTATCAAAGTATTCATTTCAAAATATTACATCCTGTCTTACCTTCAAAACTCTAGTAACACTTTGTTTCCAAAGATGCCTTCTACCTGCTCGGAACATGTTTTAACAGCTGCTGAACCCAGAGAAATTCTACAACAAGCAATGTAGACAGGCTTTGCTCATCATAGAGTCAGTCTTTACTGTATGATAAATTGTGTAGCGAATGATTCCAAAAGCATCCAAACAGTGTCCAGAATATTCTTTTTGCAGTTGATAAGTATTCAGAGTACCAAGGGAAATGCTGTAAATGATGAAGTAATCCACAACACTGGACAATACTGAGCTCTGATGCGGTCTCCTCGCTATGCCAATATTTAAATAATGTGTGACCAGTGAAGTGTTGTTAAGGTGCACCGTTTGTATGATGTTTACAAAAAGCAAGAATTTAATTCACCTTAAAGCTACTTAACGATGAAAACTATAGCTGTATGTTATCTCTGTTTAAAAGCAGCCCAACCCTCACAAACAAACAGGCTGTGGGTAGAAAAAACAGGATGGTATTTCTGGATTGCTATAGTTTCAGTTATAAATATTATGACACCTTTATTACACCTTAAATTTACGTGACAATAAACTTGTGTGTATAATATGTACAGAGGTACATTTCACAGGCACTGATTTATGACTTGGGTGCCCCTAGCCCAGAAGTTTCTGCAACTGTGCCTCAAGACCACCAGGCGCATGTGCAGGTTTCCTGGTGGAGCACTGGGGATTAGGAGCACTAGATATTTAAGTCTCCTGTGTATCCCTGGTGCTTTTGAAAAAACAAGGATGCAGCTGGGAGGCATGCCACATCTAAAACCATGCTGCCCTGGGCGGGGCCTTTGTGGCCTTCCCACAAATCTGGGTCTGAGGTTTCACAGACAAGAGGTGTCTATTTGAATTTTAACATAATCGGAAATGCTATTATAACCAAGACATATTGGGGAAAACTATACCCCCAAATTGAATTCTTGGGCAACAGATAGTTTATATCAAATCAAGGGACATATTAAAGAATCTTACCAAACTGGTATATATATATTTCAGTAAATATTGCCCTTTTACATCTCTTGCCTTGAACAACCATTTCGTGATGGTCTGTGTGCTGCCTCAGAGATCACCTGACCAGAAATATTTATACTATAACTATAACAGGAAGAAGTGTGGAAGCAAAAGACACAACTCTGTCTGTTAATTGGCTCATGTGACCTAACTTTATAGTTTGTTTGGTATGTTTGTGTGCACAGTTGGATCCTAGGATCCCAGGAGGCTGTCCTAAACAGCTCTTACACTTATTTACGTATGGTCATGTGGTCGCCCATAAAAGTGTAATCCAGGGTGAACCCATTTAGATAGAAAAATAGAAAAAATAAATAAATACACATATGGAATAACAACACAAGCAATCAAAACTTGCAAGCTAAAAAAGAGCTACATGACACATATTCCTCATTCATGGAAAGTGCATCAGAAATCAGGAGAAACATTTTATTTGAACATAAAGAGGATCACCACACCAGAGGCCACCCCTTCAGACTAGAAGAAAAGGACTTTCATTTGAAGCAGCGTAGGTGGTTCTTCCCAGTGAAGACAGTGCGAATGCACTGCCAGGTGATGTTGTGATGGCTTTCAAAAGGGGCTTGGATGGTTTTTTGGACAGACATAATATCAAAGGCTATTTTGATACTAAACTCTACAGTTAGTATAGCTATGGGCATATATGGTTTGTGTGAAAGAGTGGAGGTGTGTATGTGTGTGCGTATGCTGGGTTTTAATTTGGAGGGGTTGAACTTGAAAGACTTTGTCTTTTTTCAACCCAATTTAACTATGTAACTATGTGAACAAATGCGTGGCTTCAACTTTGAAAAAGCATTGAATTCCAAACCACATTATTACAACAAAAAAATAATCCAACACCATCAGCAGATCCACAGAAATTGCAGAGGTCTTCACAAATATTGCATGAAACACTAACAAATACCTTCTCAGACCCATACATTACAATGAGTCTCCATTTCAGCCACTAGGGTGCAAATATATCACAACCAAGCTGGCTTACACCAAATTACAGTTGAATTGAAACAGATCGTAGAAAATTCCCTTAGTGAAGCACTAGAAGTACTGAAGTATTAGAATCTCACATAATGCTCATTCATAGAAAGTATCCCTATTTAATACTAATATTAAACTGTATGGTAAAGTGCTAGTCCCGAAGCCCAATGGTATTGCAGCCTCTGGCTAAGAGTAAAGATACAGTATCAACAAACTTTCAAGTATAACATTATTGTCACAAAAAGAAGAAACTAACTATGCTCTTATTGAGGAACACAAAAATGGCTTTTGATACAGTTAACTGGAATTTCTTTTGTTGCAGCAGCAGTTAGAGCCGGGGTGTCCAAAATGTAGATTGGGACCTACCGGTGGACCTTTAGCTGGTGATCAGTAAATCTCAAGACACTGTCAACAAACAGCTTGTCTAAATCCCCCTCCTGTTTCAAGCTTTTCATTCAGATATGTATTCTGTTAAGGTTACATGAGATATAGTTGGTAAATATAAAGCATTTCTCATCAATCAATATTAAAGAAATATTTCCCATGGAACAGAATGCAAACAATGCTTTATGGATGTAGATTATAATAATAATCATTATCACTAAAAGTAGACCTCACATTAGTGTGGACACTCCTGAGTTAGAACTATGGGGTAAATTCACTAAATCGCGAAGTGTCTAACAATAGCACTAATTCACCAGTGTGACGTCATTTCGCAACTTCACCGATTTACTAACAGTGTCCCTGGCGAAAATTCGCTAGCGAAGTAGATAGGCTAGCACAACTTCGCACCCTTACGCCAGGCTACTTGCGCACTGACGAAGGAATGTAACTACACTAATTCACTAAGATGCCCATTTTACTGAACATTACCTCTTGCACTAGACTTTACTTCACAGGTCAGACCTGGCAAAGTTCAATACAATAGATAAGAGTTTGAAAAAAAAGTGGCGTCTTTTACTTTTTTTAGGCCGATAGTCTGAAAAATAGCGTATTTTTTAGGGGGGTTACCCTCTTTCCCCCCTACATTTCCTAACATATGGCAACTCAACTATACAGTGGGCACATGTTTAGGGCAATAGGACAACTTTATTTTATTTATTAAAGGTTTCCTAGGCTAATGTAGTGTAATGTAGTGGCTGTAACATATACTTCTATTAAACATTTAACTTTGCACCGTATGCAAATTAGGCATCGCTAGAGTAAATGCGCTTTGACTGACAAAGTAACGGTAGCGCAACTTCGCAACCGTTCGCCTCCCTAGGCGTAACTTCGAATTTCAGTAAATTTGGCGAAGTGCGGCTAATGTCGGCGAAACCAACGCTAGCGCATTTTAAGTGCTTAGTGAATTTGCCCCTCTATCAAGTGCAGGGTCATGAGGCACGGTGAGAAGCCATGTACCAGGGGCGGCAAAAAGTCAACTGGTAACTTTAAAAGCCAAATTTCCATTTTTTAAAATGGAAATTCGGCTCTTCTAGTGCAGCGAACTTGGTAAAGAGTCACTTGCAATGTTTAGGAACCCAATTCACAAGGTACATGACAGGACTATCTGCACTCACTCCTTGCTGTTTGTGTTAATGGTTTCTTAACCATATCTATCAAAAATAATCCAAATATTGCTGGACTTAAAAGCAGAGGAATATAAAACAGCCACCTATCTAGAAAAGCTTTAATATTTTATTTGCCAGTCATATATCTCTCTACCCAATCTTCTATCAAAACAAACAATTCCGTAAACTCTGAATTCATTCTAAGGGGTGGATTCATCAAAGTTAAGAGTGAAGTTCCGCCACTAGAGGGAAATTCCGCAGCTCGCCATTCATTTCTATGGGATTTTGAAAGCCGTATTTATCAAAGGGTGAAATTTCACTTCACCCATTGATAAATAGGCCTTTCAAAACCCCATAGAAATTAACTGAAAGCTGCGGAATTTCCCTCTAGTGGCGGAACTTCAATCTTTGATGAATCTCCCCCCATGTTTCATCTTGTTTAAATCACTGACACTTACCTTACATATTTATGTCTCAAAATCTCCCTGAAGCCAAGTATCACTTTAAACGGAATATCTAAGGCCTACTGCACCAAATCCAACAATATTTAAAAGAATGGGAGAGACAAGCCTTTTCCTGGATATCATCAAGATTTAACTTTTTTTTCCAGATTCCATTTTCAATGTACACACCCTACCCAAACAGTTGCTACCTAAATTAAAAGTCTTACTATACACTACATATAGTCAAACAGAAATTCCAGAACAGCAAATTGACATTGAAACTGACTGCTACAAAATCCAATGGCTGCCCAGGCCTGTCTGATTGAAATTGCTCTCTGAAAGCTTCCTTGGTTCATTGCTGCTTACATTGAGCCTTTTAGCTAAATTAAAAAAAGTCTTACTATACACTACAGAAATCCCAGAACAACAAATTGACATTGAAACTGATTGCATTGAGCCTTTCACAAATTTAGCAACTTTGTGTTAAAACAGAAGACGAGTCAGTGGCTAATTACCAAAAGATTAATCCCAAACTTCCATCAGATCTAGCACTTATTAAAGGCTGGTGGATAAAATTGCACCAAGGTGCTTATTTTTTCATAGCATGTACTGCCATTCACACACTGGAAGCTTTATTTTGTCGCACACAACCCAGGTCAGTGGCCACTGAATATTTATTTATCCAGGTGCACAAGGACCTGAATACTTTTGTACAACTGAATCAAAAAACCACTCCTTGGGTCCTGTCCTAGGATTCAGTAATGTTGGTTTCAAGTTACTGAAATCATTGTTCAAAATCTAGTTCTACCTATTCCAACAGATCCTCTTATTCTACTATTGAATTGGGTTGAGGAAATCTCTCCTTCCTGTGCAGAGTTGACCCTAATACTTATTACTTTTACTTAGGCCAAAAAAATATTTTGTCACGACCTGGAACTCCAAATCTCCCACTACTTGCTCTTGTCAGGGGCCTATTGACTCCAAGCAGATAAGTCTGGACCAAGGAGAAAGCTTTTAGGTCAAAGTCCAAGTTGGCGGTAATTAATTGGGATCAGAATTAGTTATAGTCAGAATGCTGGCATTAGTTCAATAGGTAGGCAAATAGGAGGAAATTCAAGATTCAGGCAAGATCAACGTTCAGGAATCAAGTTTAGGAAGAATCTAGCAATACCAAAATCCTTTTATCGGGCTGTGAACCTGTGACCTTGATGTCTATTTATTATAAATATTAGCACCGTTTGAGCCACAATAACGTCATGCGTATGGTGAGGTGACGTAATCATGCAGTGTTGGGTGCAGCAATCTTTTATTCATGGATTCATATAGCACACATTAAAGCTTACCAGCCTATCAGGATAAAAATGTGTTTAAAGGAGAACTAAACCCTAAAAATTAATAGGGCTAAAAATGAGAAAGAACTTATTGCTCCAGCCTAAAGTTTCAGCTTCTCAATAGCAGCAATGATCTAGGACTTCAAACTTGTCACAGGGGGCCACCATCTTGGAAAGTGTCTGTGACATTCACATGCTCAGTGGGCTCTGAGCGGCCGTTGAGAAGCTAAGCTTAGGGGTCACCACTTATTATACAGCAGAAATGATGCTAGTTGCACTGGTTTCTGTGCTGCCCTGTAGTAATTATCTGTATTAATTACTAATCAGCCTTATACTGTGACATTTATATTCTATATGTACTGTATAGCTTGAGTCTGTGACAGCAGTACAGAACAAGTGCAGTGAATCCGCAGAAAAGAAGATGGGGAGCTACTGACGAATCTTTGGAGACACAGATTTTTACTACTAAAGGGCTGTGGTTGCCTTGGGCTGGTACAGAAGCACAAAACAGCATTTATCCCAGGATGCTCCACAGATTTCTATAGAGCTCTAAGATAACCCTAAAATAAGAAAGAAGGGATTCAAATTATCTTTTCCTTTTCTGCTTGCCAGAAGCACCCAGAAGGGCTGCCCTGTCTATGCTCATTTTGATCTAAAGTTACTAAATTAAACTATTTTGGAATCAGACACTTTGTTTGTTATGCTCACTTTATGTACACACCCAGTTGATTACTCTGTAGGATTACTCTACCACTTCCTACCTTGCACCTCTGAATGACGTGTATGATAAATAAGTAATCACAAAAGTATATGTTTCACCCCAAGGGAGAGCCAAGATCACATATATACACAGTATTACTTTAGTTAAAAAGTGTGCTGTTAAATTATGAAAACAGATATATTCATCTACATCATAACGTCTATTGTTGGAACAATTAAAAATATGACCTCTTTTGTTCAAAGTATAGCCTTAAGGCTAATAAACTTGGCAGTGTCTTTTCTGGCATAAAGATGCCAGAAAATGCAAACACTGTCTGTGCTTGTTGGCATCCACCAGTCACTACAGTGGCATAACTACCAGGGGTGCACAGGGTGCAATTGCACCAGGGCCCCCACCCCCTTGGGGCCCATCAGAGCCCCGATAATGGTTATGGCAGGCGGTTATCTAGGAGGACATTTCACAGCACACATGCTATCAACAATACAGCATGGGACTTATAGAGGTAAGGGCCCGACAGGGGGGCCCAGGTGCCCATCCTGCACCAGGGCCCACCAAGGAGTAGTTATGCCACTGAGTCCCTATGCACATGGGGTATATATTCCATCCCAAATATCATATGTGTGCAGTATCTGAAGGCATAGGCATTAAAGGGGTTGTTCACCTTTGAGTTAACTTATAGTATAATGTAGAGAGTGATAATTTGAGACAATTGGTTTTCATTTTTTATTGTTTGTGGTTTTTGAGTTATTTAGCTTTTTATTCAGCAGCTCTCCAGTTTGCAGTGTCAGCAATTTTGTTTCTAGGGTACAAATTACCCTAGCAACCCTGCACTGATTTGAATAAAACACTGGAATATGAATAGGAGATGGACTGAATAGAATGATAAGTAATAAAAAGTGACAATAAGAATACATTTGTAGCCTTGCAGAGCATTTGTTTTTAGATGGTGTCAGTGACCCCCATTTGAAAACTGCAAAGAAACAGAAGAAAATTGCAAATCATTAAAAAACTATGAAAAATAAATAATGAAGACCAATTGAAAAGTTTCTTAGAATTGGCCCTTCTACAATATACTAAAAGTTAACTTGAAAGTGAACCACCCCTTTAACTGCACAGGTGAACAGAGAATGAAAGAATTTGCCTCTGGTGACCTTTTTATAAATATACCTCAAGGCAAACAAAAGCCTAACACAACCTCCAGCATTCCCTTCTAAATGTCATGTAGCATTGAATGGAAAATATTCACATGGTTTACAGATCATATTTCTTATCAGTTTCATTGTTTTAGACATGCACAAATACTGAAACAAGTAGGATGCAATCTGTAGAAGCAAGAGATAGCTCCTGTGCAGTTAAGCTCAAACAGAACATTTTTAACAATGACTCCATGCTGTTTTAATAAAGATAGCTGTACAGATTTTTGGTAATAATTTGACTACTGCTGTTTATATTAGGTACAGCATGGGATTCTTACCAGACATTGCACTTGTCACAATAAAGCTGACAGATTATTGCTGAAAAATGGGATTTAGATACACAAGAGCCCACAGGCACAATTGATATTGGCATCCTACCTAATGCATTACTGACACAGTATTTTTTTTAGGTAGATTATCCCAAACATATAGGGGCAAATTTACTATTATTCCCCAAAAATATTTTGTTTCTATTCGATATTCGATTAGCATTTGATCGTCGAATGCTAATCGAATAGTTTTAGGCTACCTTTTATTCGATATTCGATCATTCGACGATCGAATACAAATCTATTCGATCAGTCGAATAAATAATTTGACTGAACAAATAAATCATTTGATCGTTCGAATGATTCGTATGATTCGAAGGATCGGACACTTCGATCGTAGAAATCCTATTCGATCAGGACTTAGTCTCAGAAGCCTATGCGAGTGCTTTAATAGGCTTCTATTGCAATTCGGTAGGTTCAATCTGCCGAAGTAGGCAATTGAAGAAACTTAAAAAATAAAATCCTTCGCTGATCGTATCATCATCAATAATCGTCCATTCGACTTTATTCGAATGTATTTGATCGTTCGACCATTCCCTATTCAATGATCAAATATGCCAAAATTCACATATTCAACCAAACGAAGAAATCCTACGTTCGAAATTCGATCAAATTTGATCGAACTTCGAATCCTTCACGTAAATTTTGTAAATCGGCCCCATAGTCACAATTCTTCAATTAGCACCCGAAATCAGGTTGCTATCAAAGAGACTAGTGACTTCCAATGCTAAGTGAAGTGTCATGACTGTAATTTCAGGGTCTAAACATTTTTTGGAAACAATTAGATTTTTTCATTGTTCAACCTGCAGCTGGCTGAAAAAAGCCAAATCACTGGTGATGCATGACCTTTGTGCATGTCATGCACATTCAAAATACATCAAAATTCAGAAATGCATGTTCAACTTACAAAATTCAACACAATGCAGTACAGGAATGGATCTGTTTTCCAGAAACCCGTTACCCAGAAAGCTCCAAATTACAGAAAGGCAGTCTTCCATAGACTCCATTTTATTCAGATAATCCAAATTTTTTAAGATAATTTCCTTTTTCTCTATAATAATAAAACAGTATTTGTACTTGATCCAAACTAATATATAATTAAGCCTTACTGGAAGCAAAATCAACCTGTTGGGGTTTATTTAATGTTTACATGATTGTCAAGTAGACTTAAGGTATGAAGATCTGAGTTATAGAAAGATCTGTTATCCAGAAAACCCCAGGTCCTGAGCATTCTAGATAGCAGGTCCCATACCTGTACATGCATTTTAAGACATGCAGCATACCAGATAGCTTAAAAATTCACATTTTGTATCTAAAATGACAGCTTGCATATGCATAAATCAATGACCCCTACAGTGTTTTACAGTTGTTGCCTATATGTATAATGATGGAATATCCTCGCACTGCTATGAACTCTTCAACACCCAAAATGTTGGGTGTTATGCAATTTAATGTGTTTATGTTATCCAAAATGAACAAATAAATGTAATGCAACTGTGCTAATACTTTATACAACCGGAAAGAATAAAAGAGAATGAATTAGCATGAACGTTTAAGGACACTCAAATCTGCATTTCTAAGGCACATTAAATACATGATTGTAGCACCCATAGATAAGAGTTCTAAATGACTGAGTAAATATATAGAGATTTCCATTAAAGAGTACCTTCCACAGTTTCTATAACATCCACTAGGTGGAGGAAGCATGCTGATCATAGCCTTGTTTTAATGCAGAATATTAGTAAAAGTTTTTCTGTCAATTGCCCAATTTCAACATGTAGAGATACATACTGAAATATCTGTAAATATTAAAAAATACCTGTACTGAGAATATTTTACTTTGCTCTAAGTGCTATTCATTTTAAGGTGCAGATTTATCAGAGTTTAAAGTGTATTAAATAAAAACTCAGCCATGTTCTATTCATTCCTATGGGATTTTTAGAGCTGTCTATCAAATGGTGAGTTCTTACTTTAACATTGAACATTTAACATTACAATTCTAAAAATCCCACAGACATGAATAGAACACAGGTGAACTTTTATTTATTAGGCTCTAAACTCACATTTTGATAAATCTGCTCCTTTAAGTCTTCCTGGTTCACTTGATGGAATCCTGTTTAAATGAGAAAGAAAGGCAACAATCACTGGGGCACCCACTTACCTGATACCCCGGGCTGGGGATCCTATCACCAGAAAACTGACCCAGCCTGGGGTTCCTCCTTCAAACACCACAGAGCGATCCTCTTCCTCCTCCTTCTTTCCTTTGCATGCACAGTAGAGTCTCAAACCCTACTATCTTGAACTTATAGCACTTAAGCTCTTTGTCCTGATATGATTCTGTATATATTTATTATGGTATTTGTCTTCTCTGTGTATACTTTTTATATATTGTACTTTTATGCACAGCACTGAATTCAACCCTTTAGCAAAAAACCTGTACCCCCACACCCCATGAAGACCCCCCTCCCTCTGTGCAGATTCAGGCATTGGAGTTCCATACATCCATCTTCCAGGTCTTTGTGTCTTCTTCCGGTGCTTAGGCATTTTCTGTCCATTTTGGCAAATGCCAGAGCCAGTCCAGGTTGCCCCCGCTCCAAATCCATGCAAACGAATAAGCACGTACACATGTGCGGACCAGTGCGTGCACCAAAGATATGTATATGCACATGTGTGGAGGAGCACGAGGGCCCATTGTGCCGGAATTGCTGTAGCAGGCAGGTGCACAAGGGTCTGAACTAGGGGGAATTCATCAGAAGAGGTAGCGTGCCTGGCGGCCCTCCAACTTTGCGCCAGGGTCGGAACTAGGGATAGGCAGAAGACTTGCCTCTTCTGCCTATACCTAGTTCTGACCCTGGCAAATATGCAACTGTCGCAAACCAGTAAAATGCTCCAAGTGTGCATGCACCAATACATCGGTCTCCATCTTGGGAGATGGCTGCGTGGAACTGTGCAATTGTACCAGGGCCTGCCTGTAGCTCTGCACGCAGGCCCGCCCCTCCATCATTACATTACTTGGAATTCCGATGCCTGAATCTGCCCGAGAGTTAAGTAAAAAGTTAGGGGCATTTCCCCAGGGGCAGTTACTCCTCCATATCTGAAAAATGTAAAAGTCATATTAAAACATACCCTTAAAGGAGAATTCAACCTGTAAGTGGAAATAAAACCCTGTGTAGGTCCTCCTCCCTCCTCCCCCCAGCCTACCTGCCCCCCCCCCTGGCAAATGCCCCAAACTTGTTATTTACCCCTCCTTCCAGGTCCTGTCCAGCGGAGTTCACAGGCACCATATTGTCTCTTTCGCTCTTCATCCTGTACTGACCACTGTTTTCGGCGCATGCGCAGTACAAGGAATCTGGGGGTGGGGAGCTACCACAGGCAGAGTATGGCATACACTGGGAGAATAGGACAGGCAGAGTATGGCACACACAAGGAGCGTAGGGCAGGCAGAGTATTGCACATGATGAGCATAGGGCAGGCAGAGTATGGCACACACACAGGAGCAGAAAATGGCACACACATTTTAAATCTGGGTCTAAGGTGTAAACAGTACAGGGCTTTACAGGTGTGAAAATTACAGGCATTTAATGTTGTGAATAATAGAGGTGTTACAGGTGTGAACAATGCAGGAGGGATAACAGGTGTGAACAATGCAGAAGTTTACAGTCTGAGTTGTAAATGCAGAGGCCAATTAAAGGGGTGGTTTGTTAAATTAACTTTTAGTATGTTATAGAATGGCCAAGCAACCTTTCAATTGGACTTTATTATTTATTTTTTTATAGTTTTTTAATTATTAACATTGTTTTTCTGATACTTTTCAGCTTCCAAATGGGGGTCACTGATCCTATCTTAAAATCGAATGCTCTGTAGGGCTACAAATGTATTGTTATTGCTACTTGTTATTACTCTTCTTTCTATTCAGGCCCTCCCCAAAGTATATTCCAGTCTCTTATTCAAATCAATGCATGGTTGTAGGTAGTGATGGGCGAATTTATTCGCCAGGGGAGAATTTGTGGTGAATTTTCGCGAAACACCAGCGACGCGACGAAAACGACGCAACACGTTTTTTCGCCAATTCGCGAATTTCGCTGGAAATTCGCACATTTTTCGGCGAAGCAAAACTGGGTAGATTCGCCCATCACTAGTTGTAGGGTAGGGTAGGGTAATTTGGACCCTAGCAACTAAATTGCTGGAGAGTTGCTGAGCTAGATAACTCATAAACCATGAAATGAAATGGTTGAAATGAAAACAAATTGCAAATTGTCTCAGAATATCATAGATATTGCAGACTAGATTTTTTTTTCCATGAAAATTCGAGTTTTGATGTAATTGTTTTGGTCAAAAATATTTTTTTTTTAGGTTAAAAAAACTATTTTTATATAATTTAGAGATTTATTATACCCAGACCCTGGAAATCCAAAAATATACCATCTAAAACCTGTCGTGGGATGGATGCGCCAGCGGGCAACCAGTTGTACAGCACCAGCTTAAAGTATAATAATGTATAGTAAATATGATTTTTACATTGCTTAGTTTACGCATTTTAAGCAAGTATATATTTTGGTTTTCCTTGAAGATAGATCAAGGTTAATTGAAAATTACTGCATCATATACAGATGGTATAGTTACTAGATCTCCCCTTTTAGAATACACAAATCCAAATTCTGTGTCGATAATTAACAATACTGTTTGTTCAAACAAGTTTAAGCTTAAACTTCTATTCAGAATGTGGATTTAATATTCATATGTTTTTAGAGGGGTGAGGCGGCATCCACATCAGGTAGATTTATTCAGCCAAATGAGTTAGGATGAACAACTTTTAGCTTGACTATAAGCAATCTAAAATATTTAATTGTATGATTTTGACATTCTTTTAATGTCAATTTAAAGGTGTTGTTCACCTTTAAATGAATCTTTAGCATGATGTAGAATGTTATATTCTGCGACAATTTACAGTTGGTTTTCATTTTATATTTGAGGTTTTTGAGTTATCTTCTTATTCAGCATTTCTCCATTTTGCAATATCAAAAATCTAGTTGCTAGGGTCCAATTTACCCTAGTAACAATGCAACATGATTTGCATAAAAAATGTAATATGAATAGGAGAGGGTCTGATTAGAAAGAGGAGTAATAAAAAGTAGAAATAATAATATATTTGTAGCTTTACAGAACATATGTTTTTCAGTTGGGGTCAGTGACCCAATTTTAGTCAGAAGAAAGCAATTCTTTTAAAAACTTTCTTTATGAAAAAAAAAGACCAATTTGCTTAGACTTAACCATTCTATAAAATAACTTTTTTAAGTTAACTTAAAGGTAAACCACCCTTTTAGCGCTAATAATATTTGGTTCTTATTCTTTATTTATTTTGCAGCTATGCAGTTTGGAATTTTGGCAGCCATCTGGTTGCTAGGGTCCAATTTATCCTAGCAACCACACAGAGAAATGAATCAGAAACTGGAAAATAAATTGGGAATGGATAGATAAGAAATAAAAAGAAACAAAAATAAAAGTGTGCCTCACTGAGAAATATTCCCCATAAAGGAAAATAATTTAATAACTATTGATAAAAAAATTAAGATCTCAACATGTAATACACTTGGATGCTCCTGTGTCAGTACTGCTGCATTTTGTTCTGAGGTGGAATACAGGAAAACTGACTGCAGGGAACTGCCAATCTATAGGAGCCCCAAAAGTTAACCTGAAGGTGAACCACCAATTTTGCTGAAACTCAATTTTGCTTGACTTAGATTCAGATATATGCACTGGTGAAAATGTTTTACGCTCACTTTTGAAAAAAAAAAATTCCATGTTGGAATACAATGAAGTAAAAACCAATCATCATTCAGAACTGTGAATTTGTCATGTACTGATTTTCTGATATAAACAAAAAGTTTACTCTCCCTTAGCTATATTGAAGTAACTTTTTAGACATAAATATAATTTTACCTTTAATAATATAAAATTAAGATTTCATTATACTGTAGTAGGCACTGTTTTACAAGTTCTAACAAATACATTTGCATAATTTTGCATAATATTCTAGTATAAACAAATAATTTACTTTATCCCTTTGCCTGCCAAGTATGTACACCTGCAATGCTATCATTGCAACACTGTCCTTCAAGTAGCAGGCATGATCGGATTTTACGTCTGTTGCTGTATTAGCTTCTGCCCACTCACTTCCTGCTGCTCAGCACTCTGCAGACATTGGCCTCCAGTGATGTTGGGAGTGTTTTTTTTGTACACATATATAAATATATTTTTATTTATGTAAACTCAGCTGAGTGCATTTTTGTCAGTTCCAAACACAATTATCTGTTATATTGGACTCTGATGCAAATGCAAGAAAATGCAGCATGCTGTGCAGGGCCGCTCCGGCCATGAGGCAAGGTGAGAACCTTGCCTCAGGCGGCACGGAGCAGCCAGTTACAAGGGGCAGCAAAAAGCCGCCTCTTGCAACTTTAAGAGCCGAATTTCCGGGTTTTAACAATGAAATTCGGCTCCGCTAGTGCAGAGAGCGCAATAGCGCTCAATGCACTAGCGATACCGCCCCCTTTTGACCAGCTCTGAGGCTGATTTTTAAGTTCGGAGGGGGAAGGGGGGGGGAGCATCGGGGCTCAGGTGGCAGCAGCCCCAGAATAGGCACTGATGCTGTGCTTACAGAAACACATTGAAATGAGAAAAGGATTAAAACTAAACCCTGAACACCAGTAATATAGCAAGAACTAGCAGGGCTCAGGTGCAGAACGTGCAGCCAGGCCCCCCAAACCCCCTCAAGATGCAATCTTCACTCCCAGATTTAGATGCTCATGAGGCTCTGTGGACCCAGGTGAATTTGCACCCCAGTAGTTCCACCACTGCTGAACACTCATCAGTAAATAATTAAAAAATTTGAAAAAAAAAAACCCCATTATACATTCTCCCGATTCTGACGGTTTTTCACGATTTGTGGCAAAAACCCACTGTGTGCAAGTGCAGAAAATGTCAGTAACATCAGCAGACAAATGTACATACAGTATGCAGCTTGAGGAGAGGTTGTGTGTGATGCCTCTTCTGCTTATATCACATACCCGTAAATCAAATCTCCCAGGTTCACTGCCTGAGAAGTTCACAGCTCTGCTTAGGTGATTGCAGGGAATACACATTGTCAATGCTTGTTAATAAGGTGGCCACCATTATTAATCCTGTTCTCCTCATCATTACTTCTTACATAGTCAGGGTTGGAATGGGCTGGCAGGGCACCAGGAAAAACCCATTGGGTTTAGACCCGCTCCCTGTCCTTGCTGCTTGGGTGCCAAGAAGGGGATTTGTGGCAGGGTTGGTTGTCCCTGAGACAGTAGCCCCAGTGGGCCCTGGGCCCCGGGCCCCCAGTCCAACCCTGTACATAGTAAAATAGCCATGCAGCCCACAGCCAGTTATTCAGACAGCTTTAAAAGCTGCCAGTGTATGGCTACCTATCACTTTTCCTTGCAAAATATAATTAAACAAATATATTGGATGTTTAACCTACTAGTCATGCTATATGGCTTGTAGGCATCCACCATCCTGATCACTAACATTCTGTACTTTGTAATGGATGCTTAATCTTGCACAAGGCTTGGTGAACACTAGTGCTGAATAAATAATCAATTTTGTGTCCCTTAAAGCTCTTCGCATTTGTAAATAGCACCACACATACAAATAAACTGTATTCTTTAATCAGCAGTCACTTTTCTAAAGTACTTTTTGCTCACATGATTAATAGTAAAGATTCACCCTTGATAGCAGATATTTCTTCCAAATGGGTATTTAAACTGGATCTTACATACCTGGATTTCTTTGATGTTTTCCACTGGTGCAATAGGCTGGGCTGGTCTATACCTGTAGCCAGTCTTGCTTAGATTCTGCTGTTTGCCCTGGCTTCTGCTTAGCTGGCTCATTGTCAGAATCTCATGGTCATCCGAAGCTGTGTTCTCCATGTTTTCTACGTAACAAGAGTTGGAGCGTACTTTTTAAAACATATCATCCACATCAAATTAAATAATAGCAACTGTATAACAAGTATTTGGTATATGTAATTAATATCACTTTGCATTTGTGACTGAGCCACTGCCCTCAGTAGTATTCTGTGACATGTTTTCAAATAAAGACTGTTGTTTGTAGTTGCCATGGAGAAGCAGAATCCTCTCACTCAGGCAGCAGTGACATCACGCACACCCCCTCCCCCATCCCACCAGTGCCTTTGTTCCTTCTCTGTGCAATTGTTGTCGCCTGTCAGGGGATGTTACAGTCCATAATCTGAACACACACAAGAAGATGAGCTTTGCACTACTGTAGGTCAGTTGCTTATTATACAAGTATTGTGCATATGAACAAAAGGTAATCTATAATTTAACTCACACAAAAGAAAAGAATCCATTTTCTTTGCACTAACACCAAAATCATCAACAGTACACAAGCAGTTGAAAACAATTAAAAACCACAAGGCACTTCATCCCACCACTACTAATTATAACCTAATTAAATAGTTATGTTTCAACATCCAATTCACACATTCCAATCAATAAGGGCAGAACCCCCCTAAAAGCAAATCACGATTCTATGCACAGTTAGGGCTCTTACACACAAGCGTTTTTACCTGTACTCCCCTGCATTCTGTTTTGCTGCGTTCAGCCGAAGTGGAGCGCAGGTATAGATGCACTCAATGCTTTTCAATGGGGCTGTACTCACACAAACGCATGTAGGCACCGAACGCAGGAAAAATGCAGCATGTTGCGTCTGAACTTGCGTTCGGCGCCTACATGCGTTCGTGTGAGTACAGCCCCATTGAAAAGCATTGAGTGCGTCTATACCTGCGCTCCCCTGCGGCTTAACGCAGCAAAACGGAACGCAGGGGAGCGCAGGTAAAAACGTTTGTGTGTAAGAGCCCTTAAAATACAGAAAACAATTACTTTTTACAATCACTGTTTTTAACTGTTTGTGTACTGTACCGTTGATCTTTGCTAAAATATGATTTCCAATAAAGATTGGCTTTTATTGAAGTGATGTTGGTGCAAAGCATATGGATTTCTTTTTGTGTGTTAAATTTAAAGTCCATAATCTGGTCCGTAGTTGCATCACCAATGGTGGAGGGGGAAGCAAAGTATATATAATTAACCCTTTCAGTGCCTGTTGATTTTCCACCAAGCACTTTATCAATATATGAGCCCTTTAGAATTGTGGACAATTCCTGGGAGCAGTCTTTAATAAACCTAAATATTTATGATATGTATTTCTATATCAATACAGATACCCGTTATCTAGAAAGCTCCAAATTACAGGAAGGTCACCTCCCACAGAGTCCTGTATAAATCAAAGAAATAAAGGAAATTCACTGGAAGGTGCCCCTAGCTATATTCCCTCTAAGGTGTGCACTCGTGTCGTGAGCATTGCTCCCCCCAGTACTTATACCTGCTTAACCTTTTAAACCTCAGCTCTAGGGATTTTTTGCCCAGCGATCCCGTGTCCTGGACATGCACGTGTGCAGTAGAGTACAGATGGGACTTTTACTTTAAAGTGGTGAATTCAACTCTATTGCACATAAGCGCCATTGGTTCAGGACAGAGGATGTCTAAGGCATGGAGAAAGATGGCTGTGTGGCACAGTAGGAATAGGACCTCTAAGGGTCTATGGGGGGAGGGTGAATATCCCTTTTCTGTAAGCAAATACATTTTTTTTTAATTTATCTGAAATAACTAAACTGTATGATTCCTTATTGAAAGCAAAACAATAAAAAAGTTTGTTTAATATTTAATTGATTTTAGCAAGAATGATAAATCAAATTAAGATTCCTTATTCAGAAAACCATAGACATATTTTACATGGTTATTTTCTGCCTTTATATTTATAGAATAACCCATTTAAGTAAATGGGAAATGTTTAGGCAGCAAGTAAATTAATTAACAGTAAAGTACACTGTTTTCTTCTCAGGAGAATCACTGTTATTTTGTATAGCATATTCAAGCACTTTCTTTTTACATAGAAAATTTCTATGCTGAAATTTTATGCACAGCCTGATAAATATACATGCAATGCCTGGCACTCTGATGGCAATGTGTGGTGTAGATGATTGCTATTTTGTTACAAAGCATAGTAAATAGGCTCCATAATCTACTAAAAAAACATTTAAACATTAAACAAACACCTATATTAGAGCTAAATATCCCAAACACCTGCAGGTTATTATACAGTATAAGTATCAAAATAATTATAAATGAAGTGCTACAATGTTGGATACAATGTTTCATATGCATTCCGCATGTTCTCCTCTAGTTAGCTAGTTCAGATGATAGACACAATGTAAAAAACAAAATCTGAACCTAATTGTTGCAAAACTGAGCTCGCTTTGATGTTATTCAGATGGATGTTGCACCATTCAAAGTCGAAAAAATACACTGCGACATTTGCATGATTTACCAAAATGGAAGCTTCTTTGTGTCTTTTTTTGCCAGCTTTCCAACATAATTGCAGGCGCATGCTAAGTTGCATGCTAAATTGCATCAGCTGCAATTTGTGCAAGATGCATTCACAGCAATAGATGCAAATTAGCATGCACTTGCAATTATGTTGTAATTCTGGGGGGGGGGACTGCTTTACTGTAGGTAACAAATTATTAATTTTAGCCATACTGAACCAAAAAACATGGCAAGTGGTTGATGAGATCCATCTATGCAGGAACCAACTGTCATGACCAGAGGCCAGTTTGTACAGCTAAAGCTAGTGGGGCCACAGCAGAATTTCAGGGACTACTAGTTCTTACAATGCAGCAACCTCAACATTTAGAATGGAATATGGAAGACTTGTTTGCCTATGTTGAATTCTCAGTTCATTAACACAAGTATTCATAAACAATACCCAAACACTAGGTTTTTCTCTGCAAGTGTAGTCCCCAGTCTGTCCACGTGGCTTTGGCATTCGGCCTAGGCTCTTCCTCAAAAGAGCTGCTATCCCTCTCTACTCACTGCCAGAATGTTCATCCCACTAATTCTTACTCTTGCAGATAGCTACTCCTAATAACAAACTTTATTACTCACAGGCAGAAACAAGACCTAAAGCATCAACAAACAGCACATTGCAATTAACTATCAATAAACCCACTTACTCTCCTTCCAAGTAATCTGAGGCTTTCCCAGTCTTCTGCCTCACAATTCATAATAATTAGCCAACCTGGCAGCAGTCTGGTTGAGGGTTGAATGCACTGGGTAATATCACTGTATCAAGTTCCCCATACTCCTCTGCAAGTTCTTACAGTTCATCCACAGCAATCTCATCAATCTTAGCAACAGGTTGTAGTTCGGCATCTCTATTACATTTCTCCTCTACTTGGGTAGCAGTATCTACTTCAGCAGTGGCCACTGGATCAAAATCTATAACTTCACTGGGGCCATCAAGTACATCCACCAGCCTTTGTTCCCAATCTCTGTGAGCAAAGCCAACAAAACCACTGATGACAGGAGCTGGAGGAAACACTTATTTCTATTCAGTCAGATTAGGTAGAGGGTCAGTCACCGCCCTTTGCTTACTGTTCTCACAAAGCACCAAGTCTGCGGGAGCTTGGCCAAAAGTCAAGTCCATTGCTCTGAAATTCACTCTACATAAACATTCATGGATGGCAGCATCAGAGCATAGCCTGCTGTAGAAAGAGAAAAAAACATCTATACGACCAAATCACATCTGGTACTTTTGAATTGCTCACATTCACTGTTCCCTTGTGGCTGGAAGGTTGTGGTGTGGGACATCCTCATGCCTTTGTATTTGCTAAGTTAGGCTGCCAACTAAGAATTTGGTCCTTGATGTGACAAGAATCACTGAGGGCAACCATACAACCTAATCATGTGTCCACATCAAGCAAGCAGTTGTTTGTGCCATTTGGTCAATATTGCAAACTTAGAAAAATGGTCGATGAACACTAAAGGATACCAATAACCAGTTGGAGCACATGAATTGTCACAAAGTCCATTGTCATAAATTCAAAAGGCTCCCCAGTGTAAATCTGCATAAATGTGGTACTGTCTGACTAGGACTCAATGATAACATATTGCAAGAAAACTTCTGTGCGACAGTCCAGACAATAGCCCATGACTAACACTTGGCTCCAGCCAGTGATTACAGCTTTCTTTCTCATTTTTATTATTTTATATTTGTTACCCTGGCTATGCTGCTCTTAGCAATATTATGTTTTTGGGTGTAATACAGAGGCAGTAGCCTAAAATACTGACCAGATTTTGATGACACTAAAACCATCCTACACCTTAAACAAAGATCTCAAACAAGCCCTTATTGTATTGTTTCTTTTTTAAGGTCAGTGAGTATATTAATTGTTTCGAAACTGGTTATGTTACCCAGAATTCTTGAGCACACAAAGGGTACTTGTTCTTTTCTGTTGCTTTTTTTTACACAATCGTGTAAATCATTTATGTTTAGCTAAACCATTTAATTGTTAGGTGTTCAGTATTGGCAGATTGCCAGAATAGAAATACAATGATATTACAACAGAATAACTGAAGCTAAGTAGGTTAAACAATATATAAATCCCCTACAATACTAGTAAAGGTTTGGAGATGTAGGTAAGAAAATATAATTTTTGACTAATGATTTATGAAATTGAATTTATATTTTACAAAGCTGTGTTGATCTATACAAAAATACATGATTATAACTTCCAGTATTCTCCAGTATATTATCACTGATGGGTTGTTATCAAAATAGGTTCTCAGAGCAACATTTCACACCTTTTTCCATGCCATATGGGGCCAATGGCTAGAATATCCTCCAATGAGTATTTTGCTTGTTACGTTTACACTCTGTGTTGCCATAGAAAAAGCCTTTTTTAGTGCCACAGATCAGTGGATAAAAGTACCAAAGTTTCAAAGATTTTACAATCTGTAGCACTTCCTGGTTGAAGTTTTCATTCCCTTGCCCCTAGACGATGAGCAGAGGACAAAAAGGAAGAACAATTTAAATTCACATGTCCCCTATTGTCCTCGTTTCCTGTCCCACAACACTGTATCCAAAAGGGTTTTGGTCTCACGCTCCTGCTGTGCACCAGTCTTGCCAGCCTGCAAGTAAATACAGCCTGCAAGTCATACACAAACACGTACTGTTAAGCAAAGCAAAGACTTACGTTTAAAATACTTTTATTGACAGCAGGAGGGGTTATACACTCAGAAACAATACTATGCATGCATTTACACTATTTTGCATATGTTTTATTTTCATTCTGAGGACTTTACTTCTTACATACTTTGGTAATCTTATGACGACTGATGACATAAATTTTTTTTTTTTCACTTTGAAGCTAATGTCATGTCATAATCGGCCCTGTAGCATCAGCTTATATTAAAGGCCAACCTCAATTTCTACTTGATAATTTGCAACAATACCTACGCTTAGCTTCTCAATAGCTGCTCAAATCCCACTGAGCATGTGAGTGTTGCAGACACTTTTCAAGATGGTGACCCCCATGAGACAAGTTTGAAGTCCTGGATCATTGCCGCTATTGAGAAGCTGAAACTTTACACTGATGCAATAAGTTCAGTGTATAAAATACATAATTTTTAGCCATATTAATTTTTAGGGTTTAGGTCTCCTTTAAATAGTCTAATATGCACTGAAATATTGTTGTAAATCTTAGGTAGCCAGGAGAACAGAATGAAGTGATAAATTCTTTTAGAGACCTTAGCTTCTCATGTGGAAACAAATGTGACAGTAATATCTGCACATATGCAGACTCTTTACATAGTAACATAGTAACATAGTAACATAGTTAGTTAGGCTGAAAAAAGACTCGCGTCCATCAAGT
>CM044441.1:71003378-71023388 GCA_024363595.1 Xenopus borealis
AGAAAAGGCTTGAGTTACACAGCAGATAGCAGATAAGCTCTGTAGAACATAATGTTATCTTTAATCCATTAATTATCCTGTGCCATATAGCCGTTTTTCAATTTCCGCCATTGCTACTTAGCAGCTTGTTTATATGAACTATAGTAGTGTTTCTGAAGCAAACAGATCAGTTTTAACAGCGCAGGGCAACACTACATGATATTTTCTTTTCTTTAAAACACTTTAATTTTTTGGTGTTACTGGTCCTTTAAAGGAGAAGTCTACCCTCCCGGCACAAAACCTCTAAAAATCTCTACTGTGCATGCGCCGAAAGTCACAAACTTTACCGATTGAAACTTTGGGATTTTTTGTCAGTAGAGCTGAACCGGTAAAAGCTCCTACTGCACATTCTTCCTGAAGAATCCAGGAAGAAGATGGCTGGGGAGTAGATGGCGCCTGCAAACTCCATGGACACGACGTGCGCTGAGGGGTAAGTAGCAACTTAGGGGCATTTCCCCGGGAGGAAGGTATGCCGGGGGGGGGGCATGGGGGGAAGGCTTTTGCACTGGGAGGGTAGACTTCTCCTTTAATAAAGCATTATCTAAAAACCAAAGGGTGAACCAGTCAGGGAACTGCTGGGAATGTACAGACAGAATCCAGCACTGGGGCCTAATAATGCACAGTCTCAAGCCAAATATAATGCTAAGGAAAGGCATTCGCCTACACTGCAAAACCATGCAGCAAATACAAATAAAAAATACTGCTTCCAATTTGGTTTAACACAACACACTGCAAATTATGCTACATGTCCTGCAAAAGCTGTACAGTGCCGCAAATGCAAAGATCTGCAGTAGTTCTGCTCATGAAGACAAGTTTATATGCACTGTCAATGTATGCTGCTTCTGCTGACAAGGGATGTTTCATTAACCTACTGTAATGCTTGATACAGTTTCAGCTGTGTTTTCAGGTGTTTTTCAAGATGCACTTTGCAAAAGATATTGCACCTGCCCTAAGACTGATCAGTTACTTAAAGGATCCAATGCCTGTGCTTGGTTGCTTGCCAGTGACTGTACAATTTGAATCAACTACTGCAAAATGTGACTTTTACATTGTGAATAAGGGCACTGCTATACTTGGAATGGATTTCTTTGCTGAATTAAACTTACATTTAGTTGATGGTCTCATTACTACAGCACCAGTACCTGCCACAAAGCCAGTGTCTAAAATGTCACCACACAGCAAAACTTCACTGGGTTGTGCAAAGAACTTTGTACACGTTGTACAAAGTTAAGTTGAGACCAGATGAAAAAACCAGTACGCCAGAAATTTAGGTGATTTCCCTACTCTATTAAGGAAGGCTGTTTTACAAGAACTAAAGAAACTGAGAGAGCAAGATGTGATTGAGAATTGGTTTCACTAATTGATGTAACAATGAAGAAAAATGGAGGCATTCGATTGTGTGTTGATCTACTTGAACCTAATAAAGTAGTTGTTATGGATAATCATCCCTTGCCACATATAGAGGATATGTTTTTAGAACTCAGAGGAGCATAATTCTCTTCTACTCTGGATCTTCAGAGTACTTATCATCAAGTATTACTGCATGAGCAGATACCTCACTGCATGTTTTCAAAGACTGATGTCTTCTATACTCCATGACATACCTGGTGTACAATGCTACTTGGATGATATAATTGTCTACTATGGATCTTCATGACATATACCTAAAAAAGGTTCTGAAATGCATTGATTCTGCAGGACTGAAACTGAACCTTTCCAAATGCCACTTCAGACAAACTCAGCTGTCATTTCTGGGTCATATATTTCACAAGAGGCATTACTGCCTAACCCTCATCATGTCAACGCTGTTACACAAGCACCTACTCCATTTGATTTTCAGACCTTACAAGCTTTCTCAGGTCTTACTTAATGATATTCTAAGTTTATTCCCAACTATGCTTCAGTTGTGGAGCCACTTAGAGCGCTACTATGTGGAACTTCAAGTCTGGTTTAGTCAGAGACTGCTTAACATAGCTTGGGCACTATTTTACTCTACTCATCCTCGGCTACCAAAACATACAGTAACAACCTTAATATAATCCTTTCTTATTCAGGTTTTATGTCATTCACTTTCTGTAGTACATCCTGCATTGCTAGACAATGCGTAGAAGTAGGGTTTTCACCTTACCAGTACTTTACCGGCCTGACTGGTAAAAATGATTCTTGACCCCAATGTTATTTATAGGGAAAAAATATAAGTATACAGGAAGGCCAGTACTGTTTTCCAAAAAAAGGTGGCACCCCTACATAGAGGCGAGGCCTTGACTATACTGAAATGTTGTCTGTATATTCTATTGCATATTTGAAGCTTTTTTATTTACAGATTTAAATTTCGTGTCTTCTAGGAATCAAGAAAGGTGTACATTATTTCTTAATACACAATTTTTTATTGGTTGTGACATAAGTGACATCATTAAGGAATGCAGCATTTTTAAGGAACTATTTTAAAAATGGAATTTTTTAGGATATTCGTGGCTATTATGTATTATCCAGTATCCTCCCGTGCAGGGCTGGCCAAGGGATTTTTATAACATTTTACATGTTCAAGACCTGTATATAATATTGCCCTCCTTTTTTCCACATGCATATAGAGATACATATGCATCTGTATAGTGTAGATAAAAGTGTATCTCTGAATACTGAAGCCTACAGATCACATAAAGAATACTTATCCTAGACCTCTAATCAGCAAGGTAATTCAAAAGCAATCACATAAAGAAACCTTTGTTGGACAGGAAAACAATATAATTTGGAATCAAAAAGAATTGGTCTACCTTGAGATAGCATGGTATAGTAAACTGCATAAACAGGATAGACAAAGTGATTACAAAATCTTCCAAATCATGCAGGGTGCCCAGTTGCATACACATCACACCTTAATGAATGGCTTGCGGAGACTGCTCCCACTGCAAGCATACAATACATACCATCACCCTGAGAGGTATCCAGGAGCATAAAGCAGCCTATACAAAAGCTTTGGACAAGTGCTGACACTGGTTCTTAATACCATATTCTCATGATCTCCAGCCAAATATAGTTTGGATAGTAATAATGAAACTACATGGGATATACAATGGGCATTTTAACAGAAATACAAGCAGATATGCCTTCCATTAGCAAGGCAGTTATTTGGCAGTGTGAAAGGTAACTCCAATACACTGAAGTGAAATAGACCCTATAATCCTGCAGCATGCCATATTTGGCTCATGTCAAATACCAATCAAGAATGAAGGTTACAACCAGAAACATTTTATTGTATTATAGATTTTGTTGCATGTGTAGTTAGAATCTGAATGGGTCTACCACTTCAGCTATGGCAGCATAGCCCAGTTGATAGCCAGGAGGGGATTAATGCATAGGCTAACCTAGGCTGTAACCTAGGGGCCCACAGTGCTGAAGTGCCATGGGGTTTTTTCAACTGGCGGAGGGGAACCAGCGGGGACCTTTAGCTAAACGGGGGTTTAATTTTCCTTTAAGAAAAACTTTTAAGCTGTGCTGCAGGTCTGCGGATGTTGCTGGGCACGATGGGGTGCCGTGCTCCATGTTGTAATTGTGATATCTTTAAACTTGTATCTTAGAAAGGAGCCCTGTGGAAAGTATAGCCCAGGGGCCTCACATAGTATTATTCCACCACTGCTGATAGCATGTGTTCTTTCCAAGACTGCTATATACAGCAATCAATAAAAGGGTGGTTCACTTTTAAGTTAACTTTTATGTTGTATGTCACAGAATGGCCAATTAAAAGTAACTTTTCAATTGGTCTTCATTATATATTTTTTATATATTTTCTTCTGCCTCTTTCCAGCTTTCAAATAGGGTCACTGACCCTGTCTAAAAAACATATGCTTTGTAAAGCTGCAAATTCAATGTTCTTTTATTTATTAACAATTTTGCCATTTTCATTCATTATTTTTACAGGAACCATGTTAGAGAAAGAAGGGAGGAAGAGAAAAGAGTGGTAGGTAGAGAGACTGGACACGGGAAAGAACAGGTAGATGGACAGAAAATGGAGTTGCATAGTAGTATTGGTAGGACTCAGAATTTATACAGCAGGGGTGTCCAAAAGGTAGATTGGGATCTACCAGTAAACGTTTAGTTGGTAGTCAGTATATCTCAAGACACTGTCAGAAAAACAGCTTGTCTTAATTACCCTTCTGTTTTATTCTTTTCTTTCAGATATTTATTCTGTTAAGGTTGCATGAGTAATAGTTGTTTTTTAAATATAGTAATATAAATTATGTTGTAAATCAATATAATATTTAAGTAATATTTTCCATGGAACAGAATGTTAACAGTGATGTTCTGGATGTAGATCATAATGGGACAACATCACAAAAAAATTTACCTTGCAGGGGTGTGACTATTTTTGGCTGGAGCTCCACAAAGAACCCATCCTTATTACTTATCCAGCATTGCTCCTTGCTACAAAAAGGAGCCCAGTAGCTTGGGGAACATATGCACATATACAGCCCAAAGGGGAAATAGATCCATACGAGAGCCACAGCTCTTCTACAGCAGCTAAAACAAAGGAAGCCGCATACAAAATGCACACATGGTGGTACTACACTCCAATGAAACTTAAAAAGATATATCCTAATAACTCATGGTCTTGTTGGAGTTGCCATGGAGGGGATGTTAACCACATGCACATCTGGGTAACATGCCCCATTATGCGCCAATACTGGGAAAGTATAAAAGATGCCGTAAGAAAGGTAGCACAGTATAGGATCAAGACAGATAATCCAAGTGTTATAATTCTAAATCTATATCAAAATACAAAGAAATTAATAAAAGATCCTCTTATCTTGCACTTATTACAAACTGCAAAGGTGATAATTCCTAAAAGATGGATATCAGCAGAACCCCCAACGTTTAAAGAATGGCTGGCAAAAACAGAGGAGATGACAGATGGAGAAAATCACATTTTTACTCCATAACAAAGTAAAAAATATTGGAAAATATGGTCACCTTGGGTGAATTATATGAGAACACTGCATTCCTAAGGAATTACTGATTCTATAATGATACAGATCAGACTGGTAGACAAAATAATCAATTCATGTTATTAATAGTAATACATTTTCGAGTAGCAGTGCCCAAAGGCCACATGGCCCCAGCACCGGCCCCACCCACTCGCTTCCGCCGCATGGTCCTAGTGCTGGCTGCACAAGCAAGCGCACTTGTAAGCACAGGAGCACTGGGGAGCTTTGGTCCCCAGTGCTTCTTAGGGTCTTTGTGGCCTTGTCACAAATCCGTGCCTGATTCTTGGGCTGCCAGAGGGAGCAGATGGGAAAACTCCAGTAGAATTTATTGAGACACTGCTTAAGGAACTACAGGCACCAATTACCCTATCTGCAGAGTGTATAGCTGAAAGGGCCCACAGAATACCGGGGGAATTCGCCTCAACCTTTCATCCTACGTCTCTTGAATTACAGGGATAGGGATGCCATTTTGCTCGCAGTTCGAAAGAAGAGAGAAGTTAAGTATCTAAATGCAACAATACAATTCTATCCTGATTTTACTGTGGAGATACAGAGACATGGGCAAAAAAATAAATTACAGCATGCTCTATCCAAGTAGACTCCGATTAATAGATTGTCCGAATACTTTGTTCTTCACAGATCCTGCCAAAGTCAGTCAGTGGTTTGATAACCACCACCACCACTAAGGCCGGATATGCCCCACTAAGGCAGAAATACCTGCAGTAAGGCAAGACGGTGTAAAAATACTACGGAATGGGATACTTATTGAGACCCAGCCAACTCAATGTATACAGGAGGTTCTTAAATAGCTACAGGGTGCCTCCCTAGTTAGTTAGAGTTAGGGAACACGGCCTCCACTTTTTTGGAAGGCCAGGGTGGGGGGAGTTTGGAGGGATTCTCAGGATTATATGCCAATATGTTACACTTGACAATGTTTACCATTGTTATTATCTCTGTTTCTTTATAAAATCTTTCTGTTTCTGTACATTCCATATCTTTCTTGGGGGGAGGGACAGGCACCTATCCTAAAATGACAGTTGAGCAGCTCCTAGATAACACATACAAATATGGTGGGCTTTAAAATAATTAACTAGAATGTGTGGGGGTTAGGTGCCAAAGAAAACGTACCCTAGTATTCCAATTTATAAAATAGCACAAACCAGACATGTTAATGCTTCAGTAGACTCACCTCTCCAGACAAAGGATTATGGCATTTAAATGTGTATGGGTGGGTAAAACTTTCCAAGGAGTGGCAATCTTGGTTCACAAAAATTTAAATTATCAGGACGAGCATTGAGCATCCATACAAGCCCAAGTTAATGGAATTAGACTAATTTTTATAAGCCTCTATATGCCCCCCAGCTGATGACACCCAATTCCCATCCCACATCACTACACAGCTTGCTGTAATGACACCATCTACCACTATACTGCTAGGAGACTATAATGCAGTCCTATACCCTGCTTTATACACAGCTACAGAGTCACACTACAGTAAACTTTTGCTGACTAACTGGGCCAACAGTAATGTTTTCACAGAAACCTGGAGATGGAAATACCTGAATAAAAGGGAATACTCCTGTATTCAGCCACATACAAATCTCACTCCTGAATAGATCTAGCTCTTGTGTTCCCCGAAATTCTTCCCAAAATCAGCACAGTAGAATATCTACCAAGAGACATCTCGGACCACTTACATTGATCCTACACTCATTGGACAGGGTATGGAGATTGCCTGCACACTGATTAGGTACTACCAGGGCCGAGCCAAGGGGTAGGCAGAGTAGGCATGTGCCTAGGGTGCAAAGCTGGGGGGCACCAGGCACGTACCTGCTCTGTCGATTACCCCATGTCTGGTCCCTTACTACCCATCTTGTTCTCGCGCCGACACGCATGCAAGCACCAATTTGCGCTTCAGCGCATTCCCACCAGCATGGCCTGAGTCATCTCGGGCATGCACATGCTCAGCCAGCTGCCGAGGCTGGCCAGGTTGCCTAGGGTGCCTGGCCGTAGTGGCCTGACTCTGGGTACAACTAAGGTTGAGCCTGTAGTTCAACCAGCCTGAGCACAAATCTGGCAACTGAACCCTGGAACTGCAGATACCGACACAGTGTGGGATGCATTTAAAGCAATGGCTAGGGTTGTTTCAGGCATAAGTCAGGCCAAAAAGTCTTTAGGAAATATAGTCGAAACATTAGAAAAAAAGGTTGATGACAAAGAGTAGATATTCTTGGCAGACCCCACAAACGAAAATAGAAATGAGTGGCTACAAACTACCCACCAACTGGCATTAGCCAATGTTGCACAAGGCCAAGCATATATACAAACACAATCACACAGGTTTTTTTAATTGGGTGATAAGGCAGGAAAATTGTTAGCAATGCTAGTCAGAGACAAATTAAACACAACCTCTATACCCTGCATTGAAAACACAGCTGGGGAACTTACTATTCAACTTTGCCAAATTATAGATACATTTAGACGGTATTACCAAGGGCTTTATGCATTTAAAGTAACATGCACTGCAACACAATTAGCTGACAACCTGGGAGCCGTTCCACTGCCATACCTCTCTGAAGTAATACAAGAAAGGTTAGATGAGCCTATTACACAAGAAGAAGTAGAAGCGGCTGTGAAATCACTTCCCTCCGACAAGGCCTCTGGCACTTGGCCCTAATAACGGTACCATTAACTAAAATGTTCAATAAAATAACAATTAAAGGTATGGTGTCCAAGTCAATGTCCCAAGTCTATGGGGTATCTTTATCAAAGAGTGAAGTTAAGAGTGAAGTTCCCCCCCAGAGGGAAATTCCACAGCTCTCTATTCATTTCTATGGGATTTTGAAGACGTATTTATCAAAGGGTGGAACTTCACTTCACCCATTGATAAATACACCTTTCAAAATCCCATAGAAATTAATTGAGAGCTGCGGAATTTCACTCTAGTGGCAGAACTTCACTCTTTGATACATTTACCCCTATATCTCTATAATATATTTTAAAAAAGGGAAGGATCCACAACTATGCACCTCTTATAGGCCAATATCACTTATAAATTGTGATGCCAAGGTACAGGCCAAAGTATTAGCAAACGGGTTAAAGCCATATACAGTATATAGGATCTGGCCCACTCAGATCAAACTGGGTTTGTACCATACAGAGCGACAAACATCAACATTAGAAGGCTATTTACACATTTGCAGGTAACAAATGACAATGCTGGCACCTGGACTATAGTGACATTAGATGGCAAAAAAGCCTTCGATTCAGTTGAATGGTCCTTCCTATGGCAAACCATGAAAAGATTTGGCTTTGTACCTCGGTGTTTGGGCGTAGTAGTAGTGGAGGAGTAGAAAGAACTTATCAATAAGGCTCTACCATTCTATAAATCTGTAAATATGTCTAGAGGATATACGGACAAGTTTATAAATGTATGAATTATTAGGGTACTTCATTCTGATACTAATAGCCCAAATCTGTTTTAAGACTGGCAAGTACAATAAGAACACATATGTACTGTACATACCTGTACAGGGTGCTCATCCAATCACTATTTCCTCTATTATTTTTTTATTTTTCTTTCTCTCTTTCATTAATTGCAATGTTTGTTTTAATTTATGTTATGATACTTATGTGTATTAAAAAATCAATAAAAAGATGATATTTTAAAAATATGTTGGATGATTGTTGTGAGAATGTGCGATCTCCAGAAGCTGATGGATGCCTTCTCTGTGTGCACTGTGTTTTCACAGTGGAAACATCCTCCTTTTTGTAATAGCGCATCTCCCGTTTGAACTTGCACAATTTGTCATGTAAGAAGTCCTGTTGTAGTTTCTCCGTCTGCATTTCTCTCAATTTCTGCTCGCATACCACGCTAATTTCTTTTAATCGGTATTTGTCCTCGCCATGTGGATTGGCAGCCGGACTTCCTTCAGGCCTGTATTTAGAATTCCATACCATTTGTTTAAAACTTCTTGATCCTCTTTGAAGAGGACTGGCTTCAGGTAAATTCGAAAGCCTCTTGGTATGCACTGAAGTTTGGCATACTCTGTGAGCGTAAACTAGTGCAACAGCCATGATGTCTTTCATTGTTTTTTCATTTTTTCCAGATCCTGTATCGCCTCAGTGGAAGTACTAGGTACTTCAGGTAGTTTAGGGAACAGCTAGTAGGGGTAGCTGAGACCCCAATAAGGAGGTAGTGATTGAGAGGCAAAAAGGACTTCCTGATGGAGGGGACTGGAAATTCCTATCCAAAGTAAGCCAGAGAGGCATAGAGCGACTGGTAGGACCGGAAGGTGTCACAGAGAATTCCTAGCTAGAGAAGGACAGGGGGGCATAGCGTATATGTTGGGCTGTCAAGTCTGGGAGGTGGTGAGTAACCCTGGAAAAAGATGTCTGGGAAAAGACCTCAGGCCACAATGGACAATGAAAAAGTGTTGGAAAAGGGGAATTGGAATATTACTGTGGTGTGAATGCCTGTTTGCCCTGGAGTGTGATGTGAACCGACTGATGTAAAGGAAAGAAGAACCAATAAATATTTTGTTATTCAGAACCAGTGGTGTGGGTTTCTATCCTTCAGATGAAATGCTGGTAACCATGGTAACATTGTTGAATTAACCCAGGGCCACTTTAATAAGCGGGCAAAGTTGGCATCTGCCCAGGGCCCTCTCCTTTAGGGGGTCCACTGCTGCGTTGTACATTTATTTTTTTCAGTTTTTTTTTTACACTTATTTTTTTCTTTTTTTGATGCTGTGTCTCGGCTGGCTCCCTCTCCCCCCATTTCACACATCCACTGCCCACCTGAGCAGGGGGAGTGGAAGTGGCCAGCAGCGAAGGAAAAGAAGGTGCAGAGAGGGAGCCCGGAAGAGGAGCGAACATTGCTTTGGCACGTCACACAAAGTGCCGCGCTGGCCTGGCTGTGTCTGCTGCACTTTCATAGTTACATAGTTAAATTGGGTTGAAAAAAGACTAGGGGAGAGATTCATCAAAGAGTGAAGTTCCACCACTAGAGGGAAATTCCCCAGCTCTCAGTTCATTTCTATGGGATTTTAAAAGGCCTATTTATCGATGGGTGAAGTGAAATTTCACCCTTTGATAAATACACCTTTCAAAATCCCATAGAAATGAATGGAGAGCTACGGAATTTCCCTCTAGTGGCGGAACTTCACTCTTCACTTCACTCTTTGATGAATCTACCCCAAAGTCCTTCAAGTTCAAACCCTCCAAATTAAAACCCAGCATACACACACACCTCCACTCTTTCACACAAACCATATATGCCCATAGCTATACTAACTGTAGAGTTTAGTATCAAAATAGCCTTTGATATTATGTCTGTCCAAAAAATCATCCAAGCCCCTTTTAAAAGCATCTACAGAATCAGCCATCACAACATCACCCAGCAGTGCATTCCACAACCTCACTGTCCTCACTGTGAAGAAACACCTACGCTGCTTCAAATGAAAGTCCTTTTCTTCTAGTGAGAAGAGGTGACCTCTGATGTGGTGATCCTCTTTATGGGTAAAAAGGTCCCCTGATATTTGTCTATAATGTCTTCTAATGTATTTGTAAAGTGTAATCATGTCCCCTCGCAAGCGCCTTTTTTCTAGAGAAAACAACCCCAACCTCGACAGTCTACCCTCATAATTTAAGTCTTCCATACCTCTAACAAGTTTAGTTGCACATCTCTGCACTCTCTCCAGCTCATTTACATCCCTCCTAAGGACTGGAGTCCAAAAATGCACTGCATATTCCAGATAAGGTCTTACTAGGGATCTATAAAGAGGTATAATTACAGTATGTTTTCATCTCTTGAGTTTATTCCATTTTTTATGCAGGACAGAACCCTATTTGCTTTAGTAGCTACAGAAGGACACTGCCCAGAATTATTGATGGGCGAATGTATCCCATTTCGCTTTGCTGAAAAATTTATGAATTTCCTGCGAAATTCGTGAATTGGCAAAAAATTCGGGAAACTATTCACGTCACGTTTTTGACACGCGTCACATAATTTTTGGTGCGCGCCTCGTTTTTTTTACACCAGCGAATTTTTAGGCAGACGAATTTTCGCTGGTGATTCGTGGGAATTCGCTGCAAATTCACGCCTGACAAATAAATTCGCCCATCACTCCCCAGAATTAGACAACTTGTTATCTATAAAAAAACCAAGATCCTTCTCACTTAAGGAAACTCCCAACACACTGCCATTTAGTGTATAACTTGCATTTATATTATTTTTACCATAGTGCACAACCTTGCATTTATCAACATTGAACCTCATTTTACAGTTTGCTGCCCAGTTTCCCAACTTAGACAAATCACTCTGCAAAGTGGCAGCATCCTGCATGGAACCTATAGTTCTGCACAATTTAGTATCGTCTGCAAAAATAGTAACCATACTTTCAATGCCCACATCCAGGTCATTAATAAACAAGTTGAAAAGCAAGGGACCCAGTGCAGAGCCCTGCTGTACCCAACTAACAACACTGGTCCAATTACCACCACTCTTTGTAGTCTATCTTTTAGCCAGTTCTCTATCCAGTTACAAATACTATGTTCCAGGCCAACATTCCTTAATTTAACCAGTAAACTTCTGTGTGGCCCTGTATCAAATGCTTTAGCGAAGTCTATGTAAATCACATCCACAGCCATCCCAGAATCGAGGTCCCTGCTTACCTTCTCATAAAATGAAATTAATTTATTCTGGCAATATCTATTACATTAATTGATTAATATTAACCAAATTTATAAAATTATCAAATGTATACAATGAGATATATATAAATGTACTATTAAACAATAAGAAAACCAGGAAGCCAGTATGTCATAGAGCAGTGATCCCCAACCAGTAGCTCGTGAGCAACATGTTGCTCTCCAACCCCTTGGATGTTGCTCTCAGTGGCCTCAAAGCAGGTTCTGATGTGAATTCCAAGCTAGGAAACACGTTTTAGTTGCATAAAAACTAAATATAGTACCAAGTAGAGCCTCCTGTTGGCAGCCAGACCACATAGGGGCTACGAAATAGCTAATCATAGCCCTTATTTGGCACCCCAAGAGACTTTTTCATGCTTGTGTTGCTCCCCAACTCTTTTTACATTTGAATGTGGCTCACGGGTAAAAAGGGTTGGGGATCCCTGTCATAGAGTAACCAAACTATTAACTTTGCATGTTGTAAACGAGTGACACGTTGGGAAATCTGACTTAGAGAATCCTTACAGTCTGAGGGCGCCATAGAAGTAAATGAATAGGTATCGGTTGCTATAGCAACCGCAATAAACACGTTAGTGTTAGGTTTGCGAGGATACACAGTGATCCCCATGTTAACTGTAAGAAACGTCACGCCCCGATGGACGTAGGTAGATGTCCTGGCATAGGTGGAGTGATGCGGGAACGGGGGAAGCGACGCTGCACGGGCAGCAAATGATGACATCATACCAGATTCCTTAAATAGGCACGAGGCCTAGGCCGCAAATAGAGCCTTGATAAAGCATATAGCGAAATGCGCGTCGGCGTTCACTTCGGGTCAATTATTTATATAATTATTTTAATCTCTTAATGAACTTTTAATGATTTTCTACAAGCTGCCATAATGGAATTCCTTTTTTAACCAAACTTGAATCTTAATTTTTATTCACACGACAGAGGAAATTTGTGGTTTTTGAGGCAAGTTAGTTTCATGCAAGTTAGGGAAGGTAACTAACGAGACCACAGTTCATTTTGCTCTGCCTTCTCCTCTTGTGGCAATCCCAGGGCCTGGTCAGAAAAAATTGAGATAGAAGCTTTTGGGATAACTCCACCAATATTCTCTCTTTTTTCTAATTTCTCTCTTTATATTGTCTTATAGTATTTTAATGGTTGTTGGAATGTTGTGAGTTGGAGCACTAGTTTCTTATCAATTGTTTAAGACCGCAAATCGGATCAAAATATTTTGAGAATCACGTGGAGTGCAGATACTGCCTTAAAAAACTTTGAAATCTATTGACCAATTATTATTTATTATGGATTAATTGGGTGATTGTGGCTGATCTTATTAACTTATAGTAAATTAATTTTTAAATTACCGAATCCACCTTGGGTAACCCAAGTATTTATTAATTGTTTATAGGAAGTGTTTTAATTTAACTAATCATTTATTTAATTAATTGCTAATCAAATTTAAATACAAAGCACTTTTCATTAACTAATTAATTATGATTTAACTAAGTGAGGAATTAAATTAAAATCCTAATAATATCAGTATTTTGGGGGAATTACAGTACTTATACTTGAAAAGCACTTGCACTTTACAACTGATATTTTAATGAATTAAGCCTGATTAGGTTGCAATAACATTTGAGGTGAGGTGATCCAAAGGAGTTTTTTGATATAAATAAAATAGGAATAAGAGCCATAATAAGGTGTTACTTCTTTCTTTCTCTTTTTATTAAAATAAATCGTTGATTCTGGTTACTATACCTTACTGTGGGCTCATTAGAGAAATATCTGTGACGTATACAAAAAATCTATTACGCATAAAACTATACTGGCACAAACTCATATAATTGTTATTTGCTATGAAGTCCAGTATTGTATGCTTTATTAATTCTTTCGAAAAGCTTTCCTACCACCGACGTCAGACTAACTGGCCTATAGTTTTGAGGCAGAGAATGGGATCCCACATTAGCAATTCGCCAGTCTCTCGGCACCATGCCAGACCTCAATGAATCCTGAAAAATTAAGTAGAGAGGTTTGGCAATCACAGAGCTAAGCTCGTTAATTACCCTGGGATGAATGCCATCTGGCCCTGAACCTTTGTTTATCTTAACATCTCCTAGTCTCTTTTGAATTTCAGCATGTGTGAACCATGCATCATTAGATGTATTATTAGAATTAGGACTATTAATAAGGAAACCTTCATTAGCTGGTTCCTAATGAAGGTTTCCTTATTAATAGTCCCAATTCTTATCATACATCTAATGATGCACTTGTCCTACTGAGAATCCTCCTGATTGGCAGCGCTAGTTCCAGACTGTCACGGTCACAAACCGTAATGCTGCCCACCATCACAGTACCAGACAAATGACAGGGATGCCTTTCCACCAGGCAGCACCTTTACTGAATCCTCCTAGGTGAGGGTGAGTGGCTAATTATTGCATTTGTCAATGGGTTCATACTTGTCTCTTCTCCTGCTATGGGTTCTGGGGGGTATTTATAAATTGAATTGCCCCTTTGCCATCCTGCTATGGGTTTGGGGGTATTTATACATGGAATTGCCCCTTTGCCATCCTGCTATGGATTCTGGGGGTATTTATACATGGAATTGTCCCTTTGACATCCTGCTATGGGTTCTGGTGGTATTTATACATGGAATTGTCCCTTTGACGTCCTGCTATGGGTTCTGAGTGTATTTATACATGGAATTGCCCCTTTGCCATCCTGCTATGGGTTCTGGGGGTATTTATAAATGGAATTGCTCCTTTGCTTTCAAATGGGGGAGTGGTATTTGGTGTGGCCAAAAAAGGGGGCGTGGTTCCAGAAAAATTTTTGGCACACTGTGCACGCCAGGTATAAGGGGCCCACCAATTGACTCTTTGCCCAGGGCTCACCAAGGTCTTAAATCGCCCTGAATTAACCCCTTTATTACCCTTACAACTTTACTTTTCTACCTGTATTTGGAATATGAGCAACCCCAAATGAGATTCATTGGTGGCTGGGCCAGAGGGTGTCTCTTGGTATGGGAATGCCATGTTGATTTACCTGGTTAAATCTGGCCCCTCCTTAAATGTTTTATCATCTGGGGGTGGATTATGTAGGCATTTACTCTGGATTAAGAATTAACTATAATAAGTATTCAATCTTTCAACTGTAGACACAGACTAGTTATAAGATGCCACTAGTGTCCCCTACCTATTAGACATAACTGCTGTTAATGCATGCTTTGGGGCAGAATATATTTCAAATGATATACTGTATCTTACATGATGTCCCATTAACTGTCACACAAACTTTTTTAAAAAACCAAAACAACATCTAATGCCATTATTTTAGAAAAATGAATCCCCAAATGTTCCTTGGAACAAGATCACCTCAGTAGAAAACTTATTTCAAAATATATATATATATATACAAAACAATTCTATAAACTAAATTAGCAAGGTCAGTGGAAGAACTCAGCCACTTTCCCTACCAAAGACCTTAGTACAGCCTCCTTGTTGGCATGGAAACAGGCATCATGGTATGTTTCATTAACATTTTGTAACACTATATTTAATTTTATAGTGTGCCTAGCTATTAGATCAATAACACACTAGGATGCTTCTGCCTAGCCTCACAATAATAATTATAGTAATAAAAACAAAAACTGAATTTCCTCCAATGTCCCTCAAAAACCTGGAGGTTTTGAAATTTGGCCACGTGTTGCAATTGAAAATTTGATACATAAAGATTAAAGTTTAAATGTAAGGCCAATATGGATTGCAAGCACTTTTAATTCCCAGATGGTAGTCACATGATCCATCCTTATAGGACAAGTTCAGCATATTAAACAATTATAAATAAAATGCTAGGACGCAGAACTTTTTATGTACAAAGAATTGTATTTAATGAATGTTCATACCTTGATTTTCATACAATGTTTTTTTTTGGAATGAATAAAATCTGATTTTAACTGTGATGTTTTCATGAGCCCAGCAGGGGTTGCTATACACTCTTAGTATATAATATGGCTGTAGCAAAAATCTGCACTGAAATCCAGTTCTCAAAAGAGCAAACAGTTTTTTTCTATTTAATTTTGAAATCTGACATAGGGCTGTCAGTTTCCAAGCTGCCCCCAGTCATGTGACTTGTGCTCTTAAAAACTCCAGTCACTCTTTACTGCTGTGCTGCAAATCGAAGTGATATAACCCCTCCCTTTTTATTTGGTTTTTCCAAAATATACAGAATTTACTTTTACACAGGATAAATTGAATAGATTAAACCATTTGAATGTATTTATTGTGCTGTTTCCCACACCAATGAGTAGTAAAACTGTGAAAAACATGAGGATTATACTTGCCTCATATAAGAGCAATGAGACATATAACAGAAATAATAATGTTTAGTTACGACAACTACTGTAAACTAACAAAAACAACACATAATCAGAATAAACCTAAACCTTGCATGGAGAAGCCATAGAAACATAAAACTATCTGACACAGATTCAACCATGTTGCCCATATATTAGGATAGTTAAATCCATAGTAGCTCTTGAATATAAGATTTCAGTTTAGAGTCTATTTGACCAATTATTAGAAAACGTAGTTTTAATGTGTGGTTCTTCAAATTTAATTTTAATGGCCTCTTGCCAGCAAAACTGGTTTAAGTATACTAAAATTTATTTTAGGGAGGGGGTAGACTCTGAAATCCAGAACAGAAATAGGGCCCTCTTAGTAGTCGCCATAAGCCGTAAAATCAAATTTGAAATCAAAACAGGGTCAGATTTGCAGTGTTTACTCAAGAAGGGGTACCGTTGTTAAAAAGAGCATAAACTGGAGATATAGATTTACTTTTTGCCAAACTAAAGTAATATGAGGGCAACTCCAAAGATAATGGAAAAGGTTTACATTTTTCTGATTACATTTGGGACAAAATGTCTTAAACCCTTATAAGAACGAAAACATTTACCATACCCAAGATGGATTAATTTAAAATGTTGAGATCTCCAGCCCTCTATGAAAAAGCATTTATTAAATTTAACCAATGAAGAAGTTAACTGAGTAGGGGTGCTTCTGGTCAGAGGGGGGACCCCAAAAAGTACTAGCCAAACAGTTGATGTTTATGAGCCCTACATTGTCACTCAGATTGGTGATCGCCTCCGCTATCCAATGTTTATGGATGGCAAACCACATTTTGTTAGGAACTGAAAGAAATGTGCTTTTAATAATCATGTATTGGTAGTGGTCAGAGATTTTTAAGTTTTCTTGATTTTTCAGACCTGCCCAAGTAAGGAGATTCCCATTTATAGGATCAGCTATATCTTTAATCAGAAACAGATGACTTTTCTTAAAATGTGCAAGACAGGAAGAGTAACCAGGTCTCGTTTTTCCCCAAAGGAGGTGAATGGGCAGGAAAGGGGTTAACGTATGATTAAAACCATGGCTAGAATGTAAAAGTTTCCAAGTAAAGATTGAGTCCCTATACAATGGATTTAGCTTACATTCAAGGAGACTGTCTTTCCATTTCAAATGAAGAATCTCTAGTATATGAGTATGAGATATGGGGAAAAGTTCCAGAGCTGGATTTATGAATTTATCACCACTTAAGACCCATTCCATGAGGTATCTTCACATTGAGGCTAAATTAAAAGTTAGGCAGCGTTAGGCCTCCTAATACATAATGAGCACATCATTTAGTTAAGGCAATTTTAGATTTCTTACCACACCAAATAAAAGAATTTAAAGCACTATCAAGAATCCTAATTGAGCAGGATTGGCAAGTTGGTTAGGGATAAATCAACTTTGGGAAAATAAACATCTTGAAGAGAGCGACTTTACCTTTTAGGTTCAAAGGGGTATGCTTCCATTTGTGGTAGAATGCTAATGTTTTTTTATGGCTGGAACCAAGTATTAAGGAGTAAATAGATTTTAATTCTTTGGGAATAAAAAGCCCAAGATATTTAATTTGTGGTTTAGGAGAGTTAAGATTCAAATTTCTAATAAGGGCTTTTGAAAAAGAGACCTTAATATTCATAATTTCAGTTTTATGTGAATTTATTTTAAACCCCGAGAATTTACCAAATTCCTGAAGAAGATTAAGGTGACTTTAAAAGAGTTGATGGCATTTTGCCCAATTAATAACAAATCATCTGCATATGCTAAAATCTTAAGGTAGACTTTGTTTAATATAATACTTTGAAAAGCCTCTATGTCACAGTCGGCACCCTAAACCAGAACAGATGCCAAGTTCCCTGGTCTCGGCTTGGCTTCACCAGTAGTGTGACCGCCTTTGGCTTCGGGAGGAGCCCTCAGCTTACTCGGATGCCACCTGGACTTAACGAGAGGAGCAAGGCGAAGAGTTCTGGCAAGCAAAGGTCACGGTACAGTAGGATATGGCAACAGGATATGGCAACAGTGAAGTCAGGCAGGCTGGGTCAAGGCAGGCAGATAGCTAGGGTCGTCAGGCAGGCAAGGCTCAAAACCGGGAATCAATCAGATAAGGATGAGGCAGATTCGGTGGTCTTATAACAGGCACAGGTCAGGATACAGATAACAGAATAGTCAAAGCCAGTCAGGGTCAAAACGGGTATCAGGAACAAACAGGAGCTTAATAAGCACAGGTACAGGCACCAGGAATAAACCTATCACGGGCAAAGTCAATTTCAAAAATGCCCCTTTAAATATTTTAAATTTGGCGCCATTGCGCGATGACGTCTGACGTCAGCGCGCCTGTGCCTTTACCGGAAGTGCATGCGGCGTGCGCACTAAGAAGCCGGCAGAGAGAGCAGCACGGTGTGGCGGGCGTCCCCACTGATGATGGCGCGGCGGGCGTCCCCGCCGCACCAGTAAGGTGCGAATCCTTACATTACCCCCCTCTCTAGGGGGGGCCACTGGACCCCCAGGCTTCTCAGGAAACCTGGCATGGAATCACCTCCTGAGGCGATCAGCACTAATGTCCCCAACTGGAACCCAAGAATTTTCTTCGGGACCATAGCCCTTCCACTTCACCAAATATTGGAGTCTACCTCGCACACGACGAGAATCAAGGAGCTCTTGGACCTCAAACTCCGGATGACCCTCAACTAAAACAGGAGGAGGAACAGAAGACTGGCGAACATGAGAGGCAGGTTTAAGAAGGGAAACATGAAAGGTGTTAGAAATTTTGAAGTTATCAGGCAGTTCAAGGCGGACAGACAGGGGGTTAATGATCTCAACAATTGGAAATGGGCCAATAAATTTAGGCAGAATGCTTGGTAAATAAATTGTCTTTTTCATTTTTTCAACCCAGTTTTGGTTTTTCTGAAAGCACCCATTTATCCCCACGTATTTTTGCCCAATAAATTTAGGCCCTAACGTAAGAGAAGGCACCTTCAGTTTAATATTTTTGGTGGAAAGCCAAACCGAATCACCAACTTGATAACTCGGTGCATCCCTACGAGACTTATCAGTAGCTTTTTTCTGACGTGCAGTAGCTTCCAATAGAGAGTCATGTACACCAGACCAAATCTTAGCAAATCGTTCAACTGCAAGATTGACAGAAGGAACAGAGGATAAAGAATTGGAAAAGGCAAATGCTCTAGGATGTAAACCATACACAATAAAAAAGGGGGATTGACCAGTAGAGGAATGTGTTGCATTATTATAAGCAAACTCTGCCCAGGGTAATATTTCAGATCAGGAGGATTGATTATTAGAAACATAACATCTTAAATATTGTTCGAGAGATTGGTTTACCATCTCCGTTTGCCCATTGGTCTGGGGATGATAAGCCGTAGAAAAAGACAGATTGATACCCATTAATAAACAGAACGCTTTCCAGAATTGAGAAACAAATTGCACTCCTCTATCTGAAACAATTTTAACAGGGAACCCATGTAACTTAAAAATATTAGAAAGGAACAACTCAGCCAAAATTTTAGCAGAAGGGAGGTGAGGAAGAGGGACGAAGTGACTCATTTTACTGAACCTGTCCACTACTACCCAGATTACTGTCTTCCCCTGGGAGGGGGGAAGATCCACGATAAAATCCATAGAAAGGTGGGTCCAGGGTCTATCAGGGATAGGTAGTGGTTTTAGT
This sequence comes from Xenopus borealis, assembly GCA_024363595.1. NCBI lineage: Eukaryota > Metazoa > Chordata > Amphibia > Anura > Pipidae > Xenopus > Xenopus borealis. The sequence goes on from CM044441.1 coordinate 71,023,151, forward strand.
AGATCTGGAGCCAAAGTCCTAGAAGGTTTAGACCTCTGACAAATCGGACATGATTTAACAAAATCTTCTACATCTTGTTTAAGAGAAGGCCACCAAATGTCACGACTTAAAAGAGAAATGGTTTTTGCAATACCAGGGTGACCAGAAATTTTAGAGTCATGAGCCTCCTCCAACACTTGTTCCCTAAGGTTCTCACAAACGAATAGTTTTCCAGGAGGAGTTTCCTTAGGAACAGAGG
>CM044441.1:71025789-71049302 GCA_024363595.1 Xenopus borealis
AGGTTCCTCCTGAGGAGCGGGTGCAGAGGCCTTAAGGAACTTATCAGAGGTAACCAAGGCAGATTTACCATTAGAAGCCCCAGAAAAATTTATAGAACCCTTTTCTCCCCTTCTCTCCCCTTCTATCCCTTTGTCTCCTATCTACCTGGATGGCAAGGGACATGAGATCATCCAGGTTAGAAGACAAAGGGTAATTAACCAGACTGTCTTTGACAGAATCAAACAGCCCTATACGGAACTGGCTACGTAGAGCCGTATCGTTCCACCCGGTCTCTACTGCCCACCTCCGCATTCCATTTCCCCTGGCGTAATTTACGAATCGCGGTATCGGCCGTAGAGGCACGATCCGGGTCATCGTAAAGTATGGCCATCATTTCAAAGAATGTATCTAAGGAGAAATGGGCTGGATCAGAGGCGGGCAGTCTAAGAGACCAAATTTGGGGATCACCCTGTAATAAGGTCATAACAAACCTTACTTTCTCCTCACCAGATGGAAATGAGTGAGGGAAGAAACCAAGGAATAATTTGCACGCCTCCTTAAAGACGAATAATTTTGCTCTATTCCCACTGAATTTGTCAGGAAAAGCAATTTTGGGTTCCTGGGGTCTAGCAGAATTACCCCACATAGCAGAAGAACCCACAGGGGGTGAGACAACAGGACTGATTGGTTGCTGCGGAGATTCAAGCTGGCGGGTCAGGTTATGGAAACCATAAGATAGTGCTGTCTTTGTTCTTGATCTTCCAAGCGCTGAAGAATAGTGGACAGAAGCGCTTCAGTGGAAGATGGAGTAGATGGAGCAGCAGCTGCATTGTGATCGTCATCTTCCATGGCCCGTAATAATGTCACAGTCGGCACCCTAAACCAGAACAGATGCCAAGTTCCCTGGTCTCGGCTCGGCTTCACCAGTAGTGTGACCGCCTTTGGCTTCGGGAGGAGCCCTCAGCTTACTCGGATGCCACCTGGACTTAATGAGAGGAGTAAGGCGAAGAGTTCTGGCAAGCAAAGGGGCAAGACTGTTGTTAGAGTCAGTTAAGCCGAAGGTCACGGTACAGTAGGATATGGCAACAGCGAAGTCAGGCAGGCTGGGTCAAGGCAGGCAGATAGCTAGGGTCGTCAGGCAGGCAAGGGTCAAAACCGGGAATCAATCAGATAAGGATGAGGCAGATTTGGTGGTCGTATAACAGGCACAGGTCAGGATACAGATAACAGAATAGTCAAAGCCAATCAGGGTCAAAACAGGTATCAGGAACAAACAGGAGCTTAATAAGCACAGGTACAGGCACCAGGAATAAACCTATCACGGGCAAAGTCAATTTCAAAAATGCCCCTTTAAATATTTTAAATTTGGCGCCATTGCGCGCTGACGTCTGATGTCAGTGCGTCTGCACCTTTAAATGACGCGGCGTGCGCACTAAGTAGCCGGCAGAGAGAGCAGCGCGGTGTGGCGGGCGTCCCCGCTAATTTCGTGGCGGGCTCCCCCGCCGCACCGGTAAGGTGCGAATCCTTACACTCTAACTTGTCTAAAGCTCTTATTAGCAGCTCAAGTGAAATGTTGAACAAGAGTTAATGGACAACCTTGTGTAGTTCCCTTCATAATTTTAAATGAACTGGATTTAGCTCCTGCTGTTACAATTTGAGAGATGGGGTTGGAATATAGGAACTTAATAAAACTGTTAAAGCGTCCTATGATACCAAATGAATCCAAATAATAAAAAAGATGTCCCCAAACCACACTGTCAAATGTTTTCTCAGCATCCAAACTAAGCAACGAACAAGGAGTCTGTTTATAGCAATATTTTAAAGTAAAGTTCTAATATTTTTTATACCAGACTGATTTTTTATAAATTCATTTTGGGACTTGGAAATTATTGAAGGTAAAATCTTGGCTAGTTTACCACCTAAAATTTTAGAAAGAATTTTTATATTTTGGTTTAATAATGATATAGGCCTATAATTAGGTATAATTATCAGATTGGAAAGGGAACTGGAAGGGAGTGACTTCCCACATAATAAGATTTAATTAAATAGGTTGGTGAGAAAGGGGCTTATTTTCGTTTTTATGGACTTAAAAAAGATTGGATTGAGACCGTCTGGCCAAATTGCTTTTTTCTTTTTTAAATTATTAATAATGTTGATAACCTCATCTATAGAAATTGGTTTGTTAAGATCTTCCAGTTGTATGGTGGAAAGATGGGGAAGTTTAGACAGAGACAGAGACTTCCTTATATTTGTTACAATTGGATTGGGAGGGAAGGTTTTTTAAGATTGACATAACAATCCTTGAGCTGGATGCTTAGTTTCAAAAAGTTATCATTGACTTTATGTATAAGGCGAAATTTAAAGGCTTATATCTCCCCACGTATCACAGCCTTCCAAGTATCCCATAAGAGAGGGAAATTCTCAGAATGTTCACAATGTTCTGTTACAAACAAGTCCCAACTGTCTAGTAACATTTAGATAAATTCGGGCTGCTCTGCTAGAAAAGTTGGAAAAGACCAAGGTACATAGTTTTTAACACCTTTAGAGGTAATGATTTGGGCAGAAATTGGGGCATGGTCAGAATGAACAATAGGACCTATGTCAACTGCAAATGTTTTACAAATTACATTATTAGACACAAATATATAGTCAATTCTAGTGCCCACCATATATTGAGAAGAAAAATTAGTAAAGTCTTTCTCTGTTGGATGCAGAAACTTCCAGATGTCTGTCAGATTAGAAGATGAAAGGAACTCCTCAATCCATTTTGATTTTTTCCTTTGTTGTTAAGGTTGGTATCAGTTCTATCTAAAGACCATACTTGGGTTTAGTTAATAACATTAGATTGTGGGATTGAGGAAATTCTCTTCATTAAATCCACAAAAAAACTTTAATTAGAGTGGTTTGGTGCATAACTGGAAATAAGATGCCATTTCTCTTCGTGAATTAACACTTCTACTGTATGTAAACAAATCTGCCATGCTCATGTTTATATGTTGAAAGAATTTGGGCACTTAAGTTCCGATGGAACAGAATTGCTACTCCCCACTTTTTTATTAATGGCCAGAGAAGGCCATTTCACCAACCCAATCTCTATGTAGCATACAGGGCAGCTTTAATAAGCTGGCAAAGTGAGCATCTGCCCAGGGCCCACTTATTTTGGGGGCCCACTGCTGATTCTTAAAATATTTTAATAAGTTTTTTTTTTCAATTGTTGTGGCCTTATATTTTTTTTTAAAAATCGGTGACATGTACAGATGAAGCCACTTTGGATTGTGTGTTTGACACAGAATAACTAAACTCAGACTTCACACTTGTCTCATTTAACACAGAAAATTGCGTCACAGCATCCCATCTAATTAAAGTGTTCATCATTGTGAACAATGGTGCTTTGGTATGCTAATGAAAAGGTTAAATGCATTAAATGAGTTAAGATAACTTTAGATAACACAGTTTTTTCAATTATCCGTGAGTCATGACGCATTTAACACACAAATCCAAGTGGCTGCATCTGTATGTGTGAGGGGTGGGCTGGCTCCCTTAGCTGGCCAATCCACTTACAAGCTGGTGTAGTGGAAATGGCCAGCGGCAGTGAAGGAAGGGAAACCAAGCCCTGCCTGCTGCAATATGCAGAGAGGGTGGGAGCCTGGAGGAGGAGCTGCGCATTGGCGCTCCACATGCAGTGCCCAGGCCTGGGACCCTTCACCTTGCTGCACTATACTTAACAAAAATCTTCCTGATCTGTGGCGACTGTTGTACCTGACAAACAACTCGTGCTCACAATGATGCCGCTCAGCTGACAGGCATTCCACCACTCCACCAGGCACCTTTACGGAATCGAGGCAAGGGTGAGTCAATATGCCTTTTTCTGCTATGGGTTCTGGCCTGGGGGTATTTATACATGGACTTGCCCCTTGCCATCCTGCTGTGGGTTCTGGGGGGGTATTTATTCATGGACTTACCCCTTGCCATACTGCTGCTGTGGTTTCTGGTCTGGGACTAGGAGTATTTATACATGGACTTGACTTTGCCATCCTGCTTTGGGTTCTGGGGGGTCTTTACACACAGACTTGCCCCTTGCCATCCTGCTGTGGGTTCTGGGGGGTATTTACACATGGACTTGCCCCTTGCCATACTGCTGTGGGTTCTGGGGGGTATTTACACATGGACTTGCCCCTTGCCATCCTGCTGTCGGTTCTGGGTGGTAGTTACACATGGACTTGCCCCTTGCCATCCTGCTGTGGGTCCCCTGGGGGTATTTACACATGGACTTGCCCCTTGCCATCCTGCTGTGGTTACGGGGGGGTATTATACATGGACTTGCCCCTTGCCATCCTGCAGTGGGTTCTGAGGGGTGTTTACACACAGACTTGCCCCTTGCCATCCTGCTGTTGATTATGGGGGGTGTTTACACACGGACTTGCCCCTTGCCATCCTGCAGTGGGTTCTTGGGGATACTATATATGGAATTTCCCGTTGCCACCCTGCTGTGGGTTCTGGGGGATATTATACGTGGACTTGCCCCTTGCCATCCTGCTTTGGTTTCTGGGGGGTCTTTACACACAGACTTGCCCCTTGCCATCCTGCTGTTGATTCTAGGGGGGGTTATTTACATGGAATTGCCGCTTGCCACCCTGCTGTGGGTTCTGGCGGGTTTTTATACATGGAATTGCCCCTTTGCCATCCTGTTATGAGTTCTAGGGTGTATTATACATGGAATTACACTGTGCCATAACTGCTATGAATTCTGGGAGCATTTATACATGGAATTGCCCCTGTGCTATCCTACTATAAATGATGTGGGTATTTATACATGAAACCGCTGTGTTCACCCTTCCATTTTTATAGTTTTTAATTTATTTGACTTTTCCTTCTGACCTGGCTTTCAAATGGGGGTCACAGTGTAGACCCCATAAACTTTTTTTTTTTTTTGCTGCGCCTGCCCGGATTCGGGGCAGAACAGCACGGAGCAGGGCGCAAACCTATCCGCCCTAAGAGTCAGCAGAATATAAGTAAGTGTAGCCCAGACCCTTCGGAGCGCCCTCCTTACCTGTTATATTACAAGCAGCACAGACACAAATCCTAGTAGACCCAGACCAAGAGGATAAGCTATAGTGTGACCCTGAGAGCTCTCCTGCACAAAAGAACACACTGTCTATGCATCATGGCCTACTCCTATCTTACCTGTGCCAATCCTAAAGGCTTGCGGGGTGTCCCAAAGACACAGAGCACAACCCATGGTGACCTCCCAGCATACTCAGCAATCACAGTGCTGAGACCTCACAGAATAATCTGCTCTGAAACACACTCCCTGTCATCACAGAGCACCCTGGGACAGACCGCTGGTCATTACATAGGTGCAGTGGGGAACAGAGCTCATCAGGATCAAACGATACGGTGCATGGAGCATACTGCCTGGGTGGTGCTTTGAGCTCAATCACATTCTCTAGTACAGCACAGTTGTAGTGGACAGTAGGCCTACATACAGTCTTAACCCATATAACTCCCCCAGGAGAACACTGAGCACCCAATTTCCGGCAAATTCACATTTTGCAGCAGTGCAAGCTATTTTCCACAGTCCAGGTCATCTGTGGATTTCACCTGGATCACCATTGGTCAGAGATAGGCCCACTACTGTAATGGAAGGTTGAGGACGATATAAAACTTGTGTCCGGTGCATTACAAGTAATTTTCAGAAGAATTACACAAGGAAGAAACTTCCTCCTGCTGCACGCCTCTCTTTCACAATGGGGAAATACTGTCTGAAACAAAAGACACTAGAACAGTATGCCAGGAAAAGGGATAAAGGCTCTGACTCCCCAGGGGTACAGATCCTCCTGGCGGCCGTAGCCGAATCCAAAACAGTTCTCTCCATGCAAATTGAGGAGCTCAAAGTAGATGTCTCATTGCTCAGAGCTGACCTCCAGACGGTGAGTGAAAAAGTGACCAGAGCTGAGTGGCGCATTTCGGGACTGGAGGACAGGTGCAATCCACTCCCTAACCAGATACAACAGCTCACTCACATCAAGTCCGTGTCCAAGCTGATCTCCTAGAGGACTATGAAAACCATGAGTGGAGAAATAACCTAAGGATACATAGGGGGAAATTCACTAAGCGGCGAAAATTCGCTAGTGTTGCCTTCGCTAACGTTCGCCACACTACGCCAGGTGAATTTTCGCCAGCGCTACGCAGATTCACTAAAGTGTGAAGTTACGCTACGGTCGGCAAATGGTACCTTAGTTGCGCTAGTGCTACTTTGCCAGGCAAAGCGCATTTATGCTAGCGATGCCTAATTTGCATATGGCTCGCATTTCAAAGTCTAATAGAAGTATATGTTACAGCCACTACATTGCACTACACAAGCCCAGGAAACCTTTAATTAAAAAAAAAACAAGTTGTTCTATTGCCCTAAACATGTGCCCCCTGTATAGCTTAGTTGCCATATGTTTGCCTGGCGTAAGGGTGCGAAGTTGCGAAAATTCGCCAGAGTCGGTGTTAATGAATTTGCAAAGTTGTGATTTGACGTCACGCTGGCGAATTAGCACTAGCGTTATACGCTTTGTGCTTTAGTGAATTTCCCCCTTACTCTACCTGAGAAAGCAGATGGAAACAATCCTGTTAACTTCATAGAAAACAGGGTAAAGGGCAACTTTGGGCCCACTGAGTCCTGGGTAGACCACCTGTTCCTGGTGCACCCCCCAGACCATTTCTGTTCTGTTGCGTATACTGAACTATAGAGACGCTATTCTGGCCCTGGCTAGAGACAAGCGCAAACTCACTTTTGACGTCAGTAGAATTTCCATCTACCCTGACTATTCATCAGGCCTGGAGAAAAAGCACAACTCCTTTATGGGCGTAAAGCGGAGGCTATAGGAACTACAACTGAAGTACTCAATGCTATACCCTGCAAAGCTGCGGCCATTCACTCCACTCTAGGGCCAGTCCGGCTCGCTAATTGGGAGGTTAGTTGAGGCCTCCCTCCTTAAGGCCTAAGGGCAAACACTGGGAGACAATCTTTTAGCAAAAGCACTGCGGTTTAGTAGCTTTGAGTTAACGGTCCCCCTCAACACAGTCAACCCTTCACATGATAAAGAGGATCTAGATACATACTGACAGTGGGACAAATCACTAAGCTCAACTAGGTAAGAGGAGATGTGTGCCATTTATAGGGTTCTGGACGCCAGACAGATCAATGTAGCTCAACTAGGCCTCCAAATGAAACAGTACTGATATGAGGGGTGGACCTAAGCATAACTCTCTTTTTCTTTCTTACCACATTTAAGAACTGTTAATGATATGTAAATAATCCTGACGGTAATGCCAGTGACTAATACTAGTTAATGGGTGTCCAGATGGAGCACATTCTCCAGTTTATACCTTGCGTTTTGGGTAAAAGCCCACCGAATTGGGTGGTCGGGCAGGGTGGGTCTGGGATTGCTACTGTGCATTGTAAATTTTATCTTACTTTTTGTTCCTTCCCTTCTACTTCCCAACCCCTCCCCTTTCCCCAACAGGCTGTGGGGCCCACTGATGGTCTTCATTATCAAGGCATCAGAAATTGAATATACTGATATCAAAGCAATATGGTTTTCTGAGTGTGTAAGGTGGACCCCTGGGAATGTGCTAACTCACGGAGATGAAGATACACAGTATACATATAATGGCGTGCCTTAAACCGATCTCTTGGAACACCTTAATGCATAAATTAAGCGTGGGCTGGTGTTTCAATATCTTAAAAAATACACCCCAGACCTTGTAAAGGAGACCCACTTAGTGGGCAGCAAGGTCCTGGCTCTTAAAAAAGCGTGCGTGGCTACGGTACTCCACGCATCATTTTCCACATAATCCTGTGGGGCCATCCTCATTGGAAAATCCACCAATCTGCATATTCATTGTATTTGTACCGATCCTCAGGGTAGATACGTGTTGCTAAGATGTTTGTGGGAAAATAAGCCACATGAAATAGCTAGTATCTATATATCCCCTCCTCAACACCTAGACATCCTTCCGGAATCGCCCGAAGTTTCCTCACAAAGTAACTTCGGGCGATTCCGGAAATCGCCGCACCGCGTGTGCACAGAGCCGACGCTTTTACATTTCAACATTTCAAGGGAGAAGGACGTTCGGGGAGATTGTCGCCTGCTATTAAACGCCAGGCGACTGAATCTCCCCGAATCTCCCTGTCTGTCCCCAGCCTTAAGCGTGGTCTTGTTCAGCGGTTGTTCAGCAGAGTCCTGAGAAAGCATACTTTGAAACTGACACAAAATAGGCACATAGGGACCAATTGCTTTGTGTTCTTCTTAATCTGTTTCTCATAGGTTTTACCTATGAACTTAGACGACATCATGGGAAAATGACAGAAAGCGAGTAAATAGCAGGTGAATTTATCACTCTTATGCTGACCTTTTTTTTTATAGTTTTCTATTTTTTATATGAACATTTTCTGGTTTTTGTACTTTTTATAATCTTATTTATTTATTTTTTATTTATTTTTCATTCGTTTTTGACCAGACTAAAATGTTCACTTGAGGAATGAAAAATTCATCAAAAAAGGAAAAATTTGAAAACATGAAAGCACAGGTTTTCCACACCAATAATATAGAATAAGTCTTAAACAGGACTTAAACACTAGGGGGTAACTAGTCAACCCCCAGAAGCCAACCAAAATCTTACTAGGCAGATGAAAGTCTTAAACGAAAACTATACCCCCCGGACAATGTATGTAGGTCTCTATAAGCAGATATTGCATAAAACAACTCCTGTGTAAAACCTTTCATGTAAATAAACCATTTTCATAATAATATACTTTTTAGTAGGATGTGCCATTGTGTAATCATAAATAGAAATAGCCATTTTAAATTTTAAATTTTAGGATTCAACAGTGCACACAAACATAACAAACAAACTATAACGTTAGGTCACATGAGGCAATTAACAGACAGAGTTCTGTCTTTTGCTTTCACACTTCTTCCTGTTACAGTTAGAGTTGAAATATTTCTGGTCAGATGATCTCTAAAGCAGTACACAGACCATAACGAAATGGTGGTTCAAGGCAAGAGATGTATAAGGGCAATATTTACTTAAATATATATACCAGGTAGGAAAGATTCTTTAATATGTCACTTAATTTGATATAAACTATCTGTTGCTCAAGTATTCATTTTCAGGGTATAGTTTTCCTTTAAATGCAGCCTTGAGTCTGTAATTACCTGGAACAGTCAGAAGATGGCGACACTGCACTAGAAACTACTACATGTTCTGTTATGTCCTTGATAACAGAGGCCAGAGACACAGTAATAAACCACTTTGACAATGGAGATAAAAGCTTATTCAGCATGCGGCCTCATTTTGAGGCAAGCCATGAGGGAATACCCGCAGTAATGGAGCCGAGTGCCGCCATTTTCTTCACGGCCATTACTTCAGGTCGCATTTTTCACATAGAAGCCAGTCCACTGTCACTCAGTAGCCCAAGCAGGGACACTACGACTGTTCCCAGAAGACCCCCGACACCTTCTATACCTTGAGAAGAAAACTGTCGGTAAAAGCAGTCAATGAAAGCAGATTTTTTTTGCTGGTCTGTGGAGCTCCGCTCCTATGCCATCATACTCGTTAGGCCCGAACCCAGAAGTCTTCAATGCATTGTCCATGGTGACTTGCTAATAAGTATTCATTTCTCCACACTATACTCCTTATGGAGTGAAAGCAGCATAGGGGAGATCTATTGTGCTAGGGCATAACATGCTTGGAACAATCTAAGGTCTCCATAACAAACAAACTCAACTGTCATTCTTTGTGTAACAACATCAGCTCATTTCATTTTCACTACATTTGCATCCACCTTTCTACAGGGCCGGAACTAGGGGTAGGCAGAAGAGGCACCTCCCTTAGGGCTCAACCAAAGGGGTCTTCTGCCTACCCCAGGATTGCTGCTCTCCCATCCCGCGCTAGGTCCCCTTGACCCCCCCCCCGCCGGCGCTCTCTCCTCCCCTCTGTGTATGACTTACTCTCCCCCTGGCGATCTTCGCATGCACACGCGTGCTCAGCGCTCCAGGGGAGAGCGCACACAGCGCACGTGCACAGAGGGGGAGGGCGCAGGGGAGCGCGGTGGCTCCTGGGGCGCCAGGTACACTTGGCCCGGCACTGCCTTTCTATAATGGGATTTTCTCTTGTTCCCATTCAAAATGTGCCCATTGTCAGTCTTTATGCAACAAAAAAGGTTAAGCCAGCCATACAGGGACAGAGTAAGTGATATTGGGATAATATCTAAATTTTGTCACCAGGCCAAATGATCAGATCACAGTGAAAATAATGCAGGCCATCATGGGGAGGACCTCATCAATGAGACCATGTGGTCTTTAACCCAAACAGGTTTTTAAACCTGCCTGATAGATATCTGCCTACTTGTATACCAGTCAGGCAGGCTGGTCATTGGGCAGCATATATATAGGCCAATAAACTGCTGACTGTCTGTGTATGGCTACCTTGAGACAAATTGTAATTAGTCATATTAAATGGATTATAAATTACAATTTTTCTTCTGCATTTAAACTAACATAAGTAGGGAAGTGGGGGACTGAAGGGTAGGGGGCTGGTCCTTGCCTTGTACAAAGCAACAGATTTGCCATTTCGGCTGAAGATGCTTGGGAGGACAGCTCTGAACTGTATTGAGCTGGCTGACTCTCAGAGCAAGCACAATTCAATTGTAGGCTGGCACAAAAACTGGACTTCATTCCAAAATATGATGCAAATAAAAAAGTTCAATTCCACAAGGAACATCTCAATGGATGGCCTAATGCATTTTGTGCTTTGTGGGCACTTAATTATAGGCTGGAGAAATTCTGTACATTCGGTGATATTTTAAATGGGAACACACCAATCAGGGAAGTGTTTTGGACAACCAATCAGAAAGCTTAAAATATAAATGTTTAGTTTGTCCAAGATAAACAAAGTACATATAGGTTTTACATGAAAAAGAGTTAAACATATACTACAGAAAAAAAACATATGTATAAATACCATGAGAAAATGCCTTTTGCGATCAAAATTTATAAATTTCATAGTTTTAAGGCTAAGGTTATAGTTTTAGTGTTTTACATATTGTTTCAAATACAAGAGATTAGAGGCAACATTTAAAAGTATTTTAAACAAAGCAAGATGCATTGCAATATAAGAACATTTAGAGGTTGGAAATATTTTTTAGAAAGAGTTTCCACTTTGCTTCTTGTGTTAATAGTCTGTCTACAGTATATCCAGGCAGAACATTTATACATACCAACACTAGTTAGCCAAGTGCTAGGTGAAGCTTTTTTATCCTACATGAGGCTTGGAGAAAGAAAATTACCAATGGTTTTAGAATGCCTTGAAATGAAAAGGCAAGATGATCCTAAAATTTTATCAAGTACTAGATCTATACATAAATAGGCAAATTTTTATTTACAAACTTTTTAATTTGATTAAACTGTGAATTGTAAGTAAGAATACAAGACAGAGTTACTTGTTACTGAAAGATCTATGGAATTGCATACATCATTGGATATATATCTTTTAAAGAGACTATGGGGCAAATTCACTAAGCAACGAAAATTCGTTAGCGTTGCCTTCGCTAACATTCGCCGCACTTCGCCAGACAAATTTTTGCCAGCACTATGCAAATTCACTAAACTGCAAAGTTTCGCTAAGGTCGGCGAACGGTAGCGTAGTTGCGCTAGTGTTACTTCGCCAGGCAAAGCGCATTTACGCTAGCGATGCCTAATAATGCATCGCTAGCGTAAATGCGCGAATTTCAAAGTATAATAGAAGTATATGTTACAGCCACTAAATTGCACTACACAAGCCCAGGAAACATTTAATAATAAAAATTAATTTGTTCTATTGCCCTAAACATGTGCCCCCTGTATAGTTGAGTTGCTATATGTTAGGAAAACATTTCGCTGTTTTTCAGACTGTCATCCTAAAAAGGTAAAACACGCCAGCGTTTTTTGGGACTTAGAAAAAATTTCCAATTTTTTTTTTTTTTTTAAATTCCTATCTATTGTATTGAACTTAACGTCTAGCGTAAGTGGTAAAGTTCAGTAAAATGGTCATCTTACTGAATTTGCGTAATTACGATCCTTCGTCAGTGCTCAACTTCGCCTGGCGTAAGGGTGCGAAGTTGCGCTAGTCTATCTACTTCGCTAGTGAAAATTTGTCAGTCGGTGTTAGTGAATTTGTGAAGTTATGATTTGACGTCACGCTGGCGAATTAGCGCTAGCGTTAGATGCTTTGCGCTTTAGTGAATTTCCCCCTATGTTCCTTTATGTGCATAGCTTTAGTAAAAGACTTTATTAAAAGACTTTATTAAGTTTTTTATATTGTACCATCTTTGTAAGAGCCTGTTACGCATCATTCTGATACAAAGTCAGCAAAGGAAGAACATGTTCGACGAAATCTCAGAAATTGCCCACAGGGTATAATTTTAAGTGGCTCGAGTGAGAGGACTTGTATGCATGTAAAATTGTGTTGCCTGATTATTGTTTTCTGTAAAGTGTAGTGAAAACTTTATCATTGAGAAAAGCAAGAGTGATGACAAGAAAATTTAAAGACGGAATGCTGAATTCAAAGGTTAATTTCAAATTCAGATTAATATTTGAAAGATATAAATTTTTAAAAACATGAGTGCCTGTCAGTGGGCCTGCGGCTCCCAAAGGGCAGGTAGTCAGGATCTAGGAGGAAGCCCTTCCAGAGAGTCCAATGCATGGTACAAAGGGATGATCAAGAGAATAGTCGAAGTCCAAGCAATAGTTCAATTAGGCAGGAAGCAAAGGTTCAATGACAGCAAAAAAGGCAGGAGTCAATATCAGATTCAGACAATAGAATAATAACACCCAGAAACACCAAACATGGAGACCTATACTTGGGCGCCAAAATGGCATCCTGGGAGTCATTTTAACCTACCAGCAAAATTTCACATTTTGGTTACGCGAAATGCAAGCCATTTTTTAAACATTTGTGCTCTTTCACATTTTCTGAGGGGAAACCTATAGATCACCTAGGAAAACAATTTTTTTTTTGGGAGAAACTGAGCTTTCTAAATCTGCCTGAGTTTTCATGTATTTCGACCTCTGCAAAAAGATTTTTTAGCTCTAAATACAAAAAAAATGAAAAATTCATATTTTCCCCAATATATGCATTTATACCTGAAAAATATTTAATTTTAAGCATGAAAATCCAACTAATTTGGAAATACCAGATATGTATAGTTTTAGGGAGAGTTAAGACTTCTGTACAGCAACAACTTCCGGCAGTACATTAGCGAATTTTGAAAGCACCAAGGCAAAAAATGGCATATTTAGGTTCCAAGGCCAAAAATTCCTGAAACAGTAGGTTAACCCCAGAAAACCATATATTATGAAAAGTAAACATTCTGCTGATTCCAAAATCTCTCTACTCCTAACTACCAAACATCAACGCTTGTCTGAACGTAGCATTTTTTATGAAAATGTATAAAAATTTTGAAAAATCACTTCAAAGGATTTATTTTGCTGCTCCGCATATCCCACACTGTGTTAGGTACCAAGAAAAAGCACCCTGAATATGATTGCCAGGAGTCCACTAAACAGTTTGGTGCCCATTGTGCATAGGTTTACCAAAGTATCTGGCATTTAGAGGCCCCAAAATGAAGTTAGCACATACAAATAGTCCTGTGGGTAACTTCAGCTAATGAAAAATCATCACATAGGAGAAAGCTCTCTGTTTGGTGCTGAATTAAGCATTGAAATCCCTGTTTAAAGGAACAGTTCAGGGTAAAAATAAAAACTAGGTAAATAGATAGGATGTGCAAAATAAAAAATGTTTCTAATATAGTTAGTTAGCCAAAAATGTAATGTATAAAGGCTGGAGTGACTGGATATCTAACATAACAGAATACAACACAACATCCTGCTTTTCAGCTCTCTAGAGTTAGTTAGCGACTTGAATGGGGGCCACATGGGACATAACTGTTCAGTGAGTTTGCAATTGATCTTCAGCATTAGGGATGGGCGAATTTATTAAAACGAGACGCACGTCATTTCGCTAATTTTTTGCCAATTTTCAGCGCAGCGAATCTGCATAGATTCGCCCATCACTACTCAGCATTCAGCTCAGATTCAAAAGCAACAGTTATGACCAAAACTTTACTTTTTGTTGATCAATAGTATAAAGCTTTCTTTTTGTGTGGTGTTTTGTAAAATAATGGGAGGGAATAAAAAGGCAAGTTATAAAATAACACCTCAGGGTTCTAAAGCAAAAGGACCTAAAAACCCAGCTGCAGCTCTGCAAGGAAACACCAGTCAGAGCACATGCCAAAAAGCCCCACTGCCTCTACTTCTGCTGCGGCAGCCAATGTGACCCCAGCTAAAACATTTGCACAAGTGGTGGCTACTGGCAGCAACCCAAGCCAAGTCACTGCTGGGGTAGAGAAGCTTACAAGGAAGCATGGGGTCAGATGCCTAATGTCAAGCACTCATGGCATAGAGGCTTATATAAAGGCTGCAGCTGAAGTAGTGGGTCCCTCTGCAGTAGTGGCAGCAAGTAAAATGTATGGGAAAGCTATAATCTTTGCCCATACGCTTACTGCAGTGCATGCTCTGGTGCAGAGGGGTATCACAGTGGGAGGGAGTTATGTCCCTGTAGAACCCATAGAAGTATTAGGCACAAGGGTGGTTTTATCTTTTGTGCCCCCCTTCCTGCAAGACCACTTATTGTACCCCCACCTGCAAGCCCTTGGGGAGTTAAAATCAAATATGTCGAAAATTCCTCTGGGATGTAAGGAGAGCAGACTGAGGCACTTCCTTTCCTTTAAAAGGCAGGTGCAACTACTTTTACCTCAGGGGCAAGACACTTTTGAGGGGTCTTTTGGGGTTCCATTTGAAGGGATGTTGTATAAAAAATTTTACAGCACAGAGGAAGTCAGGTGTTCCTTTGCAAGAACCAGGGGCACACTTGCCAGATATGCCCCAAAGGGCATATTAAGACATATTAAGGCCCTTGTCCCTGCCCCCAGTGCCTCAAATAAAACCTCTTATCCTGCTGGGACTATTTCAGCAGGGTCCTCAAAGGGTATATCTCCTTCATTAAAGAACTGTTACACAACCCACCTCTACAACATCCAAACCTCCTCCTTCTTCACTGAAGATATCTAAAGCTGCAGCATGTATTACAATTGCAGCAAAAGAGAAGGGGGAGAAATGTCAATGCATCCCCCAGGGCCACAGTTGTTCCTACCACAAAATATGGTACCCCTGTTATGGGAACCCTTGAGGGTGTGGGTGTACCCATGATGGCAACACCTGTTGGGGTTGGGGCAGATAGTGGCCATTCCTCTTCAAATGCCAAGAAAAAGAGGAAATTTAAATCCAACTGGCTGGTACTTGAGGAATAGGCATCAGTGGTTAATGATGGAGCACCCCCACCCAAGGGTAAAAAGGGCAGCGAAACATATGCTCCTCATGTGGTGACATTGTCTGGCCCAACTGTTTGTTGGGATTAACCGGTGTCAGACCATGCACTTTTGTCTCCAAACCAGATGGGGAATAATGAGGTTAATGGTCTGCATGGCCTTGAATGTGTCAGTGTGGGTCTCCCCACAGAGTCAGGGGTGCAGCATCTGCCTCAAAATCATTTGGAATATCTTCCACTGGAGTGTAAAGGGGCAGTCAGTGTTCCTGGGGTGCTAAGGTTTGGGAACTACAGCCAACCTCAGTTTTTAGTGCCTCAGGGTATTTCACTCCAGGAGGGGGAAATATTGGGCTAACCCCCATACAGGACCCTGCAGATGAGACTGCTTGGGAGGATGGTGAGGGTGGAGTTGTAACCATTGAACCTCCAAAGCTCCACCTGTTGCTGGGGAGCTAATTGTTTCTGTTGCTCCTGTGTCAAAAACTTCCAAATGTGTTTCAAGTGAAGTTGAGGGAACACCTGAGCCATTACAGGGTCTTCAGATGACAAGTCATTCTGATCCCTCTCCTGCAACATCTTGTGGAGAGATTCTCAAAACTCTAGTAGAGAGGGGAAATTATCAATCCCTTAGCCAGGAAGAGATCATGGATGAGGGGAACATCGAAGAGGAGGAGGAGGTTGATGAAGGAGTGGCAAGTCCTTCTACCCCAATCATCCCTGCTGAAGAACTCAAACGGTTTCTTGAAAGCACTCTTGTTGTTAAATTGGAGAAAAAGCTGCATATGGCTCTGGAGAAGTGGCATGCTTTGCCTTTGGTTATCAATTTTTATGACATTAAGGTCATAAAAGAGGCCAAGAACTATGGAACATCTCAGTATAATGAAGTTTCACAAAAATTTGTCTCATCAAACCTTGATGAGGGTTAAAGTACTTCATAACACTCAAAAAAGTATAAGCACACTTAATACAAATGGCTGTCAGGACCCTTTCCGAAGGTATCAGGTACTCTCCTTTGTTCGTCAAGGAGGGTACTCTGTGATTTTCCTCCAAGAGACCCATACCACTCCAGAGCTTGAAGCAAGCTGGTATCTGGAGTGGAAAGGCAGGTCTAAGTGCCTACTCTGTCATCCCAGGCCATCTATTACATCTTCAGGTCCAGGAGTCAAGTAGGACATCTAATCTAATAAATGTGTATGCCCCTACTACCGGACCAGAGAGGGCACAGTTCTTTGAAAGTTTGTCAGACTATATGGAAACAATTGACTCTGATGAAGCCTTGATTATAGGGGGTGATTTCAATTACACCCTTGATGCTCGAGACCGCAATGTACCCAAGAAAAGGGACTTGTCGGAGTCAGTTTTGCGAGAACTAATTGCTCATTTCTCCTTGGTTGATGTCTAGAGGGAACCAAACCCATAGAAGGATGCCTTCACTTCAGGGTGAGAGATGGTCATGTTTCTCAATCCCGGATTGATAGGATATATATATCGAGCCATCTCATGTCAAGAACCCAGTCTAGCACCATTAGATTGGCACCATTCTCAGACCATAATTGTGTATCCCTGAGAATGTCAGAAGCACCATCTATGCCAAAAGCTGCTTACTGGTAGGGATGTAGCGAACGTCGGAAAAAATGTTCGCGAACATGTTCGCAAACTTCCGGACAAAAATGCGAACGGTTCGCGAACGTCGCGAACCCCATAGACTTCAATGGGAAGGCGAATTTTAAAAGCTACAAAAGACATTTCTGGCCAGAAAAATGATTTTAAAGTTGTTTAAAGGGTGCAACGACCTGGACAGTGGCATGCCAGAGGGGGATCAAGGGCAAAAATGTTTCTAAAAAATACATTGTTGACACAGCGCTGCGTTTTGTGCTGTAAAGGGCAGAAATCACACTACGTCACTCAGGTGATGTTTCTGGACACGGAATGTGAAAAAGCTCACACAGCTAGGTGGCACTTGGTTAAAGACTGGGCAAACAATGTCTGCAAGGGCAACGTATACACTACTACAGCAGTGGATACGGAATATATTATTGCTGCTTGAAAAATGTCACTCAGGTGGTGTTTCTGGAGACGGTATTATTATTGATATTTAGACAGAATGTGAACAAGCTCACACAGCTAGGTGGCAGTTGTTTGAAGAACACACTGGGCAAATAATGCCTGCAAGTGCACTACTATTCGTGCACTACTATGAAGAACAGCAAACAGCACTGGACACGTTAAAGAACAGTAAGATAAGTAAAATAATAAAAAAATATATGTATATTAAAAAAAAAAATTACTCTGGTTGGTGCTGAACTACTAGGAGCAGCACAGTAGCACACCAGTCCCACTCCCCAACACTGCTAGACTAATAGCACTGGGCTCTTATAGTAGCAAAGTAAAAAAACAAAAAAGAAAATAAAAGCAGTCCTTACAAGGACTATTGGGTTACAGGCAGCAGTCAGCAGATGAGATCAGAAGCAGGACAGCTGCCCACAGCAGCTACATACAGAGCACTGCAGTAGAAGGTAGATTACTAGCCAGCAAAGCTACCTAACCTAAAATGTCCCTCAAATCCCTGCAGAGTTCTGTCCCTACAATACAGAGCAGTATCAAGTAGATTACTAGCCAGCAAAGTTACTATCAACTGTCCCTCAAATCACTAACAGCTCTCTCCCTACACTAGCTCTTCCAAGCACACACAGGCAGAATGAAAGTTTATATATGGCAGGGGAGTGGTCCAGGGGGTGTGGGGGTGGTCCAGGAGGGAGAGCTTCCTGATTGGCTGCCATGTATCTGCTGGTCTGGGGGAGAAATGGCAAAAAAAAGCGCCAGCTAAGGCGAACCCAAATTGGCGAACGTCGCGCGAACATTCGGCGAACGCGAACAGTCGATGTTCTCGCGAACAAGTTCGCAGGCGAACAGTCCGCGACATCCCTACTTACTGGCACTTTAACAACAGTTTATTAGACGATGAGGGTTTTGCAGAGTTAATCCAGGATACATGGAGAGACTGCAGGACTTTTTTACCTAAAGCTCTTGCATCAAGAGTGTACCAAAAGTGTGAGCAGGCAGCGCAATGCAGAGATTGAGGCATTGAATGGGGAAGTGCTTGATCTTGAGCAAAGGCTACTAGGCTCTGAGGACCAAGCCCTTCAGTGTAAATACCTAGAAAGGAAAGAAGCTCTGCGTAACATGGAACAACAACAACCTCGTGGTGCCTTTGTGCGAAGCCGAATGCAGTTACTCTGTGATATGGATCGTGATTCCTGATTCTTCTATGCTCTGGAGAAGAAGAAGGGGAACAGAAAACAAATCACATGCCTTCTTGCAGAGGATGGCACCTCCTTGAGGATCCAGAGGCTGTCCAGTGTTATCACTACTTCCTAAGAAGGGTGATCTCTGCCTTATTAAGAACTGGAGACCAGTCTCACTGCTCAGCACAGACTATAAGATTGTAGCCAAAGCTATTTCAATCAGGCTCAAATCTGTGCTGGCAGAGGTGATTCATTCTGACGAGTCCTATACAGTCCACGGACAATTTTTGATAATGTCTGATCCGAGACTTACTAGATTTTGTGAGAAGGATGCCCCTTGTCAGGACAACTGTATGCGTTGGCCATTGAGCCCTTCCTGTGTCTCCTAAGGAAAAGGCTCACTGGACTAGTGCTTAAAGAACCTAAAATGAGGGTAGTTCTCTCAGCCTAGTTGATCTTGAGCGGTCACAAAAATGTCAAGAGGTCTACGCTGCTGTCTTATCTGCCCGGATCAACTGGTCCAAGAGTTCTGGCCTTCTGGAGGGTTCTCTACAGGTAGATTTCCTGCCTCCTGCTTTTTGTGACATGTCTTGGGAGAGTAATATCATTAAATATTTAGGGGTCTAGCTATCAGCTGAGGCGCATCCTGTCTCACAGATTTTCATTGAACTTGAGAAACGTGTTCTAACCAGCCTGGGTGAGTGGAAGGGGTTTGCTAAAGTGCTTTCTATGAGGGGGAGGGCTTTGGTGATCAATCAGCTTGTGGCCTCTCAGCTCTGGTACCGGCCCAACCCAAGAATTCATTGCTAAGATCCAGAGAAGGTTACTGGACTTTCTCTGGATGGGAAAGCACTGGGTCTCTGCAGGTGTTTCAAGCCTCCCGTTGAGGCTTACGTTCTCATGTGCACACCTTCTGACTCCAGCAAATACAGAGATATGCACCACTTTGGAGAGGATCTGCAGGTATGCAGATCCCTCTCCAAAGTGGTGCACCCTAGCATCAAGCTTTTATCACCAGGTACGCAATGAACCTGAGGGTTTCCTAAGAAGCCTCTCAACACTGCCGGCTTACTACCAAGATACTCTAAAGACTTGGAGTGTGGTCTCTGTGTTAAGAGACAGTCAGGGGGAGGACCTTCTAAATGAACCCCTACTTTACAATCCAACTTTAAAGACTAGGATGTTGAAATCCATCAGCATCCACCACCGCCTTTGCCAGGCTCGGTTAAGCAAAGTTGTGGATCTTCTGGATTTTGAGAGATCAGATCGGGTGGATGCTCAGGCAGGGTTCCATGCCGTCTGCTCAAGGAAATCAAGGACACAATCTCTGCTGATTCTCACAGTTTCATTGATGGGGTTTTACGTGCTGGAGAGCCACATCCAGCTTGGCATTCCTCACCTCCAGACATAATAATAGGACCCAAAACCTGTCAATCCACTCAAGCACCTCCTTCCCCCAACTTGAGCCAGTTGGAAAATTTTACATTGACACACTTTCATGATAAGAAAAATGTTTTACTCTATCATGCTTCACTGTGCACTTCCTTGCCCTCTCCTGCTATAATACCATCTGGAGATGTGTGCTTAATGAAGGTAAAAGACCTCAATGGCAAGCTCTTTATTCCAGGTTGGTGCCTAGACCTACTGGAGACTTGAGTTGGAGAGTGCTCCATGGTGCACTGAGCACAGGAGAGTATGTAGCTCATTTTACAGACTCCCCAGCTGCTTGTCCATTCTGCGGCAAAAGAGAGTCTGTGTTTCATGCTTATTTTACTTGTGCCAGACTGCAACCTCTCTTGGCTCTTTTGAGGAAGCTTCACCTGCAGTTCTGGCTACACTTTTCCCCTCATGTTTATATTTTTGGACGTCCAGTATCCTGAGACAAGAGAAAGAGATCAAGAGAAAGACCTTCTCTCCAACTTGCTCATGGCCAAATTAGCCATTCATCAGTCCAGAAAGCAATGTTTGGAAGGTGGGAATCCTCTGCCAGCAGAGGTCTTGTTCCAGGTGCTGATGCTTTCCCGAATCAGAGCAGAGTGCACCCAGGCAGTGCTTACTGGTAGGTTGAAAGAATTTGTTGACCAGTGGGCGATAGATGGGGTACTTTGCTCAGTATCCCCATATCTGGTTTCTGTTCAGACAATCCTCACACTCCATATTTAAGTGCATTTTAATTTAAGTGACAGTTGTAATTTAATCAATTAATTATCTCCTTTGAGATGTGATTAACTTTGGTGAGCAATCACTCACCTGCAGTTTGAATAATATCTTGGGTACTACAAAATAAACACATATACATAGTTTTGGGGAGCAAAGTAAGTTCACCCACAGAAAACCATATATTTTCAGAAAGTACACAAAGGTTTTTATTTTTCTGAATATTGCCTAAAAATATTGCAATTGGCCGCATTTATCTCACCCAATTTCTTACATTCAGTTGTAAAACACCATAAAAATTGATGCCAAGGATCTACTGAACAGTTTGAAGTGCAATATACATTGATATACCAAGTTTTCTCTGCTGCCTATTCACCTTCTGTGAACATAGACCCTTGACTTCAGATTATGTGCCTCAAGTCCCTCCTAACAGCAAAGACCCCCCGAAACCACATATTTTCAGAAAGTACACATTCTGATGAATCCAACAAAGAAAAAAGACTTATTTCTACACCAAACTACCAAACTACAAAGCATTTCTAAACATAGAGGTTTTTTACAATATTTCTGAAAATCGCTTAAAAATGTTGCAGTTTGCCACATTTATCGCACACAATGTTACACACAAAGAAAAGTCACCTAAATATGGACATCAGAGGTCTAATGAATAGTTTGATGTCCAATATGCATAGATTTACCAAAGTACGTGGTGTGTACGGACCCTAAATGAAAAACGTGCATATGAATTTTCACCCTAACCAACTAAGCTGCAAAAAAGAGAGCCCCAGCTGTGCGTTATGTGCCATAAGACCCCCAAACTGTAAAAAGACGCCCAGAACACCATACATTTTTGGAAAACATATATTCTGGCAGATCAAACTAAGTAAAATATATCTTGTTATACCAAAGCACTAAACAGCAAAATTATACTAAAGATGCATAAGGACCAATAATGCAAGGATAAAATTGCAATAAAACCACAAAAATAGCATAAATCAATGAAATATCAAAATAATTGATCCGACAGCGTAATTAGTGGCCCAAATCGATTATCCAATAGTCACAGCTGTTTTTGTGTATACATGTTTAATAAAAGTTGTCTGAGTGTGCAAATGCATGTAAATAAGTGTACAGGGACTAAGAAATAAAAAATACAAATCTTTACAAAAATGTGTGTGTAAGTGTATGAATGTAAGGGGCAGATTTATCAATGGTCAAATTAAAAAAATTCAAAAATCGACCATGTGAATAGAAGGGAAGTAAAATCCTTCGAATTCTAATATCGAATTCAAAAGATTTTACCGCTATTCGATTGGTCGAACGATCGAATAGTAAAAATCTGATCGATCGACTAAGTGTCTGTAAGTGCAGGTAAGTGTGTAAAAAAAAGTGCACTTACCGTTTTTGTAGCAGGAAGATCGCTGGAATCGATGAAGAAGCCCCAAGCATTTTGTCTGCAGAGTTTCAGCACAGCAGGAAGTGTGTGGGTGGCTGTGCAGGAAGGAGGAGATAAGGAAGTAGCAGAAGCACCATATATGGCACATCTGCTACTTTGAAGTTGGATCTGTGACAATTGCATCGCAGATCCGACTTGACACCCCAGGGGGCTTTCATCCCTTCTGTCTTTCTACAGAGGCAGCAAAAGCCTAAACTTTATTTAGGATGACTATGTGTCCTCCCTTATTCGCTTTTCTGATGACTATATCTTTTTCAGATTTTAAAGTTTTTAAAGCTCTCAGCTCTTAGTTAAACTTTTATTTTTCTGTGTGGAAATAACTTTTATGTTTTTGAAAAGATTAGTTAGTTCTAACTTGTTTTTGAAACACAGTTATGGTGTTATCCCTTACGGTGAACTGGGTAAAAGTTAGAAGAGTTGGTGAATTTTAGTTGCAGATGGTGAAACAGCACTTACTTTCCCTAAACCTGATACATTTTCTAACTGAAGTGATTCAAGTTCTAAAACTTGGTTTATTTCTTGTAAAGTACTAAATCAAATGATATTTGTGCCTTCCTCTGGATTAACTAGCAGTTAGGCAGTTTAAAATAGAGTTAAAAGGTTGAACTTGATGGACTTTTCAACATTTCTATGTTTCTGTGTTACACATGAAACATGAAATCAATATGTTTGGAATTTAAACTTACATAATGTGGTGTCATGGACAATAGACAACATGGTGTAGAGTAGGAAAGCCCTAAATAGAAATAATCAGAATACTGTACTGTGAATACTTTACTGAATCAAATGGCAAACCAAATCAAATAGGAAACCTGCTCCTCCACTCCCCCCAAAAAAAAAGAATACAAAAAAAAGATCACCTTCAATTTGCCAGCAGTCTAAAGTCAAGTGATATTAAGGGGTATGAGTCTTGTCCCAAATTGTCAAAAGGCTATCAGGGGTCTATTTAATAGTTCCCTCAAATGGATATATAGTGGACAAAATTTTCATGGATAAAAAACAAGTACTAAAAATGCAATAAAAACTAAAACACTAACCTCAAGGCTTTTTTTTGCCTAGTGTAATCAGCAGTTAGAATCACAGTTTGAAAATTTTGACTTCAACAAAAAGGTTCTATGGGCAGAAACACCTATGCAGAAATGAAAATGCAATAAAATGGCTAAATATGCACCCAAATCACCAAAAATATAATCACCAAAATATATACAGTGGTGTGAAAAACGATTTGCCCCCTTCCTGATTTCTTATTCTTTTGCAT
>CM044441.1:71055654-71074270 GCA_024363595.1 Xenopus borealis
GGTGCAACCCATCAGTTTATATTCTCAGCTCTCAGCATTCGAAATTAGATTTGAGCCAGCTTGTGTGTGCAGCTTTCATTAGCCTCCCCAAACAAAAAAATCACCCTCCGCCTATGCAAGAGGGGATGATTGTTAAATCTTGTACGGGACCAAGGAGCTGCCGTATTCTTGAAAACAATTCCAAGATCCTGATAAGATGGTATAACACCGCCTCTAAACTGAGCAAAATCTTCCCTGGTACGTCAGAGATGTGCTGGCGGTGCAGACTTAATCGGGGCACGCTGCTTCATATTATGTGGGACTGTATCGAAATACAGAAATATTGGACGAAGATTCTGGATATATGCAAGAATAAGCTCAAACTAACCGTGGAAAGAACACCAGCAGCGATACTACTACACCATAATACTACCTCAACATATTGTTACAATAAATCACTAACACAATATTCCTTAAATGCGGCAAAAATTCTAATTCCACGCAAATGGAAATCTACAGCAGTGCCAACTCTATCCGAGTGGAGGGTTGAAATGGAGGAAATCCGCAAATTTGAGGAAATACATGGCGAAACTCAAATTGCAATAAGGAAACATTGGATCACCTGGGCACCGTGGACTCACTACATGGATGAGTTCACACAGAATAGAAAAGATTGAGCTCTGCCAGACCAAGACTTTTCTGCTTGTACATGTTGGTGAATAGGACATGTAGGAATAATGTGGTTTGTAACTACGATATGTTAATGTCTGTACTTTTTCTACATAGCAAAATTTCAAAAGGCATATTTAAGCCTGGAAGTTCCCCTACCTCTCCCTAGGGTTGCCACCTTTTTAAAATTTGCTTACCGGCCGGCGGGGGCGGGGTCATAAGGGGGCATGCCGTGACATCAAAGGGGGCGTACCATGACCTCAAAGGGGGCGGAGTCACGCGAGCGATCGGCTGAAGACGCGAGAAAGGTAAGTTTTTCATTGGATTTAGGCAAGGCAAGGGCCATTTTTAAGGGGTATTACAAATTTACCGGCAGCTACATTGCCGGTAAATTTGTAATACCGGCCCCGGCCTTGGCTGGTGTTTTACCGGCTAGGCAAACCCTACCTCTCCCCCTTTCCCGCCTTTTCCCAGTAAAATTGTTTTAACTAGGTACAAAATAGCACACAGATGTAAACAACAGTGATGGCACATTCCTTATTAACAATTAAGGTGTCTGGAAAGGTTCACATAATAATCTGAACCCTAAACTGTCAGTCTAGGAATTATAAATACCAGGTTAATGAGGATTAGGCTCTGTAGAGATGATTGTTATTTATGCAATGTCCTGAAGAAAATGTGCCAATGTGATACAAGTTGTGTACCTATGTTTGAAATGAATAAAAATAAAGATTTAAAAAAAAAAAAAAGAAAGAGATAGATTGACAGATAGATAGATAGATAGATAAAGATAGAGAGATAGATAGATAGATAGAGAGAGAGAGAGAGAGAGAGAGAGAGAGAGAGATAGTGAGTTATAGATAGATAGTGAGATAAATAGAAAGAAAGATAGTGAGAGAGATGATAGATTGATAGATAGATAGATAGAGAGATAGAGATATAAAGATAATGAAAGAGATATAGTGAGCGATAGATAGATAGCGAGATAGATAGATAGATAGATAGATAGATAGATAGATAGATAGATGATAGATAGATAGATAATGGATAGATAGATAGATAGATAGATAGATAGATAGATAGAGCGATAGATAGATAGATAGATAGATAGATAGATAGATAGATAGATAGATAGATAGATAGATACTGAGATAGATAGTGAGATAGATACATAGTCAGATGGATACATAGTCAGATAGATATAAAGAGACAGATAGAGATAGATAGATAGATAGATAGATAGATAGATAGATAGATAGATAGATAGATAGATAGATAGATATAGATGTAAGAGGTATAGTGAGCTAGATAGATAGTGATAGATAAATAGATAGATAGTGAGATACATAGAAAGATAGTGAAATAGATAGATGATTGATAGATAGATAGATAGATAGAGAGAGAGAGAGAGAGATAAAGATAATGAGAGAGATATAGTGAGTGATAGATGATAGATAGATAGATAGATAGATAGTTAGAGGGATAGAGAGATAGATAGATAGATGATAGATAGATAGATAGATAGATAGATAGATAGATAGATAGTTAGAGGGATAGAGAGATAGAGAGAGAGAGAGAGAGATAGATAGATAGATAGATAGATAGATAGATAGATAGATAGATAGATAGATAGATAGATAGTGAGATACATAGTCAGATGGATACATAGTCAGATAGATATAAAGAGACAGATAGAGATAGAGATAGATAGATAGATAGATAGATAGATAGATAGATAGAAAGAGATAGATAGATAGATAGATAGATAGATAGATAGATAGATAGAGCAATAGATACATAGATTTAGATGTAAGAGGTATAGTGAGCTAGATAGATAGTGATAGATAAATAGATAGATAGTGAGATACATAGAAAGATAGTGAAATAGATAGATGATTGATAGATAGATAGATAGATAGAGAGAGAGAGAGATAAAGATAATGAGAGAGATATAGTGAGCGATAGATAGATAGATAGATAGATAGATAGATAGATAGATAGATAGATAGATAGATAGTGAGATGATAGATGATAGATAGATAGATAGATAGATAGATAGATAGATAGATAGATAGATATTGAGATAGGTAGATATAAAGAGACAGATAGAGGTAGAAAGAGATAGATAGAGAGAGAGAAAGAGAGAGAGAGAGAGAGAGATAGATAGAGAGAGATAGAGAGAGAGAGATATAGATAGATAGATAGATAGATAGATAGATAGATAGATAGATAGAGCAATAGATACATAAATATAGATGTAAGAGGTATGGTGAGCTATAGATAGATAGATAGATAGATAGATAGATAGATAGATAGATAGATAGTGATAGATAAATAGATAGATAGTGAAATATATAGAAATATAGTGAAATAGATAGATGATAGATATATAGATAGATAGATAGATAGATAGAGAAATAGGTAGAGACATAGATAGAGGGAGAGATAGGAAGAGAGACATAGATATAGATAGTGAGAGAGATATAGTGAGCAATAGATAGATAGATAGATAATTTAATTATTTAATTAATTATTAAAAAAAAAAAAAAGGCGCTGGCGAGGGGACATGATTACATTTTACAAGTGCATTAAAGGGCATTATAGACAAATATCAGGGGACCTTGTTACCCATAAAGAGGCTCACCGCACTAGAGGCTACCCCTTCAGACTAGAAGAAAAGGACTTTTATTTGAAGCAGCGTAGGTGGTACTTCACAGTGAGGACAGTGAAGTTGTGAAATGCACTGCCGGGTGATGTTGTGATGGCTGATTCTGTTGATGCTTTTAAAAGGGGCTTGGATCATTTTTTGGACAGACATCATATCAAAGGCTATTTTGATACTAAACGCTACAGTTAGGGGCAGATTTATAATAAACGGGAAGTAAAATCCTTCAAATTCGACTATCGAATTCAAAGGATTTTACCACAATTCGATCGAATAAAACAAATTTGATCAATCGTTCGAATCGTCGATTCGAACAATTTAATCAATCGATCTAATTTTTTATATTCAATCAAAAGTAATGATTCCCAATTCAGTAGCTTGATTCTGGCAAAGTAGGTGGTCGAATAAAAATTTAAATTTTATTGGAATATTAAAATTATTCGATTTCGAATATTCGGTGGTCAAGTTTGCATAATTTGCATATTCGAAGATACGAATTCGAATATAATTAAAATTCGATCGAACTTCGAATTATTCATATGAATTTAGATCTGCCCCTTAGTATAGCTATGGGCATATATGGTTTGTCTGAAAGAGGGGGTGTGTGTGTGTGTATGCTGGGTTTGGAGGGGTTGAACTTGATGTACTTTGTGTTTTTTCAACCAAATTTAACTATGTAACTATGTAACATATGAAAATAATGAAATTACTCCCAGCAAGCAGATATCAAGAGATGACTCTCCAACTACTTCATAATTCATAATCTAACCCCAACCAGAAGATATAAAATGGGAAATCTCTCCTCAGATAACAGTCGAAGATGCTGCTCCCCAGTAGCCGGTCATCTTCAAAATTACAAACTTTTTGGCAAGAGGT
Organism: Xenopus borealis; assembly: GCA_024363595.1. NCBI lineage: Eukaryota > Metazoa > Chordata > Amphibia > Anura > Pipidae > Xenopus > Xenopus borealis. Next base: position 71,059,844 of record CM044441.1, read on the forward strand.
AGCCACATATGGTCGACAGGTGGCTGGGAAACCTATCCAAATGCAAACTGAATGGGCACTATTTAGTAACCCCACAAATTATAGGCAACTATCAAAACCATAGAAAAATATGATCGCAACATTAGTGCCAGCAGCTTGAAAAACGTTACAACAACAATGGTTAACCACTGACTCCCCACCTATGTTGATAGTCAAACAAAAATTAGATCACCTTTTCATATGGATTGGTTGGAAAAAATAATAAAAACAATATATAAAAAATGTTGGAAGCAAAAATACAAAAAAAAATTAACACCTGGATAACATATATAACATCGCTTCCACACATGCTAGAAACTTCACGATTTACACCTTTAGACAAACAACATGGTACAATGAAGAAACTCTTAGTGAACACCACTTGTTATGGAGTCATCCCAATACCTTGACACATGGCTACATGAACGAAAAAGACTGAATTTCACTATGCCTGCAATACTGCCTATTTGCACCTATTTCCACACCGCACACATTTCAAATAACCACTACAAGAACATAAAGCAGTAAACATAAAGTCGATTTGTATGTAATGTTATGGTAGACATATCCAAATCATGGGATGGTTGTATGCTTGGCCGCTGTGCCACACATAAGCATCTTACCTTCCCAACATCATCTCTTTACATCTGCTTCTCAAATATTTTAATGAAATAACCAAAATGATAAATTATATAGACAATGCATTGGCATTGCCTCCACGGCTAAACATAAACATATATACATTTGTATACACTTTCCACAAGTGAGGCTTTACATTGGTATAAGTTACTGTAGTATAACAGACCAGCAATTTAGAGATACAGGGGAAAATACGATGAAGCATGAAAATAAAGCTCAACACCGATCACCAGTTCTCTGTTTTAGGGACTTAAATTATCGTCTATTTTCCCCTAAGGGAAAGGAGAATGGCTTTCCCTTTTGGTGAATAAACTTTAACATAGGAGCAAATACTATTCACCACAGTTCACAAGAAAGGAAATTCCCAGCTATCTATTTAGTATTTGGCTATGCAAGATATATGCTTAATTTTAAACCTATGATAAATATGCCCATAAAAACCCCAGTGAATAAAGAGTTGTGTTTTCCATTAGACAAACTAGGTATCACTCTTCCAGAAACATAGAGTTGTTTTTATAACTCTATCCTCCGTATACAATAAAAGGCACTAAGTTAACCCATAGCAACCAATAGGATCTTTGCTTTTAGACAGGTGACTGCTACATTCTAGCTTCTTATTGGTTGCTATGCATTACTGCTCCTGGGCAAACTTTTATTACATAACCCCCTATATGAGGTATGTACAAATGGTCTTTAGTATAGAGAGAAGGTAAAAAAAATGCACCTTGAAAATGCAGAAAATGGGGTCCAATTCACAGAAATGGTAGGCAACTTAATTCTGCTACTAAGCCCCTTGGCATTTGATCTCATGTGAAGGGCAACACTTGCACGCAAATGCCCCTCTCTACCTGTCACTGCTCCTTGTAATAAGGACAAGCCTGCAATTGAACATGAATAAAATGGAGGAATGACAGGTGGACCTCTGCCAAAATCCTAGCTTGACAACTTGAGCACTGTGATCTGTCTTTCATTGTTTTGTATGCTGTCAATAGAGAACTAGTTGATCATTAGTATAAGGAGCAGTAATGAATAGTCACATCTCACAAATGTTCTCTGCCTCAGCAGCAAACAAAATTTCAAGTGTGCCTGGGGCCTAGTGTGTAAGTACCTAAATAGGCATTTCTGTGTATGCTGCCACTGCTGCTTTGGGACCTATATAATATTTTTAACAATTCCATTTTACCTGCCCTTCACTTTTGTCTGGGGCTTTATCTTTTTCTTCAGGAAGACCCAGCCTTTCCTAGCCATGCTGTAGGGGTGAAAAAATAAACAAAAAGACAAATAAATGACACAAACCATCTCTTGCTGTTCCAAGTACATACCTACTGCTTTTAAAATAACTCTGCCAGCTCTCATCTATATCATGCAATCTCTTCTGTGTTTATGGGATTACATTTATTGATATGGAGGTAGAAACTCCTAAAGGGATCCTGTCATGGGATAAAATGCATCAGTTAATAGTGCTATTCCAGAAGAATTCTGCACTGAAATCCATTTCTCAAAAGAGCAAACAGATTTGTTTATATTTCATTTTTAAATCTGACATGGAGCTAGACATTTTGTCAATTTCCCAGCTGCCCCAAGTCATGTGACTTGTGCTCTGATAAACTTCAATCACTCTTTACTGCTGTACTACAAGTTGGAGTGATATCACCCCCTCCCATTCCCCCATTCAGCAGCCTAACAAGAGAACAATGGGAAGGTAACCAGATAACAGCTCCCTGTTCAACAGCCTAACAAAAGAACAATAAGAAGTTAACCAGATAACAGCTCCCTAACACAAGATAGCAGCTGCCTGGTAGATCTAAGAACAGCACTCAATAGTAAAACCCATATGCCACTGCATACTATTCATATACATTGAGAAGGAAAAAAAAACAGCCTACCAGAAAGCAGCCCCCTCCTAAAGTGTTGGCACAAGTCACATGACATGGGGCAGCTGGGAAATTGACAAAATGGCTAGCCCCATGTCAGATTTCAAAACTTAATATAAAAAAATCTGTTTGCTCTTTTGAGAAATGGATTTCAGTGCAGAAGTCTACTGGAGCAGCACTATTAACTGATGCGTTTTAAAAAAAAAAAAACATGTTTTTCCATGACAGTTTCCCTTAAGATCTCTATAAATTAGCCACAGAACAATAAAAAGAAGTTTCATAACTATGTCAATATAATGGCAATCCCCCTACATATAATTACAGGTATTGTTTCCAGACCTAGAAGCCGGACCAAGCGTCTAATTACCCCAGAATATAGGCAAGCTTTATTTAAGCAAGAAGATTAATGCTTGCTGTTATTTAATTATGATAAAATAGTACCTTTCTGCCATAATCAATAATATGCTGAATACTAGTAACACCCCAGAACCAACAATGCATTGTCAAAAAAACCCAGACCACCAATTTAAAAAAAAAAAAAAACTTTTATGGGGGTCCCTAGTGCCACAGTTTTTTTAAGAGGGCCCTGACCATTTTTTAAAACTTGTGTGGGGGGGGGGGTTACAGTCTTAGTGCTTAGATCTGTGTGGTCTTTTAACTGTAGTGTGAAGTGGGCGGGATCTGAGTTGGGGCTTGTGGCTGGGATGGGCAGCGCCCAGGGGGCCCCAGAAAATTTTGTTGTACGGGTCCCGTGATTTCTAATGGTGGCCCTGCAGACCAGACAATCAGCAATATATCCTACTGATTCCAACTTCCAATCAAACTAACTGTCATCACTATCTGCTGGGCAGATCAACCCAGAAGTTAGGCACAATTTAGTTAAAAAGTTATATTGATGCTTATGTAATTTTTTTTTTTTTTTTTCAAACCTTGCTGCTATATAACTATAAAAATATATTATTTGACACTCCTGTTATTATTGGGGTACACACTGATGTCTGCTGGATATAAGGTGGGCTGCACAACCAGCAGCAATCTATCCTACTGATTCTCCTTTCAACTGAACTAACTGTCATCATCTACTGGGCACAGATTTGTATGCTAGGCACGGCAAGATAACGGTGAGGCTCCTGGAAAAGGAGGATTATCTCCATCGGTTAGTTCGGTGCGTGCTGCCCATTAACCGTGATATGCATTAATATGATGCTAATATCTCTGTTTATGTACAGAACTTGTTGCCTCAGCCGGCTGCTAGTTAAAGAGATACAGACACCTGAAATTAAACTCTTTTTTACATCTATTATAATATTGGCTTTGAATAAAGCTACTTCTAACTTTGCCATAAAGTATTTGCATGATGCTTTTACATTACCTGTCTGGTCCCCTGTGTTTCTGTATGAGGGGGCTGCCATATTTGTGCAGCAGGAGTCCGTTATCATTAGAAACTGTAACTATCAGGCTGAGATGGGACAGCCATGTTGGCAAAGTCAGAGTGTAAGAGAGTCAGGTTTAGGAATTTTTTTTTTAGTGTCAGTATCGCTTTAATCAACCCAGAAGTTAGGCTGAATAATTTAAGAAACATCTGAACTTGTTAAATAGGTGACTTTGTTCAGCCCATTCTACTGTTTGATAAAAACAAAATCTCACCTGTCTCATGCCAGCTGAAATAATTGTCACAGATCAGCCAATAGCTAGATGTGGTTAGGCTTTAGAAAGGAGGGCTATGTACATAGGTCAGTACAGTAGGGCAGAGACAGTTTCTACCTAGTAATAAATGACACTGCATATTAATCGTTGGTTCCCATGCACAGCTTGAAGCTATACCAGTGAATCCCACTGGTAACATCAGGAATCACTGGCCTGACATATTCAGCCGAATCCCGACATACAACCTACAGAAATACCCCAATAATGACCGACCATTTCTAACATGCAGCACACCCTCTACTGGGAAGTCATTGGCTGAGACATGCTGGGATGGGACAAAGCAAGGAATCTGAGTGAAAAATCTCAGAAAGAGGTAAAATGGAGGAGAACAGATTTGACACGACAGTCAGATGAAGACGCAACATGTGGCGCTCGCATCTGACGGGTGCGTTGTGTTGGATGCATATAGTGTGTAGGTGCAATATTTCTATTACTTATGTTATATTCAGGTCATCCGTCTTGTCGCATGCACTTCCTCTCAGTGCATTGGAGTTCAGCCCTAAGGGCACAGACTTTCAGTTATATGATGAATCAGGTATATTATCTGAATATTTTTTCCTTTTCAGGGAAAAAGCTCCTAATGCAACAGGAGCTTAGTGTTATGTTTTGGTAGCCAACGATGAGCAGAGTATAAAAGTACTTTATTAGTAGGTTCATGCAGCCATTACACTTCTGTTGTGTTTGGTAGCCGAGGATAAGGAGAGTATAACAGTGCTTTATTAGCAGGTCATGCAGCCCTTACATAACAGCATTAAGACTTACTTTCACTTTCAAGTTGTACAGAAAGTCATATGTATGCACAGTGCCACCTGCAGGCCATTTGTATAAACACCACAACTTCAACAGTAACTTGAACTCTAACACACTAAGCAGTATAGAAAGTATTGTATATGCACCGTATACTCTTGTGCACAGTGACACCTACAGGCACCTTACACAAACACCACACCAGGCCCGGACTGGCAATCTGTGGGTTAGGGCAAATGCCAGATGGGCTGCTATAAGTTGCCATAGAAAGTCAGTATTTAGTGGGCTGGTGGGGACTGTTTGGGCCTCTATGTGGGCTGATTGGGCCTCTGTGTACCTGAAATGCCAGGGCCTATTTTGATTCTTAGTCCAGTCCTGCAACACACTTACCATTTCTTTTCAGCCTGGGGTGTGTTTTGGTTTCACTGATTGCCTGTAAATCTTAAATAACCAAACTGAGATGCATGAACTTCATAAATACCATTATTCTAAGTTTAGTCAAGCCTGTCACTTCAGAGTGTCTGAAGAGCTACAACTGGGAAGTGATTACTTTTTTTTTGTCATGTTGCATGGCTGGTAAATTCTTCTATATTGCAACTTACAAGAATGGTAATATTGTGGACATTCTTTGCAATGTTGCATGTAGCAACCACACAAGTAATCATAATGTTGGTTTTCTGTAACGTTTTATGTACATCATATGCTCTTTTGCAGTTAATCCTTTTCTCCATTTCCCCAGTTTAAACCATCATTGAATGATACAGGTTGGGTTTATTATTATGTGCACTTATGCAGTTTATTTTCACTTTGCTGCAGTTCATTGCAATGCAGCTTCTTAGCATATTACTGTATTATACAGCTCATAATTACTTCACACAACCTTAAACCAATGGATACTATATTCTGCAGTTTTTTCTTTAATATATATATATACCACATATGAAGACAGGTGGAGACCCAAATACATTCTGTAGTCTGTTTCACCAGGTTATAGCTACTCAGTACGTTAAGTATACTGTATGTCCAGTGTGCTTTTCTGCAGATCATATTTGCAAGTATATGAATACTGAATACATTCATGCAGTACTTTTCACCACATTACCCCTACTCCATATATTAATGTAACCCCTTTTTGGCTGTATTAGACCAAAACCAACTAGCAATGATAGAGCATGGGCTACATGCGACCCTCTTTCATCATGTAGGGCTTTCGCTAAGGGGAAAATACACATGTGAGGTAGTTGAACTATGACTCAATACTGCCAAATGTGTAAAATAACAGTTGTTGGACGCCAGGGGTTCTTTACAAACAGGTAGAACAGGCTTTATTTACGTACAAAGCACCACAGGGTTAATGATACTCACAACTGAGGTAGATCATATGCCAGGTACATTGGTACATTCAGAGATGTAGCAGATACAGCAAGGAAAAGACACCCAGGTAGGATTAGTAAGTTGGAGTTGATAGGATCACCATCCAGGATATCAGTACCTCATGTGGTCCGGATCCCTACAGCAGACGTGGATCAGGGATAAGAACACTGCCTGAAGTCCCTTGTCAGTACTGTGGTCCCTTCACTACAGGCAAAGTAGAGCCTGGGGGAGAGCTACTCCCTTCTATCCTCCTTGGTGGAGCTTGAGCTGCTCGTGCTAGCATTCCTCTCTGACTCACTTCCACTAGAAAGTGCTATAAAGAGATATATCCTATACACTGGCTTTACCTCGTTCACGGGGTCCCTGTATCCCCGACTTCTCTAAAGGTGGTTGTCCCTTTAGGGCCTTGTTACTTCTGGGGTCTTGACTCCAGGCTCAGTGGAACCTCTGCCCAGATCAACTGCTGCAGGCCAAAGAGGAAGTGCCCCTCCCTGCAAGCACTTTTGTTACAGCACTGCAGGGAGTGGTCACAACCTATAGCCAATAATTGTTACAAGTTTGTTACATGGGATTTAACCCAGTAACAGGAAAAGGGAAAGTACTGGTAAGGGAATGAAGCCATAAGGGCCATTCTTCTTATGGGTCCCTACATTAACACTGGGTATATTTCTGCAGACCATAGTTACAACTACTAAGGGGCAGATTTACTCAGGCTCGAATTTCAAAGTGGTAAAACTTCAAAATCCGACCATAAAATTTGATACTTCGAAAATGGCAGTTTTCGATCGAATGCAAACCGTTCGATCATAAGATTTCATAGTTTGATTAGAAGGTTTTGATTATAGCGTATAGTCAAATAGGATCGAAGCTGACGGTGCCACATTTAAATTTGATTCAATCGATTCAAATTGTAATGCCCCACTTCCTTTCTGTCATTTTTTTCACACAGGAAGTCCTCCAGTTGCCATTTTAGGTGTATTTGTGTGATTATTGCACACTTGCTATTTTGACTACACAGGTGGAGGAGGTGTCTGAGGCAAGCTGAACTTTTTTTCCTGAAAATGGCTGGATTGAGGAGGAGGAAGTGGGGGAATGCCTCTCCAGCCCTGTGGAGGTGCCCACGGTGACTGGATCCCACACTATGTGGGATCTTAGTTGCTGCAGGAGGGGGAGAGAGGGGGCCATTGCTGGGGAGTCACTGGGAGGGGTTCCTGGGAGAGGAGGAAGAGAGTAGGGGGTCCCATAGGGGGGGAGGAGTGGTCAGATGGGGGGTCCTGTAGGCGGGGAGAGAGTAGTTTAGGGGGGTCCCATAGAGGGGGGATGAGCATAGGGCAGAGGGGTCCCATAGAGGGGGAGGAGCATAGGGCAGGGGGGTCCCATAGAGGGAAGGAGGAGCGTAGGGCAGGGGGGGCCTGTAGAGGGGGAGGATCGTAGAGAAGGGGGGAAGTGGGGGATCGTAGAGAAGAGGCTCAGAGAGGCTCCCCCAGGAGGAGGCCACAGAGGCTTCCTAGCAGCGAGGAGAAGGAGCCAGCAGCACCAACTGCCTCAGAGAGGAGATTGGAGGAGGAAGAGGATGATAATGGCAGAAGAGAGGAGGGCCCCAACAACAAAATGACCGAAAGGTTTTCCAGTGACAAGAATGGAGCACTGGTGGATGAGGTGTTAGCGTGATGGGTTGTGCTGTTTGGGAGTCAGCCCCATCAAGTCAGAGCTGCCAGATGCTACTCTGGCAGCACGTAACAGACAGAGTGAACGCTGTAGGCACTGTGCACAGGGATCGCCCCGCTGTGTACAATCGCTTCAGTGACCTGAAGCGTTGGATAAGGGCAAAGCTAGTTACCAGGAGAACAAAAGCCCAGAAGACCTGTGGAGGGGGTGTCCCTCCACTCAGGCTGAAGCCCTACGAGCGCCTGCTTCTGGACACTATGGGCAAAGAGGTCTGTGAAGGCCTGGACACAGACTGGAGAAGTAAGTAGACTTTTATAGAAACAAACATGACTACTTTTTTTACACATTCACATCATTTGGATAAATGTCTAATTTCCCCTTTAGCATTTCACTTCTATGGTAAAATTTTGCTCCTGTTTTGCATTAGAGAAGTTTCTTCTCAAGTTTAACCACTTCATCTCCCTTGCTGTGCCATTATAGATTGAAGTTTAACCATTTCATCCCCCTTGCTGTGCCGTTATAGATTGAAGTTTAACCATTTCATCTCCCTTGCTGTGCCGATATAGATTGACGTTTAACCATTTCATCTCCCTTGCTGTGTCATTATAGATTGAAGTTTAACCATTTCATCTCCCTTGCTGTGCCGTTATAGATTGAAGTTTAACCATTTCATCTCCCTTAGGGCTCCTACACACGGGCGTTTTTACCTGCGCTCCCCTGCGTTGCGTTTTGCTGCGTTCAAACGCAGGGGAGCGCAGGTATAGATGCACTCAATTATTTTCAATGGGGCTGTACTCACACGAACGCACGTGAGCGTCGAACGCAGGAAAAATGCAGACTGTTGCGTCTGAATCTGCGTTCGGCGCTTACACGCGTCTCGTGGGTACAACCTCATTGAACAAAATGAGGTGCGTCTAGACCTGCGCAGGTCAAAAACGCCCGTGTGTAGGAGCCCTAACTGTGCCATTATATATTGAATTTTAAACACTTCATCTCCCTTGCTGTGTATTATAGATTGAAGTTTAATCATTTCATCTCCTTTGCTGTGCTATTCCACTGGAGTTATATTTGGAATAAGAAAAAATATATAATTGTAGTGGGTGGGAGGTCTCTACACCAGGGTACTAGCCAAATACACTTGCAATTCTATATGATTTTGTCTTTTGATACCCTTTTGCTTTCTTTATTCACAATTGCAGCCCCATAGCAAACATCGTGGCCTGACTCGGGCAGTGACCAGGACCAGGATGACGTTGCTCAGCAACCCCAGGAAGCACTTGCAACTATTCCGACACAATACTTATTGTTCCAACACAATACCTGGCCAGCACTGACCTAATACTGATGCTGATACTTTCAAACAGCCCATATTGTCATATATATATATGTGTCATTTGTATATCATATTGATTGTTATATTCTTGTTCTGTACATAGGGCTTCTCAATGTTCTGTACATAGGGCATCTCAATTTATGTTAACTTTCCCAGCATGGACACAGGGGTGCACTATGAATCTCATGCAAGAAATGCTTGCCCATAATCCACTAAACCCTTTGTGAAGCTCTGCCCTTTAGTGGTCAGTGGGGGCTGCTACATATTGAAATGAATGTTGAAACTGCATTCCTGTGTGCTACAGCTAGGGTACATGTTTAATTGGTTGTAAAAAATGTTTATGTGGTGTTCAAGGAAAACAAACTGTCACAAATCCAAATCAAATTGTCTTTTTATTCTTATAAAAATTTTGTCTGTAAACCCACAAAACAAAAAACTATGTCTGTTTCTTTTTTTCACTTTTGCTAAGGTGGTTTCCAAAAATGCAATACACATGGATAATGTCATTTGAAACACAGAGCAGGTACATTATTTTTCAGGGTATATACCAATCCCCCTTTTTTGCACAGTTAACACTTTAGTTCAGTGATCCCCAACCAGTAGCTCACTAGCAACATGTTGCTCTCCAACCCCTTGGATGTTGCTCCCAGTGGCCTCAAAGCAGGTGCTTATTTTTGAATTACTGGCTTAGAGGCAAGTTTTGGTTGCATAAAAAACAGATGTCCTGCCAAACATTCTCTCCTGTAGGCTGCCAGTCCATATAGGGGTTACCAAAAAGCCAATCAGAGCTCATATCTGACATCCACATGGACTTTTTCATGCTTGTGTTGCTCTCCAACTCTAAATTTGAATGTGGCTCACAAGCAAAAAAGGTTGGGGACCCCTGCTTTAGTTCAAAGTCAGACAACAGAAGAAGGGATTAAATAACACCAAATGCATCATTAACTGACATATAACCCCCATAACAACACCAACAGATTAAGGCCAAACTATAGACATAGGTATTTGTGCATTTCAGTCATTATTGAGTTTATATAGATGAAGGCTCCTAGAAAGACTCTACCTGATTATCATTAGATTGATTAGTAAACTTTATTACAACTAGGGAATAATAAGTTGAAAGGGTAAGCAAATGGCAACATTCCCAGCTGAATAAGATGCTTTGAAAGGTAAGTGAAAATATTGGAAAAAATCAGAAGCACAAAAATGGATTTAGGTATAAGGGCCTAACAAAATATGTGGCCTTCTTTGACCTTGCACACACCCTGATGCTAAAAACTATTTCTGTGGTTTGGTAAACATACAACTAAAGTGTGCATTGATGAGCCTCTCACGCACTCTTCTCTGTGGTTGGTTAGCCCTCCATCTGCCAATATACCCCACAATCTGGAGTTGAAGATCTTCATCAATATCTTGTACAAGGCCAGGCTGCACTGCAACATGACAAACACAATGCTGAGGTGCAAAACCTTCCAGGGGCAATAAAGCAGAGCACCCCCAGTGAGTGAGAGGCATCATAAGTGCAATTTCATCAACAACTTGGTAGGAGACATGCCTTCCCTTCCTTATTAGATAATTTATTAACACACATCCAACCTAAAGTCAGTCAGGTGCCATTAATTACAATTCCTGCCAAAATGACATAATTGAAGTAAAATACAAGTCCCAAGAAGCATAATGCATGTATTGTAGCTAGTCTATGCCAAATGCATGCACAATTCATTAAAGGAATCTTTGAAAAGGCTTTGTAGAAAATATAACATATAACTTACCCACAAGCCAGCCCTTGGTCATTTGTCGTTGGATGAAGAGGTGATTGGGAGTTGAGTGAGGGAGGATAGTAGCATCCTGGACACTTCCAGGAAACACAGATTGTTTTAATGGGAACGCTTACAATGACATTAGTGCTCTTGTTGATGGGGCGGTGGTTTGTGATCAATAGATGAATACAATCAATGAGTCATAAGTAATTATAATTTTAGAAAAAGTCCTGCTTTGGCCACTCTGGCTTGATGGAGGGGCAATGGACTGCATATTGGTGTAGTGTTCATAATTATCCCTCTCTAATGTGATAGCATGTTAAATCCCATTGGTTGCCCACTGCCATGTGAAGGAACAGGAAAATCCTATAATACTAACCGTAATTTTCGTTCCCTGGACTGAAACATGTCAGTAGGCACTAGACTTCCCGACCCTAGTGGGAAGAGCTCTCGGCCTTCAGTCAATGAGGATGGGATAGTGGGGCAGGGAGTCAAATTTATTGATTGCTTGCAAATTACTGTGACGTGGTGGGGGATGGACCCATTGGTTGCCCCTACATAGTTACAGTACATAGTTAAATTGGGTTAAAAAAGTCCATCAAGTTCAACCCCTCCAAATGAAAACCCAGCATCCATACACACACATCCCTCCATACTTTCACATAAATTATATATGGCCATATACTAACTATAAAGTTTAGTATCACAATAGCCTTTGATATTATGTCTAGGTTTGACAAAGGGCCCAGTGGAGGCCCGAAACGTTACCTCTTTTACTTGTGAGCTGAATAAACACAGATTCACCACTTCGGTTGTGCCACAGAATTTTGATTTGATATTATGTCTGTCCAAGAAATCATCCAAGCCCCTCTTAAAAGCATTAACAGAATCAGCCATCACAACATCACCTGGCAGTAGGGTTGCCACCTTTTCTTAAATGTTTTACCGGACGGTGGGGGCCATGGCTAAAAAATAAGCGCCGTGTGATGTAAAAAGGGGTGGGATACTGACGTTTTGGGGCGTGACCAGTGGCGTGTGATGTCAAAGGGGGAGGGACAATGACATTTTGGGGCGTAACCACGAATCAGAGCCTTCAAGAAGGGGACAAAAGGTAATTTTACAGGGGATTGGGGGCTGGCCGATTGGTCTTTTTAAGGGTATTACAAATTTACCGGCAGCTACATTGCCGGTAAATTTGTAATACCGGCCCCGGACTTGGCAGGTGTTTTACCGGCTAGGCCGGCCAGGTGGCAACCCTACCCGGCAGTGCATTAGATAACCTCACTGTCCTCACTATGAAGAACCACCTAGGCTGCTTCAAATGAAACTCCTTTTTTATAGTCTGAAGGGGTGACCTCTGGTGCGGCAATCCTCTTTATGGGTAAAAAGGTCTGGACTGAGAATTAAAATAGGCCCTGGCTTTTCAGGTATACAGAGGCCCAATCAACCCACACAGAGGCCCAAACAGCCCCCACCAGCCCACTGACTGGCATTTGCCAGAACCCACAGATTGCCAGTCTGGACCTGTCCCCTGCTATTTGTCTATAATCTGTCGTCTAATGTATTTGTAAAGTGTAATTAAGTCCCCTTGCAAGCACCTTTTTTTCCAGAGAAAACAACCCCAACCTGGACAGTCTACCCTCATAATTCGTCTTCCATCTCTCTAACCAGCTTAGTTGCACTTCTCTGCACTCCTTGCCATGTTTCAGTCCACGAAATGAAAATCACAGTATGATAGAATTTTCAGTTGTACTGACTGTAGGTAGAGAACCCACAGTTATCGATGTTACCCACGGGTCGGGCGGGTTCGGGCTGACCTTGCACTGTTCTTCACTGGTGATGAGCGGGTGCAGGTTGAGCTCTTCTCCTGCTATTCCCGCCCGCCACCTTCAAATGCAGACTTCCAACTTCCGGGAACTTCTTTTATAGACCCTGTGCCAATAGATAAGCCATAACACTGTAATTTTTCTGCAGAATGCTTTACCATACCATAGTAAACAATTCTAGAAGCTCTCTCTGTTTGTTTAGGATAGCACCTGGCATATTAGCTTGGCGTGACATCACTTCCTGCCTGAATCTCTCCCTGCTCACTCATAGCTCTGGGCTCAGATTACAGCAGGGAGGGGGAGATGGAGAGAGGAACAAACTGAGCATGCTCAAGCCCTAGCCCTGGAAGTTGATGCTGAAAACAGGAATTCTGATACAGAAGCTCATGTATACACAATAGAAGAAGAAATGCAGAGGACACAGAGCAGTATTACTTTGAGGTTTTACTGGTGTATTTATATAAACCTTTCTGATAAAGCTTACTTCATTTTAGCCTTACCTTCTCCTTTAAAAGTTAAAATACAGATTGCAGACCTTAGTCAGACAGACAGCAGGTCAAATAAAGCCTTTCTCTACTAAATGTGTTATTTGGATTGCAGACCTCAGTCAGACAGGGAACATGTGACCCAAAGCCTTTCTTTACTAAGGCTTCCCCTGTGCCCCCATCCCTTTGTAAGTAAATGCTTTGCTGATAACAGACCTCAGTTATACTGTACATGCAGCCTTAGGGCTCTTAAAACAAGAATTTTTTACCTGTACAGGGAGCGCATGAGTAGACGCACTTTATACTTTTCAATGTCATTGTATGAGTTGAACGCAGGTAAAATGCAACATGCTGCGTCTTAACCTGCGTTCGGCGCAGGCTATGGACACACAGGCTGTTTTCAGCAGATGTTTTTGGCCTGCGTATCTGGTAGGGTTGCCACCTGTCCGGTTTTGACCCGGACAGCCCAGTATTTTGAAGGACTGCCCAGGTCAAATAAGGAAAACCGTGCGGGATTAGCTTCATTGACTCAGCGATCGGCCAATCGGCGATCGCGTCGTCATAGCTCCACCCCCATGACGTCACGGGCCCGTCCACCCCTGTCCGGGTTCAGCCACAGGAAAAGGTGGCAACCCTAGTATCTGGGCTGATCTCAGCCTGTGTGTGACCGCACACACAGGCTGTTCGGATGCAAATCAATGGAGCAGGGGCACTGAGCAGATCTGCTTTTTTCATCCTGCATAATTACTCAGGCTGAAAACAGCAACTGATCCTCACCTGTTAGCGAGCAGAGCAGGAGAGCTTGTAAAGGCATTGCGTCACTATGGTAACAAGAAGCAATTGCCATTCTAAGCTCTCCAGCTGTGCTTACAAGACACAGTTTTGCAAACAGGCAAGAAAATGGGAGGAAAAGCTCAGGCTTCATGTACACTATGTCTAAGGGCTGGTGCAGACAGGGATATTCGGGGAGTTTCTGTCGCCTGGCGATTCTGCGAG
>CM044441.1:71117347-71177813 GCA_024363595.1 Xenopus borealis
GGTCTTGGTGTGTGAAGTTGCCTCATTTGCAGCCTACCAGCGAGTGAACCCCCACACTAAGAAGGCCTCTCCTATATGCTATTTTGGGTCTAGTCCTGAAGATTCGTGGGAGAACGTATCTCTTTCCAATACAGTCCAATGATCTCGGATCGCCTGTATGAGAGGTCTTTTATCGGGGCTATATGAAGTCAGCTGTTCTTGTTTTATGTCCTCTGTGGTGATTCCATTTTGTTGAAGGAGATCAGGAGTGTATAATAGAGCTCTCTCTTTACACACTGTTAATTATTTCAGTTTGTAGCCTCTCTGTACGAATCTGGAAATAAGTTCATCCACTTGGGTAAGTAATTGTAATTGATCAGAGTTATTTCTCACCATGCGTAACATCTGTGAGTAATGGATGCTTTGTTTTAGATGTGGTGGATGGCCAAGATTTGTGGTGAAGTAGAGTGTTACGATCTGTAGTCCTAAAAGTGGCCGTCTTTATTCCTGTATCAGTAAGAGACAGATCTAGGAATGAAATTTGATCCTCTTTAATGTCAGCTGTAAACATGATGGAAGAAGGAAGGGAGTTAAGTTCTTTAATCATAGTTTCAAATTGATCCTTGGGGCCAGTCCATAGAAGGAACAGGTGATCAATGAAGCGGTACAGTTTGAAGATATTTGTCCCATATTTCTGCAAGATGTGTGATTGTTCGTATTTAGCCATGTATAGATTAGCAAAGGCTGGTGCAATGCTTGATTCCATGCTCGTACCACTGGTTTGTAAATAGTAAATTAACTCAAACTTGAAGTAGTTAAGTGTGAGGCATAAACGTAAAAGTTCAATCAGGAATTCAATAAGTGGTCTCTGTGGGGCTGGGTGTGCTGTGAGAAATTCTTTACTACTTCAATGCCTTCTTCTGTGGGTATTACTGTGTATAACAAGTTATTGGGCAACCCTTTTGAAATAAAAAATAACAAAATGGTATAAAGGTGATACCTTTATTGGCTAACTAATATAATCATAGCAAGCTTTCAGAACATTTTAGTTCCTTTTTCAAGCTGATTACAATGAAGCTGTGGTGCTCTCTGATATATATACAACATTTAGCTCATAGATCAAATGAACAACAAAAAGGAATATCAAACTGTGTGTGAAGTGTCAAAAGTCATTTACGAGGGGATCTGCAAGAGATAGGCAGATAAGGTAGAAGATAATGTGGGTCAACTAGTTGACGCATCAAACACAGGAGGTTCGCCAAGGCGACCACAATGAGGTTGCAGCAAAAGGACAATAAGCAAGTCATTTACAATATTTCCTCCAAACAGCGAGCACAAACAGAAGAATCGGTATTAGCGTTGGGACTGAATTTCTGTCCGGATAGACCTACTGATATGTTTCAATTGGACATTGATTTATACCGCTTTTTTCGTTCATTAAGGTTAAAAGTTCACTTTTTTCACAAACCATGGGAATCACGGATAGGACATGTGTATGCTTGATGTGAACACTTTTGGTTTGTATGGAAAAAGCACATTTGTTCCACCTACTACATATGCTGCAGTGGAAACATATATTGATAACATAATTTTAGAGGTTAAAAATATTTGTCAGACTGGAAATGTAGGTCTAACAAGGTCACACAATTGTCTAAGCCACAGTGAGAGGCTTCAAAAAATCTTTCACAGAGAACAGATATCACCATTAAGCCCTCCGATAAGGGGGGCGCGATAGTGGTGATGGATACTGTACAATATGTTGCGGAGATCGAGAGACAGCTGGCTGATGGCCAGGTTTACAAACTACTGTCTAGTGATCCTCTGTTGGGGATCATTCGGGAAAATTAGAACCCTACTAGATGTAATGGTAGAATCTGGGGTGATCATTGAGAAACTGAGGAGTTTTCTGATGGTTAAAAATCCGGTTACTCCTACTTTATATATCTTACCCAAGATCCACAAGGATCCAGTCTGTCCACCAGGGAGGCCAACAGTGGCTGGTATTGACTCAGTATTCAGTCCTTTAGCCACTATGCTAGACAAGGTATTTAGTCCATTAATACAAAAGGTACCCTCTAACATCAGAGATACAGGACATTTCCTTCAAAGACTTAAATCATTTCGAAATGTGGGGGATGATATAATACTGGCCACACTAGATGTGACCAGTTTGTATACCTCAATACCACACAGCGATGGTTTGAAAGCTTATGAATGGATTTTGAAAGAAGGAATACAGTATTCTGCATTACAAGTGGATTTCTTTTTGCAGGCACTGGCGATCATATTATGTTGTAACTATTTTACTTTTCAGGAACGCTACTACCTCCAACTACGTGGAACCGTGATGGGATCCAATGTCGCCCCCTCATATGCCAATTCCTTTATGGCTAGGCTTGAACAACTAAACATATATCGTGATGAGGACTTCGTTGGACACTGTTTGGCCTGGTGGAGATACATTGACAATGTTTTTGTGATGTGGCAGGGTGACGTTGCCTCCCTTCAGCGGTTCCATCGTAGGATTAATGAGGTACATTCGTCTATCACTTTTTCACTATGCTATGATCTCCAAAAAATACATTTCTTAGATGTCCTGATATATAAGGGACAGTTACTTACTTCACTTTTTTCTAAACCAACGGACAGGAACCAAATTTTACATTACACTAGTCAACATCCTCCACATACCAAAAAATCTATCCCTATTAGTCATCCGGAAAGAGTAATCCAACAAGCCCAACAGCCAGATGTCCTAGGGACAAGAGGAGACAATTAATTAAAACGTATACCAACGTATACCATTTGTCACTCAATTTCACGATAATGAGGGAGCCATTGGTAAATTATTAGTCAGCTTTCGAGAGTACCGAGACTAGTTACTGATGAAAAGGAGAAAGAAAAACAAGAACAGATTATGCGTCACAAATTTAGAGAAAGAGGCTATCCGGAAAGAGTAATCCAACAAGCCCAACATAAGGCCAGATGTCCTAGAGACAAGAGGAGACAATTAAAACATATACCATTTGTCACTCAATTTCACGATAATGGGGCAGCCATTGGTAAATTGCTACAAAAACATTGGCATATTTTGGGAAAGGCCTATCCTCTGATAGAGGAATTTAGGACCCCACCACTTATCTCTTATAGGAGGGGTAAAACCATTGGGGCACATGTAACCTCATCTCTTATGAAAACCAAGGCCAAGGAGGTACATACTTTATGGGGTGGTAAATCGACAGGCATGTTCCCATGCTTGGGGTGTGCACAATGTCCATTTGTACTTAAAGGCAAAGAGTTTGTCCATCCCCAGACGGGACAGTGTATACAGCTACGAGGCTACTATACGTGCTTATCTAAATTTGCGATCTACGTGCTGACGTGTCCGTGTGGTCTCATCTATATAGGTGAGACTACCCAGATGGTGAAAGTATTTCGCAACATCGCTCCAGTATTGAAAGGAACAGGAGAAATTCCGGACTTTCACTGTGCTATCTTAGTGCTAACATTTGCGAATCGATTCGTCTTAGCACGGCAGAAACCATCTAAGCTCGCCCTCCAAAATACTCTGCGCAGGGGTCTTACAAAGAACAACACAGTAGGCTCGTGTGTTGCAAAGCAAGTTCCGATTTATTAGGGTTGCAGCAGTTGCTTATATAGCCAATATGACGTGTTACAAAAAGGTATGCCTTAGGCTAAGGGAAAATGAGAAGTATTATTCTGTGTGTCTGCAAAAGGAATATTCTAGAAGTTAGGAGAGTGGGGTGTGCAGGCATGCGTGATAGGAAGAGATAAGAAACATATTCGCCCAAGGGCATTGGGGGCTGCTCAGGCCAGCTGGGGAGTACGTGCCATATAAGCATGTTTTGCACAAAGTTTGAGCAAGTACAGAAGTTTCAAAGACAGAAGTTAACCCTTTCAATGTACCCTTTCAAGTATCAATTTGGGCAATATTTCGTTACCTGTTTCAAAACATTTTTTAGACATGGGACATACTGCAGATCAGCTTAAATTTATGGTTTTGGAAACTGTACCTCCAATGAAAAGAGGAGGTGATAGAGAACTTAAGCTAAAAAAGAGAGAAGTCTGGTGGATTAAGAAACTCAAGTCCTTACATCCATTAGGTTTGAATCGGGATTATGACTTGTTTTTATATCTGTGATGTTAACATACTGTATGGGTTAATATTGTTCTGGATGCAGATTATGAAGTAATTTCCTGTATATAACCTATAAACATGTGATACCTGTTTGGAGGTGGAGATTCAATATTTGCTTGAGAAAGGGCACATAGAGTGTCTGAAACGTTGCTGCAACGTGATGTGAAGAAATTTTAATACACTATTTTTGCAACTGACGAGTGCTGCTTCATTCTTTTCGACTTAACATTTCGGCTAGCACTCTAGCTTTTCTCAAAGTGCCCCCACAAATAAACAGCAACCTAATAAGCACCCAGTGGTAGGTTGCTGTTCATTTGTGTGGGCACTTTGAGAAAGGCTAGAGTGGTAGCCAAAACGTTAGGCGTTTTTTGTCACTAATAAATACAACTAACTTTTGGTAAGTCCTGAGAGTGCAATCTTTTTCTTTTCTTTTGTCCATTATCTAAATACGTTGGCTTTATGCACCCAGGCAAAGTTTACTTAAATACGAGTGTGCTGGCTTTTTGGATTTTTATATATATATATATATATATATATATATATATATATATATATATCCAAAGAATAAGGTCCGCACTAACAGGTCTTAAAACAAAACGAAAATTTTTTATTATATGGGAGACTAACGTTTCGGCCTCCTCCGAGGCCTTTCTCAAAGTACAAGATAGCACAATGTGAATGCATTAAATACTTCAAATGGCGAGAAAAGTTGGTCAGCTGACGTAACAATTACATCATCAAAGTGAATCAAAAGGTTCAACTTCCCAAAAATAAAAAACACATATTAACATATATAAACAAATTAAAAATTCAATATAAAGAGTGTTAATATTGTACAGCGTCTGTTTCAAAACACACCCCTCCAGAAGTTCCTTAAAAACAAATACTATGTAACAAATGCCAAACTTGATCGCTACTTTGTATATTATAAATTGATCGAGACATTCATTGACTAAAATTGTAATGTTACAAATAGTACTAAAAATTGAGCAAAGATAAAAGGTCTGTACTGAGGCTTATCCTAGTTTCGAGTAAATTAAATATTTGGAGCTACATTAAAATGAAATTTGTGTATAATTGAGGCTCGGCAGGGCTATGGTTAAATACATTATTTAATGCAATTCAAGCACTTATGTTAATGAGAACTTCTGGAGGGGTGTGTTTTGAAACAGACGCTGTACAATATTAACTCTTTATATTGAATTTTTAATTTGTTTATATATGTTAACATGTGTTTTTTATTTTTGGGAAGTTTAACCTTTTGATGCACTTTGATGATGTCATTGTTACGTCAGCTGATCAACTTTTCCCACCATTTGAAGTATTTAATGCATTCACATTGTGCTATCTTGTACTTTGAGAAAGGCATCGGAGGAGGCCGAAACATTAGTCTCCCATATAATAAAAAATTTTCGTTTTGTTTTAAGACCTGTTAGTGCGGATTTATTATTAGTCTCCCATAAAATAAAAATTTTTTGTTTTGTTTTAAGACCTGTGAGTGCGGACCTTATTCTTTGGATAGAAATTCTAGTTTTTGGATACTGCACCCAGGCATATTCGTACCAAGTGTCGTGAGTGCCAACTCTTCGATGGAGGTGTATTTGAAAATTTGAGGCTGGCACCCGAATTTGAGTTTTCTTTTTGACAATTTATTTTTTTGAATGCAGATACTTTGATAGGCGTGGTAAGCCCAAATTTGGACTGACGTTACCATCTCTGCCCCGAGAGGTATTTTAATGGTCTGTAATGGGCCCCACTTTACAAGCCGACAAGCATGGACCATGATCAGGGTGAGCCGATACAGGCCACTCCGGGGGCAACCTCCAGCGACGATTTAAAGTAAGCCTAAAGATGTCATCCAACATGGTGGACAAGATGCCCCAACTGACGGTGTTTCCCTTGAGGTGGGGACATGTATGGGTACGGTACAGTGGCACAGCCTTCCTCTTGTGCGGTAATCTGTCCCAGACATGGTCCGGTGGCTTGGGCAGAAACCTGAGTGGGTGCCGAGTTGTGCATGCTGGAGTTCCAAGGTCTCCGCCCCATGCGATACCAGCGAGAGTGAATGGAGGGCGATGGCGATGAGGAACAGCGATTTGAACCGCAGAGACGGAGGAAATGTGCGGCAATATTGAATTGATGTGAGCGCTAGCGCTAATCACCGCCTTTCTAGTAGCGAAACAGGGAAGTGAACCGCAATGGACTGGAATCGCTGTATAAACAACGGGCTGAGTGATCACTTGGCGGGGGCTACGTGAGTTTGTAAACATTTTAACAGATGTCAGCACTTAATGGACTGTGAAATGACTGGCCTCCACTGAAATATGAACTATAGTTCGGACTTTGCACGGCCATGGGACTGTTTTCACTTTACCAAAGCGATTCACTTATCCCTTGTTTAAGTCACATTATGTTTATATTTGAGATGTGATGGGGTCATATGGTTGGACACCTGAGGGATACTAACAATATGTTTATGGTCGACTGACAGGGAAGCACACCGTCACTCTTCCCATTGTCTGATTTACTGGGATCCACATGTGATTTTGTTTATTTCAGATCATATCACTTGAACACGCTAACAGGAAGTAGTGGTAATTAGAGGTGTATTTCACTTTGTGTTTGTTAATACTTATATGGTCACAGCATTTATACTTAATATGTGGAGAAACATGTCCAGATGTAGTTCTCCCTACACAACTAATTTACTGGCCGATCAGTGGTTAAAACTGGAGGCAACAGATAGTCTCATTAACATATTGCATGAAATAATGTATTTAGCCATAGCCCTGCCGAGCCTTAATTTACACAAATTTCATTTTAATGTAGCTCCAAATATTTAATTTACTCGAAACTAGGATAAGCCTCAGTACAGACCTTTTATCTTCGCTCAATTTTTAGTACTATTTGTAACATTACAATTTTAGTCAATGAATGTCTCGATCAATATATAATATACAAAGTAGCGATCAAGTTTGGCATTTGTTACATAGTATTTGTTTTTAAGGAACTTCTGGAGGGGTGTGTTTTGATACAGACGCTGTACAATATTAACACTCTTTATATTGATTTTTTAAGTATTTAATGCATTCACATTGTGCTATCTTGTACTTTGAGAAAGGCCTCGGAGGAGGCAGAAACGTTAGTCTCCCATATAATAAAAATTTTTAGTTTTGTTTTAAGATCCTCATTCTTTGGATAGAAATGCTAGTTTTTGGATGCTGCACCCAGGCATATTCGTATCAAGTGTCGTGAGTGCCGACTCTTTGATGGAGGTATATATATATATATTGAATAAACCTGAATCTTTATTCACCATACTGACCGATTGACTTTTTTCCAAATCCTGTGAGTGCCGGTACCTAGCACAATGTCTATTTGATTTTTCTAACCAGAGCACCCAGGTAGATGTCTTTATTTCAAGGTGTGCAGCCTGCACCCACTACTTATATATATATATATATATATATACTGTATATACACACACCTGGTTTATGTCTTAAAAAATCTTATAATTGGTTCAATCTACTCATTCCCGTGACTCCGTTCACATTAATGGACACAAATTTTTCTTTGAGGTTCAGAAACTTTCAAGCCTTCAAGACATTAATGTTGATGTTTTTTAATGAAATGTTTAACACATAGGGGGTTATAAGACTGAATGCTAAAAACGTGAAAATTTTTAAAATTTGTTTACTATTTTTAGTGTGAATTTTTTTTTAGAGATTTATCATACACCGAGGCTGCAAAAAGTCTGAATATGAAAATCTCAGACCTCCTGTGTATAAGTTAATGAGAGAGGTCCATATCCTCAGGGCTGTCATTAGAAATCACGGGGCCCCGCACCCCGCTCACCCTGGCATCCGAGCCCCACCCCTGATCCTGCCCACTCTGCATAAAAGTTAACAGACCACACAGACATCAGCGCTAAAAAAGTAACACCCCCACACATAAAAATTTGGGCCCCAAAAAATATTTAAAAAAAAAAAACCTTTGCGCCAGGGCCGCCCCTTACAATTAAAAAAAAATTGGGGCCCCAGAGAATATTTTTTTCAAAAAAACTTGGGGCCAGGGCCAACCTTACAAGTTAAAAAAAAAATTGGGGCCCGAGAATTAAAAAAAAAAAAATCATTGGTGGCAGGGCCCCACTTACAAGTTAAAAAAATTGAGGCCCCATAATTTTTTTTTTTTTTTTAATCGGTAGCAGGGGGCAATAAAGTATTAAAATTAAACATTGGTGGCCAGGGGATTTAAAAAAAAAAAAGACACATTGGTGTCAGTAGAATTGAACTCATGGCTTCAGGACTTCGAGTCATCTACTATTTTTGCTGCTTCAGGACTTCAGTATCGGTGCGTTTCGTGACATTGGGTATTTTTGCCGCTTCAGGATTTCAGTGTCGGCTCCTTTGGGTCTTTCCGTCGCTTCAGGACTTCGACTTTCTTCGGCACTTCCGCATTCAGCGCAGAAAGCAGCAGGACGGCTTCGGCGGTGCTCGGAAGGGGGCCCCGGCTCTTGGAGAAGTGCAACACTGCACTTCAGGCCGGGACACTTTTCCCCCCTGATGATGGCCCTGCCTATCCTAATTGGAAGTTATCATGGTCTGCGCTGGATTTAGCCCTAAAACCCAATCATTTCTGGCTTTTCAGCCAAAAATCAAAGAAAATTGTATGATTTGGGAAAAAAGACAGAAAAAAGTACCTTTCAGAGTGGAGGGCTTCTCCTGAAGCAAAAGTTATATGCAGAAGCATGAGCTGAGACCAGAACCTTGGCATCTGTTCTGGGTTTAAGGATACCAAACACATAAGGTACTCCACTAATGAAGAACCCCTACGACAGGGCTGGGCCAAGGGGTAGGCAACCACCTAGGGTGCATTCACTTTGGGGTGCACTTCTCAGGGGAATTTTTGTTTTTTTACTTTTCAGTTCACTTGGCTTGTTGGCCTTTATTAAAAGCATTCTAAATTATAAAATTCACATGCCCCAACCCCCTCTGGGATTTGCTTTAGCCTGATGTATCTGTATGGACTCCCTCACCCTGGATCGTGACTTGGAGCCTTCCAGTTCCATGCTGGCGCATTGATGCTCTGACCCGCATGTGTAATAGGCTGCAGGGCCAGCGTGAGACGTCAGTCAAAGTCAGTCATTACAAAAGCTAAAGATTGGTTAGGCAGAGAGGCAGAGAGGACCTGCTGTGCGTGCTAGAAGGGAGCATAGTAACATGGTAAGTTAGGTTGAAAAGAGACACATGTCCATCAAGTTCAACCTTTTAACTTTTTTTTTTTTTACCTGGCTAACTGCTAGTTGAGGAAGGCAAAAAAAAACCCAACTGAAGCCTCTCCAATTTTCCTCAGAGGGGGAAAAAAAATCTTCCTTACTCCAAAATGGTAATTAGACTAGTCCCTGGATCAACCTGTATTATGAGCTATCTCCCATAACCATGTATTCCCTCACTAGCTTAAAGGAAAACTATACCCCGAAAATGAATATTTGAGCAACAGATTTATATCAAATTAAGTGACATATTAAAGAATCTTACCTACTGTTAATTGGCTTTATAGTTTGTTAGTTATGTTTGCGTGCACCGTTGGATCCTTTTTTAAAATGGCTATTTTCTATGTATGATTACCAAATGGTATGGTGTATTATTATGAAAATGGTTTATTTACATGAAGCAGGGTTTTACATATGAATTGTTTTATGCAATATCTGTTTATAGAGACCTACATTGTACAGGGGTATAGTTTTCCTTTAAAAGCCATTCAACCCATTCTTAAAGCTATCTAATGTATCAGCCTGTACAACTGATTCAGAGATGGATAAGGGGAGGCTAAGCAGTAACGCATCTCGCTGAAGTTGGGTTGCCCCCTGGCTGGTATGTTACTGGCCTGGCTGGTAAAAATTATGGTTGATCCCAATGTTATTAATAGGCCAGATGTCGATTGGGCAGGATTAAAAATCCCGTCGGATCGCGGCCGCATCTGTTCGTTGATGCGGTCCCACGATCCGACCGCCCGTACTGTTCAGAACGTTGGGCCCTAAGGCCCACGATCGGATCAACTCGATATCGCCCACCTCAAGGTGGGCATACCGGGGAGAGATCCGCTCATTTGCCAATATCGCCAAACGAGCGGATCTCTAAGTGTATGGCCACCTTTAGATTACAAAAAATCTTTTGAACCATGTAGTTATTGTTAGACTTTGGTTTTATTCTGTACATAGTTTTTCCTTATTTTTAACCTTATAATCATCTACTACCCATGACAATTAAATAAAATTGTACAAGAATTCATTTTGAGATAACTGAAATGTACGAGTGAAAACATTAACAAAAAACAACTGTTACAAGTGTATAGGCAAGTAAATACACAAAAGGAAGTGCAGGATAGCACAATACAAACAAAAATGGACCCTCGGTTTCAGGAAGCAGAGAACCAGACTACCGCAAGCAAACAGTGCGACATTAAATGATGGTGTAATTGAAGACTGCTGTTTGGGTATCGGTACCACAGATGAATGAACATATTTAGAAGAATGTTCACGAGTCTTGGTTATTTTAATAAAAATACTCTATATTTGTATTAGGAATTCTCGTGCCAAATATCTCTTTCTTCATATGTCATATTTGTAGCTGCAATAATATATAAATATGAATATCTTCTTCAGATTTTAAATTTTCAGTGAAGGGGTGTGACGAGCGAATTTCTTGTATGCTTTTTCTCGCGAGATTCTCAGTTGTCAGATTTCGGATGCTGAGTTTCCCTACCCCAGACCCACCTTCCGTTCAGCCTTTCTCCTGTAGCCGCAACACCACGTTACGGCTCCGCCCCCACTCTTCCCCAAGCCGCCGCCTCTGAATCTCGGTTCTGTGTTCTCGAAGCGGCGGATCGGTAGCTTGCGGCAACCCCTAGCTTTGTTTAACCAATCAGAGGACGGAATCAGGTCTTTGTATTTCTCTTTCGGGTTTCCTGTTACAGTGAAAGCAGACTGGGAATTCATTAGAGTTTTACCCGGAATTGATTTATTTTCACGTTCAGCCAGATCTCCTGTAACGTTGTATTATTATTCTTATTACTATATTTGGCTCGCCGGGACGCTATTAATTGGCGGATCGTGTGACTCGTGGAAAAGGCGAATCATTCCCCAGGACAAAGAGCGGAGGGTTGGGAAAGGCTAAGGATCGTTTGGAGCCCTTTCTCCCCTCCCCGACATGAGCACATCTAGCACTGCAAGCTCTGGCAGCACAAATACCGGTACCGGCAATGCCGCGGGAAGCAGCGGAGGCAACACCGGGGAGGGGGCGGAGGAGACGTCCAAGGACTCTGCAGACATAACCGCCTTTTACAGATCCGGTGAGTAGGCACTAGGAGGGGCGCTCCTACCAGCCTGCTTAGCTGCCTGGCTCTAGTTGTGGCTCAGCTCAAGCTTATAGTACCTGCTTTGGGGGATGGGGGGTCGAGGGTTTTAGTGCGTGCACAGTGGAAAGTGTTGTATAGATCATTTCTGTCTTACTGAGGGTGTTAGAATGGGTGCACATAAAGGCCCAGATATTCTCTAATGCACAGTTTATTGTTAACCTTCCAGCTGAACTGCAATTTACAGACTCATCTGACAGCACCAGGGTGTATGTACCCAAACAACACCATGGAGGCTTTCACAGTTATAATTTTTTTATTATTAAACTGTACTTACTGGGCTTAACATAAAATAGTGATAATTTAGCGTTTTATTCCTTTAATTGTCTCGCCTGTACCAATTTTTACTGTAGATGGCAAGCTTCCACTTTGGAGTCTATTTAGAGGCGTTATTTAGGTGTATGAGGTTACTTATTGACAGCAGGGCTTTTATGGCAGTGTGGAGGTAATACTCCAAGGTGTCAAATGGATCACTGAATAGGATGGCATGTCTGGTACTATGATTTTCCATGCAGATTCAGAGAACTGGGTTTTTAAGCTGTGAACAGGATTGTGTCATTCAAATGAGGTTTCTGGCATAGATGTTTGATTTTGAGATTAAAAATAGGAATAGGTATTTCTAGTTCACTGGGGGTTCCAATGTTAGCAGCTTCACCGATTTTCAGCATGAGAGAAATATGCACAAATGCTTGTGACTCCCACTTCTACATCATTGGATGATGTAATGCAGTGATCCCCAACCAGAAGCTTGTGAGCAACGTGTTGCTCTCCAATCCTTTGGATGTTGCTCCCAGTGGCCTCAAAGCAGGTGCTAATGTTTGAATTCCAGGCCGGGAGTCAAGTTTTGCATAAAAACCAGGTACACTGCCAAACAGATCCTCAATGTAGGTTGACAATCCACATAGGGGCTATCAAATAGTCAATTACAGCACTTATTTGGCACCCCAAGAACATTTTTCACCCTAGTGTTGCTCACCTACTCCTTTTACTTCTGAATGTTGCTCATGGGTTCAAAAGGTTGGGGATCCCTGGTGTAATGTGTTAAGGCCACATGCTGCTTAGTTCAACAGATATAGCTGTATAAATGCTTGTTAAACAAAGATGCTGTATGTAGCATTTCAGACATTTTTGGTTTCTGATACATTCTTTCCTTTTGGATGTTACCATGTTTGAATGCTCAAAGCCCTTCACTCCTTTTCTTTAAGTGGATATTATGTTATGCAATATCATAATATTTATCACTTTATCTCATCCTCTCTATATTATTTAATGCATAGGTACATAACCTTATAAATACATTATAATTAAAGTTTTTTAAACAAATCGGTATTATTATTGTTCACTGGATAAAATCAATAGCCTTTTGCTTTTAGTCAATCTGTTTTTTGCCCTGGGGGAGGTGCAGTAATGTTTTCTACGTTGACGTGTGTTCCATGCACATTACAGATGTTTTTGGTGCACACACCCTCCTTTGATCTTCTAATCAATAGGGGGCAATATCTGTTATTTCCATTCCTGGAAAGCATTCAGTACAAGGTTCCCTTTTATTGCTTTTGGGTGATAGTACAAGGTGATTTTTAGAAGCTTATTCCATATGGAATACACATGGAAACATGGCCAGATTGATCTATTAAGATGTGACATGTTTGCTAAATTCAGTTTCTTAATCTACATTTTTGGGATGTAAATAGTAGCTTAAGTGGTAACCATATTCTTCTGTCAGTTATTGAATTGATCATCATATTTATTGTTAATAAGATAAAATAACTTTCTAAAACCTATTTGAGAAGTACATATTTAAATTGTATTTATCTTGTTAATTGTTTGTAAATATCTATAATTGTATCACTGTTCATATTTTATGAAATGCATTGTACTGAAAATAAATTCAGTTTACAATCTCATATGTATTTACTTTATACATGTTTATTGTATATGGGATGCATGATACCTTGTATGTACCTGAGGAGAGATTCTAAGTCAACCAGGTCCTGTGTATCTGCTCTAACAGACGGCTTGTATCCCCCTGTATGTGCCGATCACTGGCAGGGAGACCCTTATCTTATATCTTTCTCACTTGTAGACTTCTTGGCACTTACAGGGTTAATCAGTTATAAGTTAGGCAAGTTATAATGAAGATTATCCAGTTCATGAAGCCTGTCTCTTTTAGTAGCAGTCAGGTTTGAGCTCTGTGCAGGATCCGATTGTAGGGGTAATTAGCACCACCAAAGATGATTGTAGACCCCCTTGTCCACAGGATGTGCAAAAGTAATTTCGGGGTTCAGTGAGCTGACAACTAAGTGGATTCCCAAGTACCTAAATACAAAATACAGTATATAGTGTATTAATGTTTTTCCAATTATAATATGCGTTATCTTATCTACTCACATAATGATCTCTTGGTTTTGTGCCTATAGTAAAGGTAACTGCTGCATATCATACAGGAAAAGGACTGATGTCTCTTGAGTCTAAAATGAAAGCTTTGACTTAAAGTTAGTCCCGTGGGCAGTTGCACTTACCGAGCAGTGTACATAAGAAGAACCTTATTAATACAAACATTGCTTTTTGCCGGTTTCTGCAGGTTGGAGTGGATTGTGACGGCGTCTCAGTTCCAGCGTGGTCTTTGTGTTGTAGAATAAATCGGCTAGTATATGTATCAGCCCAGCAGTCTGGTTTTCAGTACAGGGAGCCACGTAGTGAGTTTGACTTGGTATTTGGTTAAAAGGTGATATTTATTTAATTTACTAATAGGGGCCCCAACACGTTATCATATTATACATAGATATGCCCCTGAGGAAGTATGTATAATACGAAATGCGTTGGGCCTGTATTAATAGATTAAATAAATATCCCCTTTTAATCCAATACTGAGTCAAACTGACTGTGTGGTCCTTTTCCTGTATGATATTCAACAGTTACCTTTACAAAAGGCACAAAACCAAGAGAGATCATTATGAGTACATCCGAAAGCGCATATAATTGGAAAAAGCTTTCTACACTATATACCGTATTTTGTATTTATGTATTTGGGAATCCACTAATCAGTCAGTGCACCTGACCGAACCCCTAAATTACTTCTGCCTCTGCTTGTTACCCCATCCCATCTATATCGTAAAATAGGTGTCAGAAGGCAAAAGCAACCATATGTAATGAACACACACACATTTTTTATATATATATGTGTGTGTGTGTGTGTGTGTATCTAATATATGTTTAATTGTCAATTGGTTTTGTTGGATGTTAAAATATAAACATAATAAAATATATACATACAATCCGCAAATGATAGTTTAACACAAAAATACAACAGGATTTGTGTCCAAAGATAAATTGGAAAGCTGTATGTATAGCCCCAAACATATAGTTTATATGTAAAGAGGAAACTTTCATAAGTGCAAAGACAATTTTGTATCTAAATTCCTAGCATATTTAGGCAATGAACTCATTAAAATATTAACATTTTACAGTGGCATACTTTAAATTGAGAATGCTTTAGTTATGACATAGGTTTTGCAAAATGTATGAAGAATACATTAGCTTTTGTTAAAGAGCTGTTTACATATATGTGGGGGGATGGGTAAAAGAATTCCTCTGTAGTGTCTCATTTCTTTCACTTCAGTATATTTTCTACTTGAAACAGAAGTGTGAAACCTAGGCATTGTCATGGTTTTTAGGTGAATTAAGTAAAAATACAAAGAGCACAATATAATTTGTTTCTATTAGTTTTAAATTGGAAAAAGGTGGAGCCGTAGTGCATAAGCAATGTTTCTAGCACACTTGGGATTAATAGATTGAGTTGAGACAATGTTCTTTCACACATCCTCCTCTCTATGCTGCCCAAGTGTGTGTTGGTTCTTCGCCCTGCAAGAATTGTTGCTGTTTTGGTGAGCTTTCAGATCATTACTCCATTATTTAAAATGCTGAGAATAAGCGCTAGGGCTTTTTAAGGACTGAACTCTACGGGAGTCTTTAGTCGGATGAAGTTGGAACGACATAACAAAGGAGACAAGACTGATGTAGTCACAGGCATCCAAATAGAATAGAGGTGAACGTGAAGTCGCAGGTAAAAACTTCATGTGAACGCAGAAACAGCGTCTTCATCCCACAGTCTTATCATGTGGAGTTTTTACCTGTGAAGCTGCATTTAATGAATATAAACACTGTAATAAATGTTGTAAGACAGCAATCCTGAAGGCAAAGAAAGGAATTGAAGAGTTAATTGCGGCGCAGGCGAAAAGTAACAATAAAAAGTTTTTTAAACATATTAATAGTAAAAAGATGCATGTTGAGAGTGTTGCTCCATTAAATAATGGTACCAGTATGGTTGTAACAGATACAGAAAAGGCAAATGTGCTAAATCATTTCTTTTCCTCAGTGTATACAATAGAGTCTGAGTTCCCAGGCTCGCTTCATAGGTGTACTAATGACTCGGCTCAATCTAGTCAGTGGCTGACTCAGGATATGATTCATAAAGCTTTAATAAAAGTGTTCGACCAACCCCTATTTCTGATTTTCTCAGATTCGCTTTCATCTCCTATAGTGCCTATGGTTGGGAGGAAAGATGATGCCATCCCAATATTTAAAAAGGGATTAAGATCTCTATGAGCAGCAATCAGCATGGCTTTATGAAGGATAGGTCATGTCAGACAAAATTGATTGCTTTTCATGATCAGGTAAGTAAGATGCTGGACAGTGGGGAACAGTAGATGTGATCTATTTGGATTTTGCCAAAGCGTTTTATACCATGCCCCACAAACGACTGCTTTTTAAATAAGGGTCTGTTGGTCTTAATGAAGTCGTTTGCACATGGATAGGAAAATGGCTGTGGGATTGGTTACAGAGGGTGGTTGTTAATGGTACGTTCTCTACTTGGAGTAAGGTTCTTAGTGGGGTCCCTTTGGGCTCAGTATTGGGTCCACTTTTATTTAACTTGTTAATTAATGATTTAGGGGAGGATGTTGTAAGTATTGTATCAGTATTTGCAGATAACACAAAACTATCCAGCCCAATTAATTCCATCCAGGATGTGGCATCCTTGCAACAGGATCTTGATAAACTAGCAATCTGGGCAGCTAAGGGGCAAATGAGATTCAATGTTGATAAATGTAAAGTCATGCACCTGGTATGTAAAAATATTCAAGCCACTTTTACCCTTAATGGGCCTGCACTATGCAAATCCATTATGGAAAAGGACCTTGGAGTCCTTGTAGATGATACACTTGACAGCATCAAGGGCAAATAAGGTCTTGAGCTGTATTAAAAGGGGCATAGAGTCACAGAAGGAGGGGGGTCATTCTTCCACTTTATAGAGCACTTGTAAGGCCACATCTAGAATATGCAGTACAGTTTAGGTCTTTCCAGCTGACACAAAGTCACCCATTCCGATTAGAAGAAAAGAGGTTTCGCCTTAATATTCGCAAGGAGTTTTTTTTACAGTGAGAGCAGTGAAGATGTGGAATTCTCTCCCTGAATCGGTTGTACAGGCTGATATATTAGATAGCTTTAAGAAAGGGTTGGATGGCTTTTTAGCAAGTGAGGGAATACAGGGTGATGGAAGATAGCTCATAGTACAAGTTGATCCAGGGACTAGTCCGATTGCCATTTTGGAGTCAGGAAGGAATTTTTGCCCCCTCTGAGGCAAATTGGAGAGGCTTCAGATGGTGTTTTTTGCCTTCCTCTGGATCAACTAGCAGTTAGGGAGTTTAAAAAAAAAAGTTAAAAGGTTGAACTTGATGGACGTGTTTATTTTTTCAGCCTAACTTACTATGTAACTATGTTAGTTTTTGTAACCATTTGGATGCCTGCAAATACATCCGTCTTGTTTCCTGGGTTATGTCGTTCCAACCTCATCTGACTAAAGATGCCCATGGAGTTTAGCCCTCAGATGTTCCTGAACTCTGCAAAATTTAATTTCCTTATAGCAGTAAACAAGTCTGGGTAGTTTTCATTCTAGTATCCTAGTTTCCTCTCATTCTATCTCCTAACTGTGTGGCTAACATCTTTTCCACCACTCAGCAATATCCATTCATTTGGCAAGGTTCCCAATCGTTGGCCCTTGGAACAGAGACCTGTTGGATGAGGAGTGCATAAACGTTCCAATGTACTCCTCTTTCTATGGAATTTTCAAACCTGATACAACTGGGACAGTATTTTCACCAGGCCTTCCCCTTGTTCTTTTCCGTTCCTTATATCACGGCAAAGCCTAGAAATTGTTTCTTTATTCTTAAAACTGTGCAGAATCTGCATTATTTTCTCTGTTGTCTGACCAGGTCAACACAACTGTAAACTTAGAAAGTAGTTTACTTTTGTCAGAAAACAGGAACACCCTTATTGATTGTTCATCTGAATCTTATAATTAATGTTGTCAGGATAATTATAGTTTATAAATTATAAGTCCTGTATTGCTGAGACAGTAATATGCAACCTGTTCCCTGTTCTGTAAAAGACTGTTCAGTGGATACCGCCTCTAATTTGTATGATTAAACATATGTAAAAGGATCAGTCTATGTCAAAAAAAGGATTTATCCAAATTAGAATGCAATTTTTCAAAAAAGTACCTGGTATACGTGGTGAACTTAAAACTGCAAAGATATCCATCAGGTGAAAATATTATGTTTGCCAAAAAAAAAAACATATAAAGATAAATGTCAGCAAATTTCGATAAAGAAGCTCCCAAAGACACAACAGATGAATGGTAGGCACAAAGAAATGCTCAGCAGTTATACAATGAGTATGCTAGGGTACCAAGTGTCCCAGCAGACAGGCAGCTGAACTGTTTGTTACTGTGCATGTGTACAGTTGGAGGAACAGCTGATATGTCACATTTAACTAAATGATGGACCCATTGCTGGCAGAGTAAGCCACATACTAATAGAGCAAATTGGCAGCCCCGGATTTGCGGTGAAGCCACAAAGGGCTGGGCCCAGGGTGGAATGGCACCCAGCAGCATTGGTAGTTTGCTTGGTTCTGGAGTGCTAAGTGCATGATCCTATAGGAGGGCTTGTGCGTCAGGACACAGGGCTCTGCCACCCTTGGGGAAAAATCTGGCCCTGCAAAATGGGGTGCAAGAAAAAGAAATTGATACAGCATATTTGTGGATTTAATGTGCATGAATGATGTGAATAAATTATATTCCTAGCCATCTTGAGAATTGTTATTGGTGGCTATAGTCACAACCTAACCATTTCACTTTGTGAGTGACTGGATTCACTGGGTTCCCAACATATTCAAACCCACCTCCTATCCTTGTCCCTTAGGACAGTGACACGCTAGACTTTTTCTCCTCCGTAGAGACACAGATGTAGGAAAAGGCTCCATATAGGTTTCATTTTAATGCCCGTATCTGCTCCATGTGCACTGTTGGGCAGATTCTGTGCCTGTCAGCTTAGTGTGCCACTGACCTAAAGGACAAGGAAAGGTGGATTTACTAGGGGTACGGTTATGTTAGCCCCCCCCATGAATATAGTTGCAAAATATTTTTCATAAACCAGTGCTCCTTTTAGGAAAAAAAATTATACCTTGGACAGCTGAGATCATGTTATACACAATACTTGGCTAGTTCACCTAACATTAGCAAATACATGTCTCGTCACCCATACCAATGACACCATTTCTTATAGGTTACTGGACATGGGCAAAATTGTATCTGCTAATACATTGGCCCATTATGGTATTGCTACACGTCTGGTCACCTATAGCAACCTGTAGCAACCAATCAGCATGAAGGTATAATTTAGTGATTACATGTTGAAAAGCAAACATATTATTGGTTGCTGTGGGTTATTGCACCTGGGCAAAGTGTTTGTCTTTTATTTTGTATAGAGGTAAATGTTGTACAAACAAAAGTAATTGTGTAAACACAGCTCATGTGTTATTGGGGGGGTTTTTCATGTAGTATGTGTGTGCCCACCAATGACGGTGTACATACTTAGTTCTACCTGAAGGTTTGCCAGAAAACAGTTCAGCTTGCACAGTTGTCATGGGAAGTGTAAAGGGTATTCCATAAGCAGAACTGGGTAGCACATGTAGAAAGTGATGGATAGGCCTTCCTAACGTAACACTATATTTAGAACAGTGGGTATTGCCACAGCAAGCATTGATCACATAAATGAGATGACTGCATACTGTTGTGAAAATTTGTACCACATTTCTCCTCCCCTATTGTGACTCTTTGAGGTTTATAAAAGGCTACACAATATAGCTCTCTGTAAATAGGAAAAGTAATGTATTTTTCATAATTTTGACAAAATTGTCTTAATTAAATTAATTTTCTCATCCAAGCTATATCTGCACAATTGCATTTCGTTAACAGTGTACATTGTTTAGAGAGCAGCCTGGCTGAGTACATAATTATAATCTACTAGCATCAAAGGAAATCCCTTTTTGGCCACATCTCAGACTGCAGAATGGAAGTGCTGACCTTGCAACAACAACAGTATGCCCTGATGTATTCACGGAAACAGCACTGTTGCCTCCCCCTTTAATTTAGGCAAAAGATAATTGCATTTTTCATTTTACATGACCAGTGTCATTAATTCTGTTAATAAACTAAACTGCAAGTTCCAGGATTCTGTTAACAGCCAGCTTTGATTCTGAAAGTACATTGGTGTTTTATCTCGGCACTTCCGGAAAGGCAGCTGTTTTTTTCTCTGGGAGGCTCACTGCATTAATTAACGAAGCAGTTATGTGACATCATACGCAACACAAACGTGCTGTCCTGAGGCAATCTGGTAATTCTTTTACTGAGCGAATCCAATCCTTGTCTTCCTCTCCTCCTCCTATTTCTTCTCTCCGCTGTTTCCCCGCAGAAAAAAAAATGTCCAGCAGTGACTCATACAGTAGCAGCTTGAGCAAAAGAAGCCAGAGGCAGCAGCTTCACTACCTTTGCTTGCATTGGTTGCTTGTGATAATGCAAATTCACACGGATTGTTTACCAGCAACTGCCTTCATTATCCTTTCAATATAACTGAACCATTTGTATTTAGGCATCAATCCATCTACGTGCTGCCTGTGTTTGTGTATAACCGTGTGTAAATCTTATGTGGTTATAATTTGGTCTATTGAGGTTTGGGAAAATGCAGACTCATCGCTGGAAAGATGAAGGAGAATCAACACTAGGTTTGTCTACATTTCTGTTTTTGTTGCCTGATACAATACATGGATTCTGACAGGGGTATTCAGGTGCATGCATAAAAATGCGTCTCTGCCCTGTGAAAGAGGAAGAGGGTTGTATTAGTATGGATTCTGCCTTATCATGCTAGGAATTTTGTTTACTTTTCTGCATGTTGTGTAATTAATTAATTGGAGCATATTTGTACATATTATTTAGCCTAAGGCTTTTAGATGCATGCTCAAGATTAAAACCTGTCAAACAAATTGTTGTTTATCTTTGTAGAAAAATACCTGTAAGGAATGAGAAGGTACTGCTTGTCTGCGTCCACATTCTTGGGACAGTGGATGATAGATAGTCCTTGTTCTAATCCACCATCCTGAAAAGACTTCATATTGTCTGACATTTTTGTGCATATTTATGACAACACTAAGCTTTATTCTAGCTGGTTCCTGGCTACATTTCCTAGCAGTGCACCTGCATCACTGAGTCAGAATAAAATACACAATAGGTTCTGTTACATTTTGTTTGCTATAGTTTGGTTAGAAACACCTCACTGGGGAAGAGGTAAGCAATTGCTGCTTTTGCTGGAGATGATTTGAAAACCAAATATACTAGACAAATTGTTAGGTCAAACTACAAAATGCTAGACCAAAGGTTTAGCTATAAAAAAAAATTTTCAGTATATTTTAAAAATGATAATGTATTTGTGGTTATGTTTTCTAAATGCATAAGAAGGTGCATTTTATTGGGGTGGAAACACCTTTTATGTGTTTTTTTTTCTTTCTATGTTTGCCTACAGTTTCAATTGGGCGAGTTTAAAAATCCCGTTAGATTGCAGAGGATTGCATTGATTTGTTGATGCTGTCCTTGATCCAACTGCACATATTCTAGGGCCCACAATCGGAACAGCCATTATTGCCCACCTAAACTTGGGAATATTTGATAGACATTTGGAAATGTTGCCAAACTGGCAAATCTCCCTATGTATGCCCAACTTTACTCTTGTACAAATCTGATCTTATGTCAGATGGTTAAGCAGCAAGTTGCATGTTGGCACCTGGGGGCTTGAATTCCCCTTTAAGGGCCTTTGGGAAAAATTGCTTTAATAGCTTATCTGATGATGACACAATATTCAATATATATATATTCATGATATACCGTATGTATTAATGTATGCAATTAATTCAAAGTCAACTGTACATTTAGAGGTTTTCTTGAAAACGTTTCAACACTTATCCGTGGCTTCTTCTGTTCATCTTAAGTGGTAGGGAATTCCCTGGTATTTAAACCCTTGAGGGTAGTAAAGTCACAGATATCCAATCACAATGGTTCTATTGAGCTTCAGTAAGGTGTTGGGTGAAACTCGCAGATGTAAATGCAATCCATTCACAATGTATTATCACGGTATCATCATTGAGGCAGGTGTTAATCTTTCAGTGTACATGATTGTAGTGAAATTTGAATTTTTGTGAAGCAAAAAGGATGTCAAAGCTTCATTGTACATTGATGCCAAGTGGTGTTGCAGTTGAACTGAAGAAGACAGTTGGATGAGTGGTGAAATGTTATCAAGAAAGGCTCTAAATGTCTGGTTGCCTTTGACTTAATTCTACTTTCAAAACGTTTTTAATTATTCTTTATGATTGTTTTAATTTATGTTGATACCAAACCATCATTTATAAATATATTGTATTTGTATGAAGCTATTTCTGAAGAAATGGCAGACCACATCACTTGCACTTCTCTTTTACTTGAATGGAAAATTCAAAACCACTCTGGATCTTTTAAGACCAAAAATGCTCAGTTGAGTGTTTTCTTTTTTGCCAGAAAAACACTGGTTGCAGCATTTGCCATTCAAATTAATAGTAAGCGTTGGTAGGTGGTTTCAGACTTCCTACACCAATGCAGGCCCGGACTGGCCATTTGTGGGTTAGGGCAAATGCCAGAGGGGCTGCTATAAGGTCCCATAGAAAGTCAGTGTTTAGTGGGCTGGTGGGGGCTGTTTGGGCCTCTATGTGGGCTGATGGGCCTCTTGTGTACCTGAAATGCCAGGGCCTATTTTAATTCTCAGTCCAGTCCTGCACCAATGGAAATATTATTTATTAGTATTTGACTGTTTTGACTTTGCAGTATGCAGTGTGAGGTATCTGGATTCTAACTGGAGAAATTTTTATTATTGCATGCAAAATAAAGTTGTTGGTTGGAAAACCTTCAAAGCAAGCCTCAAATGGATTTAAATTTTATTTAAATGTGTATAAAGATGTGATATATCCCAAATAATCTGTAGCTAGGATTAAATTATTTTTAACACAGGCACCGTTGCTTGTTTGTCTCCCCAAAATGAAGAAAAGCTGTTGGTTTGCTGTAGTGTTTCAGCATATGAATGGCTTGGAACCAGGGCCGGATTTACATAGATGGATTATTTGTTTAAATTTTCATCATTGGGACAGAGCAATGAGAACTGGCACACAGGAAATTTAGGGGCAGATTTATCATTGGTCGAATTTCGAATTTAAAAAAATCCGTAATTCGACCAGAAGAACAGAATAGAAGGGAAATAAAATACTTCGAATTTGAATATCGTATTCAAACGATTTTACCGCTATTCGATTGGTCGAACGATCGAATAGTAAAAATTTGATCGATCAATTAAATCGTCCGAATCGAACGATTTGAAAGATTTTAACCCTTCGATCGAAT
The DNA here is from genome assembly GCA_024363595.1 of Xenopus borealis. Lineage (NCBI taxonomy): Eukaryota > Metazoa > Chordata > Amphibia > Anura > Pipidae > Xenopus > Xenopus borealis. The sequence goes on from CM044441.1 coordinate 71,140,708, forward strand.
TTTTACTATTCGATCAAAATTCGGCCAAACAACTTCGGCAGATTGAAACTGGCAAACTAGGCAGTCGAATAAAAATTTAAAGGGGAAATAATTCGATAGTCGAATATTCAAATAGATTTTTATCGAATTTACTGAATTCACTGGTCCAATTTACCTAATTTGCATATTCGAAATTCAAATCTATTTGAAAATTTTATAGAATTTTTAATCATTCGTGTGAATTTAGTAAATCTGCCCCATAAATTTCTGAACCAATGTGGGTGTGGTTGAGCAGTATGCCACCCTCTAAAATCCTGTGTCCCTAGGCCTAGGTGGCCTCTCCACAAATCCAGGCCTGCTTGGAACCTGGGCCTTAACACAATAATTAGACCTCTTGCCAGTATAGTTAAGAGTATAAGGGCCATGATGTAAGGGCCATGATGTAAGGGCCACGATGTAAGGGACACTTTGTCAACTGTGAGATATATCTTCCTGCCTTCTTCGACATTTATACATAATTGCACATATTTTGTTTCCCTGCCGCATCAAATGCTTCTTCCACATGGTACTTTCATGGAGGGAAATTATTGAAGTTGAGGTAGCTGACAACTTGCTTGTGTTGATGTGCTTTATTTGGCTCCTAACAACATGAGAAAAAAAAAAACAGTTTTTACAGCATTAGTAAGAAAATGATCTAGATTTTGAAGTATGAACTTTTTCTTGGTGGCTGATCGTGGAGATAAACTAAGTCTTTAATTGTAATAGGAATCTCTTGAAATATGAAAACAACAACACTCTGGTTTTAAAGTGGCACTTTTCAATGTGAGCTCAATAAATAGAGCTTGTGCTGAACTTTGTGCTTGTTGTTTTAATTTAGTAAAATCTGTTTGTTTTGTTTTTTGAGCTTAACAGGACAAACAACTGGACTACATTAGTTTCATGTGTTTTGGTGTTGAGTCCAGTTTCTTTAGACTTATTGCTACTACATACTGTATATCATGACTAGGATTAATGAAACACTTCATAGATGTTGATGAAGTAAAATTTTTTGCCCAATAAATATTACCTAAATTCTTTCTGACCCAGAGGGAGTCAAAACAAACTCATTGTATGCTACAATTCTTTATTTGGTCTATGTTGTTGTAAGTACTCGCTGTTAAATGTTGTCTTTTAGCAAGTCATTATTCTTTATAAACTTAAACATTACTGTTTTGCTAAAAATGAAAAGAATTTGTATTCATTGGTTAAATATTCTTTGTCTTTTTTGAAAGGCTAAATACACCATGGGAAGAAATTGCACAAGTTTTGCACTCCTTGATTTAGTGGTATTGAGTGTACCACCTGTGCTGCAGAATATATAGATTTACAGAGACCATGCAGCCTTCTTCTGTGCAAAGGTTATGGTTCTTTTAACAGCTGTTGGCTGGCCTGAGTCATCCTAGACAAGACCAAATGGTGTTCTAAACTGCATAGCCAACAGTGAGCTACACATGAAAGCACAAGTATAAACTTGGGGGTTTTATTAGCAGATTTTTTTTAGAGATGATTTATGTAAGCGTTTTTAGCATTCATAAAATTTGAAAGTAGTAGACAAAAAAAAAATATATGAAATATTATGTAGATTAGTTGCTGGTGTCTGCACTATCTTTATGAAGTCGAGGTGCAGGATCAAAGTGGTGTAGTATAGATTTTCAAAGGATCAGCACTCTCTTTCTCAATATGGCTGTGTTATTAAAATATGTGTTATTAAATTAAAGAACACTTCATTAACCATATTGAAAAGAGAGTGCTGATACTTTGAAATAATATGTATATATGTGGATAAGTACACCCAAAACATTTATATTGTGTTGATTTCTGACTGGATGCCAGCTGCTGTACTGCATGCATTAAATTAGACTTTAGGCACCAGAATTTAATTGTTCTGCAATAATTAAATTTGTATTAAGTAGGCTTCAGCACAGCTGTGTCATAAGTGGTAAGGGACACTGTGCACCATATATGAGATTTCAAATAAAAAGGTTATTGACATGTTTAACCTAAATGATGGTGGGTGGTTGAAATACAGAGAGTTGCCTTATTGCAATATGTACTATGATATGCTTCTCTGTTTAATTTTTTTCACTTATAGAAGGTTATATGACTTATACTTACTAATTAATAATAACTAATTAATATGTTTTTATTTGTAAATGTAAGGGTAAGGCCACACGTGGAGATTTCAGGGAGATCTGGCAACTAATCGCAGCAACGAATTTCCCTGAATAGCTTGGTAGCGGTGCGCACCCACTACACGTAAAGTCGCCTGCGGCGATGCGATTTTAAAAGTTGGGCAATTTTGAGCGACTTTTAAAATCGCGTCGCCGCGTGTGAATAATACAGATCTCCCCGAAATCTCCACGTGTGGCCTTACCCTAATTGGTATTGAAAGCAGTAGTAAACTCTGACTTGCCTTTAGAGCAGGGGTTGGGAACCTATGGCTCTCGAGCCAGATGTGGCTCTTTTGATGGCTGCCTCTGGCTCGCTGCCAAATCATTCAGGGGCGTTCTTTAAAAAGGAATTCTTTTTTTCTGTTTTTTCCCGCAAGCAATTATTAGTTAATTATTTCTATACAGTAATGGCCCTTCCTGTGCCAGGCGGAACCTCCCTCCTTACCCTCACCTGCTCCCTCTTGCTGGCAGCTTAGCACTACACTACAGCTTCCAGTAATAGCCCTTCCTGTGCCGGGCGGAACCTCCCTCCTTACCCTCACCTGCTCCCTCTTGCTGGCAGCTTAGAACTACACTACAGCTTCCAGTAATGGCACTTCCTGCGCCGGGTGGAACCTCCCTCCTTGCCTTCACCTCCGCCTCTCCTGCTCCCTCTTGCCGGCAGCTGCCTTAGAACTACAGCTTAAGTCAGGGCTGTCTGGTGGCGAATCTCGTCTTGGGGACGCACATCAATGACATCACTAACGCGACTCCGAAGAGAGGTGTCGGCCTGGTGCGTCGGTGTGGCTGATGGTCAGTGCTCACAACCCTGATGATTGGATTCTGTACTACTGTGAAGCTTCCTGCAGCCAGGTACAGATTTGGGGCCATATTTTTTAAGGTTGCTGCTGGGCTGGCACAGGTACATATACAGGTACATAGATATTTTTGGCTGCTGCTTCAGAGACTTATTGTACTTTAAAAGGGTTGGTCTTACATAAAATGCACACATTTACTTGTATTTAGTTTTAAACATATTGTATGGCTCTCACGGAATTACATTTTAAAATATGTGGTGTTTATGGCTCTCTCAGCCAAAAAGGTTCCTGACCCCTGCTTTAGAGGCTAGGCACTTCTGGTTCTGTAACATTGTAGCAGGCCAGCTGATTAACAGTTCTGAAGGAGAATTGGCTTCTGATACATTGATATATTCAAGAGGCAAAACCAGACTGATAACTGAAAATCTTGAATCTTAATCTTGAAAATTAGGTTCATACTATTTATACTATGAACCAAATTTTAGCACACTTATGTATTTTATTATTTAAATGCTTCTTTTTGAAATTCATTATAGTTATAGCTCAAGGTAGATAGCAGTAATGTACCTTAAATCTACAATTTTTTCTAGGGATGCACAGGATCCACTATTTTAGGAATCCTAAACCCCAATTAGTATATTCAAATTAGGTTAAGGTACAGTTAAAAAGATCACGTTGTTCGTGTGACATCATGTCACAATAGTTATTTTATTTTTTTAGGTTTGGCCAGGCACTTGGATTCTGTTGAATATGAATGTTTTTGAAAAAGCCTTGGATTTGCCCAAATCCTTCACTGAATACAGGATTCAGTGCATCCATATTTTTCCTGTACTAAAGTTTTTTTTTTGTTAAAGGAGAACTAAAGCCTAAGGAAAGCAGTAACTAGAAATGTTGTACATTTTGTTTTTTTGGCTTCTGTCCTAGCCCAAGGCAACTAGAGCCTTTTAGCAGGAAAGATTTGTGTCTTCAAAGTTGCCCTAGTAGCTTCCCATTTTCTTTTATGCTGATTCACTGCGCATGCTCTGTGCTGCTGTCAGAGACTGACTCAAAATATACAGTACACATAGGATATAAATGTCACAATATAAGGTTGATTAGTACTTAATGCAGATAGTTACTAAATGGCAGCACAGAAACCAGTGCAACTAGCATGCGAATGTAATAATCAACCTTGTAGCATCAACTTATAGTACAGGCCGACCTCATTTTCTGCTTGATTATTTGTAACAACCCCTAAGCTTAGCTTCTCAACAGCTGTTCAGAGCCCTATCCAAGATGTTTACCCCCTGTGACAATATTGAAGTCCTGGATCATTGTTGTTATTGAGAAGCGGAAACTTTTTTTAACCATATTCATTTTTAGGGGCAAATTTACTAGAGGTTGAAACTTTGCCATCAATGGCTTCACAGCCATCACAACACTTCAACAGACAAAAAGTCGCTCAGGCAACAAAAAATTTACTAAGTTGTGAAGTTTCATCCCAGGTGACGAACAATGGCGAATTTCTGCTAGCGCTACTTCGGGCAGAGCGAGCAAGTCAAAGCAAAGGTACCCTAGTGTTCCAATCTGCCGAGCGCAACTTTTTTACATGTTGCAGCTAATACATTACATTTACACTGATAACCACACATGTCCAGGGAAACATAATAAAGTCAATAGAGTTGTTTTAATGCCCTACAAATGAGCCCACTTTAAAATAATGTCCCATATATAAGAAAATGTATGGGGGAAACCGGGTACCCAAAAAAAATGTTATGCTTTTTTGCAGCCCAACAACCCTGAAAATATAACAATTTGCAATATTTACTTAAATATATTTATTTATACAGTTTGGTAAGATACTTTAATATGTCACTTAATTTGATATAAACTGTCTGTTGCTCAAGTATACATTTTGGGGGTATAGTATTCCTTTAAGCATTGTGTTAATTGCTCCACTGGGCTATTCCCATGACTTCTAAAATCAACATGATTTGAAATTGTGCACACTGGCATTTACAGTAAAATTCTCATTTGACCAAAAAAGTTCATACCATGCTTTAATGTCAAGATGGGTTTCCAAAGTAATGATACATCCAATTGAAATTTATATTGACTAAAAATTTGACTGGATAAAACATTAATCTTGAAAAGACATATACATTAATAAATATTAATGCATAAACTATTTTATAGTAAAAGGGAAAAGAAAGAGGAGTTTCTCTGGAAAGTTTTATACAACATTTTTATTTACACCACGTGGTCATGGTCTTGGCGCATTGGCATCCCAGATTTAAGTTTATCAGCCACGAGACAAAAGGCAGTGCTGGTCTGGAGACTATTGGTGTATGTATGATTGCTGTGCACCCCTCCATTTACTGAAAGACTTGGCCTTGGAGTGTGTATTTTGGTCCGCAGCTAGGACCTTTCTCAAGACACCTTTTACTGCTTTTAGTAGCAGTTACAAAGTTTACAAATAACTTTAAAATCATTTACATGTTTTCAATAAGGGCGTGGTTCATCTTTAAGTTAACTTTTAGTTTTTGAATGACCAATTCTAAGCAATTTTTAATTGCTCCTCATTATTAATTTTTTATTTAGTTTTTTAATTACTTTTCTTCTCTTTTTCTTCTGGCTCTTTGCAGTTTTCAAATAGGGGTGACTGACCCATCTAAAAATAAATGTATTGTTAATGGCTACAAATGTATTGTTGCTATTTTTTATTACTCCTATTTCTATCCTATTCATATTCCAGTCCCTTATTCAACTCAACACATGGTTGCTAGGGTCATTTGGACCGTAGCAATCTGGAGAGCTGCTGGATAAAAAGCTAAATAACTCAACTCATAAAGAAAGTACATTATTACACTGCATTTATCACTTCACTTCTCAGTTATAGGGGGACAGAAGTACTTGTATAAAATATACTCGGTGAAGCTGGTGAAACAGAGAGCTTGTCTGCAGCTCTCTCCTCCTACCTTCTCTCTGTGATGGGGTAGCTGAATCATTAATTTCATAAATGAGTAATTGCAACAAGAGTAGTGAATCACTGTTGTTAGCCCTCTTATATTTGAATTCTCATCTGGTGTGTGTGTGTGTGTATGTCAGCTGCATAGATGCTAAAATCACTTTTGTTTTGTCAGAAGGTTCAAAATGATCAGATTGATTTGAATGCATTGGCTGCCTAGTGTTGTAAAGCAATGCAGTTTTGTAAAGCTGAATTTATTGCCTCTTTGTGTCATCCTGTGTCACTGTCAGAGAAAAAAAACCCACAGCTTTGCTTTCGGTGTGACCATTTTAAAAAAAAGATATTGACAAGCCACTGCACTGCATCAGTTAATAGTGCTGCTCCAGTAGACTTCTGCAATGAAATCCATTTCTCAAAAGAGAAAACAGATTTTTTTTTTATATTTCATTTTTTAAATCTGACACGGGGCTAGACATTTTGTCAATTTCCCAGCTGCCCCTGGTCATGTGACTTGTGCCAGCACATTAGGAGAGAAACGCTTTCTGGCAGGCTGTTGTTTTTCCTTCTCAATGTAACTGAATACTGAAAAATGCAGTGGGACAAGGGATTTACTATTGAGTGCTGTTCTTAGATCTACCAGGCAGATGTTAGAAAGCTGTGTTAGGGAGCGATTATCTGGTTACCATCCCATTGTTCTGTTGTCAGGCTGCTGGGGGGGGAATGGGAGGGGGTCATATCACTCCAACTTGCAGTACAGCAGTAGAGAGTGACTGAAGTTTAACAGAGCACAAGTCACATGACTTGGGGTAGCTGGGAAATTGACAATATGTCTAGCCCCATGTCAGATTTCAAAATGAAATGTAAAAAAATCTGAGAAAATGGATTCAATGCAGAATTCAGCTGGAGCAGCATTTTTAATTGACGCATTTTGAAAAAAAAATCTTTTTCCGATGACGGGATCCCTTTAAGTTGTGCAGTTCTTTGTATTGATGCTTTTTCTTCAAATCCATTATCCAAAGGCATCCAAAAACTATTGAATGACATTACCCATGTTATATTGTTAAAGGGAAACTATTCCTCCCAGAATGAATGCTTAACCATCAGACCGTTTATATCAAATTATGTAGCCAATTAAAGAATCTTGCCAAACTGAAATATAGATATCTGTAAAGATTGCCCTTTTTACATCTTTTACTTTGAACCACCATTTTATGATATTCTCTGTTGTTTCCCAGAGATCACTTGACCTGAAATATCAGCTCTGTAACAGGAAGTTTGGGAGTAAAAGTGTGTCCATTAATTGGATGATGTGACCAAAATGTACGTGTGCCCTTGGTTTGTTTTTAGGATTGCCACCTGGATTTGCTTTCCAGGCAAAACTGCCTGCCCAGTTTTCCAAATTCTGAAAACAGGATCCCCCTAGATTGACGCATCGATAGGGCAGTTGTCCCTCTGTCATAGACACACCCTTAAAACACAATTGGCCCATCCTTCTATGTCATTGGCCCACCCCATTACATTACAGCCCCGACCCCCACTTGGAGTTACTGGCAGAGAAAGGTGGCATCCTAATATGTTTGTGTGGCAAAATATATACTGTGTGTGTGTGTTTATGTATGTATGTGTACATATTTATTTATATACATTTATAATTTGTGTGTGTATATTTGTGTGTGTATGTATGTATGTATGTATGTATGTATGTACGTATGTAGCAAAAGCATAGTTTAGGTACAGTATCCAATTATACTGTATCAATGACTTACTGAATGACACAAAAAAATACATTTGAGCCCTGCCTGGTTCTTCCTCAAGTTATGTGAACAGTAACTCAAATATCCCTAATCAAACAATGATATTTATAATCCAGAAGAGGAAATTACAGCATCTCTTAATATATGCTGGATGCAGTGTTCCATTCCTGTGAACAATACCCTAATAATCTATATATCTAATACATACTAGGGATGCACCGAATCCAGTAGTTTGCAAAAGATTCGGCCGAATACCGAATCCTAATTTGCATATGCAAATTAGGGGTGGGATGGGGGAAACCTTTTTTACTTCCTTGTTTTGTAACAAAAAGTCATGTGATTTCCCTCCCAGACCCTAATTTGCATATGCGTATTCGGTTCGGCCGGGAAGACAGATTTGGCCGAATCCCGCTGAAAAAGGCCGAATCCCGAACCGAATCATGGATTCGGTGCATCCCTAATACATACATCACAAATTCATCTATTAATCACACTGTATAAATAAATGTGTATATAAATTCATAAACAAGTAATATAATTTATAATCCTTATTGATACCATGGAGTTGAAGGGAATTATCCACCATACTCTGTTTGACCTTTCATTCCAGATCTCTTTCCCTTTTGATTGGGGGAACTGTCTCTAGCACAGTATATTTAAGTTGTTAAGGAGTTTGTCCCTGTTCCGTAAAGTGCTTTGATAGTGGTAACGTCATATTCTCCACATTAGGGGTCTATTTAATACACCTAGACAATAAATAAACCTCCCACAATTTAAAACATGTCAACTAATTGGTTATTAGAACAGTTTTCCTCACATCACATGTTTTCATTTTTAATAGTTTCGTCAGGGATACATGCTACACTGTGTATAACGAAACCTTTTTTTTCGCATCCCCATCTTTTAATGTGGCAAATTAGGTCACCGATAATCTTGCCCCTCCTATATGAAACGTGTGGTTGGGATATCAAGCCTTCAACCCTATCCAGAACACTGGTTGGAAATCCTCACATAGAATTTCATTTTCATTTGTTCAGTTTGGTTTTTCTTTACCTCAAGGCCACTCACCAACCTATGCACCCTTTGTAATTGACTTATTGGTATAGCATATCCCGTATGTGGTAGCTGTTATAATGTAGTATCTGGTTCTGGTCTGTAGGTTTTCAATAAAGCTTACTTTGTAATCCCCTTTGTCGTTATACCTCAACATCTAGGAACTGTATATCCCTGGAGTCACTAGTACAGGAAAATTTTGTTGACTGATGGATGTGAATTGATGTGTGTAAAATAGGGAATCCTCGTTTTTTTTTTTTTTTGGTTATTAAAAGAAAAATAGATGGTGTATAAGGTCCTTTTATTTGGTTCATGCTAAGTGGTGATTTATACTGCAAGATTTAGACATGGTGTGTATATTGGGCAGAGTTAGTTTTCTGCTATAAAAACAGTAAAATGTAAGTAAGGCTTAAATTTAATTAAATATTTGATGGAAACAAACTTCCAATAATGGCTAGTTTACACTACTAGTACACTCACTTTACATTAAAGGGATGCTATCATGGGCAAACATGTTTGTTTCAAAACGCCTCAGTTAATAGTGCTACTCCAGCAGACTTCTGGACTGAAATCCAGTTCTCAAAACAGCAAACAGATTTTTCTATATTCAATTTTGAAATCTGAGATGGGGCTAGACATATTGTCCGTTTCCCAGCTGTGCCAGTCATGTGACTTGTGCCTGCACTTTTGGATGGAACTACTTTCTAGCAGCTGTTATTTCTCCTACGTAATGTAACTGAATCAGTCTCGGTGGGACTTGGCTTTTACTATTGAGTGTTGTTCTTAAGCTGGCCATAGATGCAAAGATCTGCTAGTTTGGCGACATCACGAAACGAGCGGATCTTTACCCGATATGCCACTAACACATCAGGGCTATACCGGGGTAAACCGAACGTTTGGCCATATAGTCGAACGATCGGATTACGATGATGCCAAGGGGCTCCGACGGGTCAGTCAGAAGATAATTAAATCTTCCCGATCGATATCGTGGCCAGATATTGATCGGGAAGACCTGTTGGAAGCCCCCATACACGGGTATATAAGCTGTCAAATTGGTCTAAACGACCGATATAGGCAGCTTTATCTGCCCGTGTATGGACAGCATTAGGGTAGGGACAGACAGGGAGATTTGGGGAGATTTTGTCGCCTGGCGTTTTTAGCAGGCGACAATCTCCCCGAATTTCCTTCTCCCTGTCTGCCGCTAGTAAAAGGGACAAAACGCCAGCGCCTCTGCACACGCTGCGCGGCCATTCCTGGAATCGCCCGAAGATACCTCGTGAGGAAACCCTAATGCTGTCCCTACCCTTAGAGCTACCAGGGAGTCGTTATCTTGTGTTAGGGAGCTGCTATCTGGTAACCTTCCCATTGTTCTTTTATTAGGCTGCTGGGGGGGGGGGGGGGGGGGGGGGGGGAGAGGGAGGGGGTGATTTCACTCCAACTTGCAGTACAGCAATAAACAGTGGCTGAAGTTTATCTGAGCAAAAGTCACATGACAGAGGGCAGCTGGAAAACTGACAATATGTCTAACCCCATGTCCGATTTCAAACAATACCGACTTGCTGTAAATTCTACCACACCATCCTTTATTATTTTTTCATATACTGTCCACATGCTGATTGTGAATGCTGTATTTTTATTCAAGGAGAAAAGTATTCAGTGTGATATGAAGCATTTCTTATTATATGTGCACCTATTAATGTTTAAATAGTGATCTTTTGAATTAAATTCCTCCTTCCTTTTTTCCATGCAGGGTTGTATATTGAGGCAGCTGGCACATTTAAAATTTACATTTGAAATGACATTTAAGTTTTGGGACTCCTGAGGCAAGTTGATGAGAGATGAGCAGTGGTGGTACTGATTGATGGAACTTTCATCTTAATCAGATCATGCAGTTCTGATCAATGCACGCTATGCTCGTTTAGTCAGAACTTTTTGTATAAAAAAAAAGATGTAATGTAATTTAAAAATGCTATTGTATATTATTCCATTAATTTAATATTTTAAGCATACAGTGTACACACTGGGCTGAGTATTTTGTTGGCTATTTCTACAACCCCTAGATTAGGTTTGATTTAAAATTTCCCAAAAGTGAGGCACTAAGAAGAAGTTGGAATTATTCAAAAATATGCCAAGTGTAATATACATGCATGTATGAATATATCTGTCTAAATGTATACTATTGCTGTCTGTACTTCATTGGTAAAAGTAAAGTTCCTACTAAAGCGCAATGTGATTGTAACTGCCAACACAGAATGGTCAGTAGGTTATTTGATATTAGATGGAGTGAAGCCAAACCACCCATCTGTCTTAATCGATTATTATGTTTAAAAATCTCATTGAGTGATGACTGTGTTGGCCCACTGATATGGTACTTTCCCAACAGGTATGTAATGAAAAATTAATAAAACATTGTTTTTTTAAAGGAGAAAGAAAGGGTAACTTTAAGTGAGCTTTAGCAGAAAGGTCTATATAAATACATCAGTAAACCCTCAAATTAATGCTGCTGTTTCAAAAGAAACACGGCATTTCTTTGTTTCTCTTATGTATACATGGACCTCTGTATCAAACTTCATCTTAAATCTCCAGGGCTAGGGCTTGAGCATGCTTATTTTGCTCCACTCTCTCTTTCCCACACCCCTCACTACTGTAATCTGAGCCCGGAGCTATGAGTGAGCAGGGAAGAGACTCCAGCAGGAAGTGATGTCACACCAAGCCAATATGGCAGCTGCTATCTTAAACAAACTGAAGGACCTTCTAGAGCAGTTTACTCCGGTATGGTAAAGCATTCTGCAGAATAAATATAGTGTTATAACTTGCATTATTGTGGCTAATCTATTGGCAATAAAATGCTTTGGGAGCTTTTCTCCTCTTTTAAGGAATAAATATTAAGCAACAGATAGCTTTTGACTTGAGCCGCCATCAAATCCCAGTGTGCTAATGGATTTTTTGCATGTACTTGTAAAACATCTAGACCAAAGATGGCCATACATGTGCCGCTATAATATTTCCATATGATTTTCAGACTGTATGTGGGCTTTGAATAATCATCTTGACAATTTTTATAATGTCAGTCGATCAGACGGGTTAGAAAATTTCTGTCTGATAATAACATGTTTGCATATTGACTGATGATATTCATGGATAAGAGTCACTAATATTTATGGAACATCATTTTCTGTCTGTTAGTTAAACAGCTAGAACATCTTCTAATTTGCTGTTTTTTCCTACTTCCTATCATTTAAATCTGAATGTTCGTTTTAGATTGTTGCTTTAAAATTTATAATCCATAGCAAAACGTTCGCCGTACTACAAAATCTGAACTTGAATGGCCATTGTATGGCAAGTGCTTTTAGGGCTATTCCACACGGGAAGATTCAGGGAGATTTGTTGCCTGCTGACTAATCGCCGCTTCTTTGGGGCTACTAATCTACCTGAAATGCTTACCCCTGTCTTGCGCCAGCTAAAATTAAAAGTCGCCTGCGCCAATTCACACGTGGCGCTGCATTTTCCTAAGTCACTCAAATTTGCACAAGGCAATTTCCAGCATCTGATTTGAAGTTTTTTTTTTATGAAATAAGGGTGTCCAAAGTCATATGCATGTGTTTTCATTTTCTATTATAGAAAGGAGACAGACATAAATTAAAAAGGGTGTGTTTTGTAAAACTACTTCTAACTACATAAATGGTTGAAACACCATACCTATAAAATTACATTCTGGAAAATTGCTCCCCTGCTTTCCCCAACCCCGGTTACTGGCCTACTTCATGCAGCAATGTCTTAGGAATGTTAGGAAGGAATTCCCCATAGGCCAGGACAATGTGTACCTTTCTCAACTTATCGGGATATTGCACTTCTTAGAAGAACTAAAACAGTTCAGAATCCAGTGTTTGTGAGCCACCAGGCCTTTTTTCCATGGTCTTTTAGTGTTTGGTTGGCCTTGCATTTGGTTGTAAAACAAAGGAATTTTTCTTTTCTCATCCTGTTTCCCTTTCACATAGTCATGTACTTAAAAGTGCATTTACCCTTTGGTTTGGCTTCATTGTATAAACTGATTAGGCTGAAGTATTACTTGGCATTGCTTAAAGATAATCTGCAAAAGCTTAAAGTTGGCTTTTAAAACACATAGCATCAATTTCTTTTTTAAAACCTTTCTATTTTAAGGTTGTGCTTTGTAATTGCAGTGCCTCAGATATTTCCGCACATACATTTTTATTCATAGAAAGGCTTCAAATGTTTATGGGACGGTAGTGAGGGAACTCATTCAGTACAGGTTTATTTTGGTCATTCATTATTCTTATGACTTTTGACCATAACAGATGGAATAGATCAGAATTCGACATTTGGAATGTTCAGAGCAGCTTATTTTTACTCCTTGAAAGAGGGCAAGGTTAGGTGAACCTGTTGTTCTAAAAGATTGGGTAGGTCAGTGAGCTTCACCATCACTGGGGCTCTAATTTTACTGTTCAGTCACTTGGACCATTTGATGGAGATGGAGAAATGTACATTTGTGCTTCACTGTGTTTTTGAAATGTAATATAATATAAGTTTTTGTGTCTCTTTACTATATAGTCGTTTGCATTTATAAAAATGACTGAGGTATGGGATATATTAACTGGGATGCTTGGGACCTGGGCTGTTCTGGGAACTTTCTATAATTTGAAACACCATACCTTCAATCTGTTAAAAAAAAAATTTAATCATAATAATAAATAAACTGAATTGGGTTCTTCTGCCACCAATATTAATTCATTCAGCTTTGTTAGGATTTAGTACAAAGCACTCTTAGTATTACAGCTAAAAAAATATTTTCTGTGTTTACCCTGTGCTTTCTAAATTGTAAGCAATAAAGGTATGGTATTGTGAAAGTCCACTAAATGACACTATACTGTTTGCCCCACTTACTGTTTATTTTTTTGTATGCCTTGGTCTTTGCAAAAGCACCCTCATGTTTTTGAAGCACTTCCTCCAGTTTATTTGTTTGTGGAGGTTACACAGTGAGACCCTATCCAGAAGAATGTTCCAACTTCCACTCGGGCTGACTGCAGAATTCTATCTGTCAAAAATATGTTGGTTGTTGATCTAGTTTGCATTTGGAGGTCTTACAGAAAATATACATGTGCAGTGTGAGGAACAAAGTTGTATGCTATTATACATTTATATTTCTATTGCTGACATGAATTGAATTAATGAAATTTCACCTTTGGGACATGTAAACATTTGTGCTCCTACCAATTCGGAATATGTATAAGACTGCATCAGGCTTCAGTTTAGTGATGTGAGTGAGATTTTACACAGCATCTCATTAAAATTTTGCAGCATATGGAATGAATTAAACAGGTATTAATAGTTTGAAAAACTGCCTATCTTGATCACATACTTTATAAAATAGAATAGAAAATATTTGCTTTGTATAGACAATTAAAAAAAATTTTTTTTTGTTTACTTTTGCTTTGCATTTAATTTCCATATGGGGGCACGAGTCTGCAACCTATGGCCTTTCAGATTTGTCTGCACTTGAACTCGTACTCTTAAAGGGGATGTTCACTTTACAAACAGTCTTTTAAGTTCAATTGTTTTCTGATTGTTCCCCTGAAAAAAAAACTTTTTAGAATTGCTTTCCATTTTTTATTATTGATGTTTTTCCAAAATCAAAGTTTAAAGTTTTAGTGTTTCAGTCTGGCCACTCAGTAATTTAGGTGCACTCTAAACTGTTATAATTTTGCAACATTTACTTGATAAACTCAGGGATTCTACTCAGCAGGGCCAAAGATAACATGTATCAACTAAATGTATCAGTTTAAAACCATTCACAGGGTTCCCAGAGCTACTTAAGATGGTGAAAAATGACACTTTAAACTTCACACATAAAAAATCTCATTCAAAAGAATTGCGTGCGTCTAGGCCTGCGTTCCCCTGTGGCTGAGCACAGCCAAACAGAGCGCAGGTACAAACGCTCATGTGTAAGGGCCCTAAGATAGAAACAATGTTTCTATAGCTGAAATAAAATTATTATATTGAAGGATTAATTAAAGGGTGGCAGCAGTAAAAAAGGAGAAAAAGAAAATGTAAAGGGGTTGTTTACCTCCAAACACTTTTTTATTTTTTTCATTTCAGCTGTTTTCAGATTGTTAACCAGAAAATACTTTTTCACTTGCTTTCCATGTTTTATTTTTGACCATTTTTCCAGAATTGAATGTTCCTGTCTCTGGTGTGTCAGTCTGGCAGCTCAGTAATAAAGCTACAAATGCTGAACTGTTACAGTTTGCTATATTAGCAAAGGCTTTACTTCCGGTGTGCAATCTGAAAGCAACTGAACTGAAGAAAATGCTGGAAATTCAACAACCCCTTAAATCCACCCTAGCTTTTATGAATATACACATCTCCGGAATAATTTTTAATAATAATAAAAAACATGGTGTCCACAGGTACATAGTCATGTCCCTCTTCTTTTGTAGTAAACAGAAGAATAGTCCCACAGTAAATGAAATAACATCTAGCTAATGTACTCAATGCAATACATTTGTTTCCCTATGCATTTTAGGCCATGCAGATATTGTATGTCTTCAATTAAGAACGGGTGGTGCCCTAATTAGGTAAACATCAATTTGCTTTGATGTGGTTATTAGCCTCCAATAATTTTAAGAAAATATTTTTGTGAACACAAAACATAATTTTTTCTGCTGGTGAGTCAGATAATACATATTAAAGGACCAGTAACATCAAAAAGGGAAAGTATTTTTTAATACATTAAAGTTTGGATCTGTTTATTTAGAACCAGTGGCATAATTACCGGGGGAGCAGGGGGTGCAATTGGACCAGAGCCTGCACCCCCCTCAGGGCCCCCCCGGCAGCTTGCGCACTGCTGTTTCCGGCCAGAAAATCACATACTGCAGGGGGTGTGGGGACCAGGCTACACATCCCACACCCGGGCCTGCCCCTCACTAGTTACATTACTGTTTAGAACCTACATATAAACCTTTTCTTGGCAACATATGTACTATTTTATTTAAAACAGGTATTTATTATATACCATTAAAGGGATTCTGTCATGGGAAAAAATTTTTTTAAAAAATGCATCAATTAATAGTGCTGCTCCAGCAGAATTCTGCACTGAAATCTGTTTCTCAAAAGAGCAAACAGATTGTTTTATATTTCATTTTGAAATCTGACATGGGGCTATGTGTCATGTGACTTGTGCTCTGATAAACTTCACTCTTTACTGCTGTACTGCCCCCCAGCAGCCTAATAACAGAACAATGGGAAGGTAACCAGATAATCGCTCCCTAACACAAGATAACAGCTGCCTGGTAGATCTAAGAACAGCAATCAATAGTAAAAACCCATGTCCCACAGCGTAGTATTCAGTTACATTGAGAAGGAAAAACAACAGCCTGCCAGAAAGCAGTTCCCTCCTAAAGTGCTGGCACAAGTCACATGACCAGGGGCAGCTGGGAAATTGACAAAATGTCTAGCCCCATGTCATATTTCAAAATTGAATATTAAAAAACTAATTTCTTGACAAAATGTCTAGCCCCATGTCAGATTTCAAAATTGAATATTAAAAAAATCTGTTCTCTTTTGAGAAATGGATTTCAGTGCAGAACTGGAGCAGCACTATGAACTGATGCATTTTGAAAAAAAAACATGTTTTCCCTTGACAGTATCCCTTTAATTTCTATGGTATTTTTAAAAGCGTATTTATCAGTGGGTGAAAGTTTATCCTTTGTTAAATACGCCTTTCAAAATCCCATATAAATGAATGGAGAGTGGCAGAATTTCACTCTAGCAGACTGTGGGTAGATAAATATACCCCTATGTCATTTGGTCCTCCATTCTAGTGTTTTTGGCCATTTTAGTGCAGCAGAAATAAATGTGGCTGAAAATGAACTGAAGTGGTTTTGCTAGAATCACGAGAGGCTGGCCACAGAGTTTTATAAACACAGTTGTAACAACTAATATGTAGCTTTCCCCAGTGTTTCTGAAAGGTAATTGGACCAGTTGACAGGAGTCAACAAGTTCCTGGTGCAGTTGCCCTTCAGATGCTTTCATTTAAAGATACAGGTAAATAAAAATATTGTTACTCTCCTCTGATCTCACCTTAACTGACTTTCAGGCTTGATTTTGTGAAATTTTTAAAATCTCCAGTATGTATTAACCAATTCTCAACCAAGCTAACCTTTGAAGTTGAGTTTCCTGCACAATACAGGAAGGAAAGTGTGCACCACAGCTTGGGGATACCTCCAGTCCACCGATTTGTGTCCCCTTGGTATACAGCTTGAATAGTTGTGTGGGACAGGCTTTGATCAAATCTTATCAAAAAAGTCCCAGCTAGGTAGTTATACATTTACATTTACTTTTTCTGACCATGTCCCCATGGTAGACTACCTCCATACTCCGCCTCACCACTTACCACTGACGTATTGTTTTGTTGTTTCAAAAGCTAATAGGGAATTTTGAATCTAGAAACCTGCCCCTGTTACCTAACGTGGCCTCTGCCAAGGCTGGGACAGTAATGAATTTGGCACTGAGGCAGGGCAAGGACCAGTTAATCAGGATTACTGATGTTAAGAGTGCCTCTAGCCTATTGCATGTTTACCTACTGCTTGATAGCTAGAAGGAGATGCTAAGGAAAGAATTGTTACCCCGTTTGAGGCAAAATAAAGAGGCAGTTTCATTTGGGCAAAAAGGTTAATAGATGTATGTCTATTTTAGCCTTGTCACTGTGTTATTATGTTACAAGAAACAAATGCACTGCATGTAGCTGTAATTTCACAGAGGAAAAAAAATAAATAAAACCAGGAGAAACGTATTTACTGATATAAATGCTACAACAGTAGTTGTAGCTATAGTAATCAGTCCTATTCTTTTATATGCAACCTTATCTCAAAGTATATTCCTATGAGCTTTTAATCATTATAGGCAGAAACTCTAAGAAACTGGTGATAAATTTTTAAATCAGCCTCTTCCACAGCTTGGCTAATGTGCCAGTATTGCTTGTTTCTCAACAGCTGAGAATTGTCTGCCTGCTATAAAACAGGCTACTTCTTGTGTTAGATTTCAATGAGAAGCAGGTCCACCCTAAGGTTCTTTGATCCACTTCTTCATTACTTCAAGCTACTCCATCCTAAAATTTAGCTTTAACAGCTGAACCTAGGTTTTGAGTAGCTGTGAATGTCTTAGTGGAGCATTTTTTTGAACAGGCAATGATTATAGTTGGTAAAATTATAAATTGGTATGTGTTTAAAGAAGTGGTTTTATTTTATTGTTTTCAACATTTTTGTAATTGCTGTTGTTTGGGCACTTAATTTTAAAGAGTGCTCTGTAAACTTTTATGTATTTATACTTGGGAGATCATTGCCATTCTATAGGCTCCAGATGCCTCTTTATTTCAAACATCAGGTGCTATGGAGAGATGTGGTCCCTTAGATGGCATCTAGTGCTCTAGTGCTTCTATTGTTTAAGCCCTGTGCAATTTAAGATATACCAAGCAATTATTTCTGCCCAATCTTTGTTCCATGGGTAGTCCCTTTTTTCTTGGATAAGTCACCTGTGCAGTGCATGAGGACAGCAGCTTGATGGTATCTGAATACTAATCCTTTATAACATTGTTCCTGGTGGAAGCAGTGCATCAGTAAACCCAGGCAGGTAAAATTAGGCACTACTAGAGATTGTCCAGTTATATGTAGTATTTTTATGAAATATGTAACTGGTTAATATAATTCCCCATTTGTTTTTGTTTTATTCATGTGATTCTATCAAATTCTCCTTGCAGCTTATTCCAAACTATACTTTATGGTAAACGGCAGTAAATAAATTGGAAATTAAACTGGTGTAAACCATTATCTTATACATGAAATGGCATTAGTGGTTTCTTCTGATGAAGCTGCTCCTTATGATTACAAGCTACACAAGAACTGTTTGTATTCTTGTTATCTGAGAACATTTTAAAGCAATTGGTGCTGCCAGCTGTCTGTGGCAAATGTAAGGATTTCCTTGTTAGAATGTCATAGGATTAAATGTTTTCAAAGATCTAATGGTTGACAATTTGGGGGGGGGGGGGCTTGTTTTAAAAACTTTTATGTTTCCCCCAACTTTGTATTATTTAATAGTGTTTTACAGTAGGATTATAATATATTTCCT
Source organism: Xenopus borealis (assembly GCA_024363595.1). Lineage (NCBI taxonomy): Eukaryota > Metazoa > Chordata > Amphibia > Anura > Pipidae > Xenopus > Xenopus borealis. Next base: position 71,159,588 of record CM044441.1, read on the forward strand.
ATAAACTCTTCAGTTTAATGATTTCTCATACTTACTGTATTTTTCAGAAAGATAAACATAGCTTCATACAAATACAATATATATTTATAAATGATGGTTTGGTATCAACATAAATTAAAACAATTATAAAGAATAATTAAAAACTTTTTGAAAGTATCTAGTAGAATTCAGTTGTGCTCTTCAGTTCATAATATACATTAAAGGACCTAAGTCAATAAAATTGAATGTCAATGTACTTGATTGCTTCTTTGCATTTATTGTTTAGTGGTTTTTGAGATATTACAGGCCTTAGGCTAAACAGCTGTCAATGAAAATCAGCAACCCAAGGGTTAACTGACTATAAATGCAGAACAAAAAAGTATATAGATTATTAGGGTCGATGACGCTAAAAAAAGTTGAGAAATGAACCTGGTATTAGTAGTCTAAAACTACTGATTGCTAAAACAGTAACAAAATGGGAGAGGGGAGAGGATATCTGCTGTTTGGCTGCCTTGTACTCATGAGATGATTTTGTAGTTGTACAATCCCTACTTTTTTGCTAAATGTACTTATATGAATATATTGATATGGCTGAATTCAGGAATTTCCTGTATGTAGAATGTATTGATTAATATTTGTCCTGGCACACACAATGTTCTTCACATATGCCTTTAAGATATATGTTGTCTGTGCAGATGGTGCTGAATGTGTCGCGTTCATCTCAATTGGAGCCTTATTATTCCCAAGAATACTTTAGAATCTGTGTCACACAGAACCAGTTTAGAATAAGCCCCTACACTGGCATTAGCCTCCTGTCTCGAGAGCCATTGTGTCAGCTGCGGTGCAGACACAGTTGGCAGCTTTCTACATGAAACTGCAATGTATTTCAGCAGGCCATTGTTTAGCCAGATGTGCCATTAGAGCACATGAACACTGGCACTACAACAACCTGCAGTTTTAGGGGTCATTTTGTTTTTAAATGTGTTCTCTACACATTGTTCCTACAATGGAATCGACAATAAAAATTGCCTTTTATATAGAATCTGTTTGCTATTGTGGCTGCAGAAAATATAGGCGTTCAGTCCACCAGTTCTTGTCAGCTGGATAATATCCCAAAAAACAGCTGTTTGTTCTTGCCTGTATGAATTACTCGGCATACTACTGCATGTATCTCTACAAACCATCTTTATTCATAGGGAGTTTGGGAAAAAGATACACTAAATTATATTCTTTTAAATCTCTCATGATCATAGGATAGACTTGAATATGCACCTGCTGCTGTATGTCGAAAAATGAAAAAGCAGGTGATAAAGCCTCACAGTTAAATTTCTGAAGTGCAGCAATCACTTCCGGTGTTTAGTTTCCGAAATAGCATGAATTGTGTGCCACACATCTGTGTTCAAATAGGTTATTCATATAAAATTTAGCAATGAATAGAAGATATATTATTTGAAATCTATTATATATTACTCTACATTTTCTACATGTTTTGTTTTTATGTATCTTACATACATACTGAAAACTTAAAAACAATATGAAAAAAGTGTACTATTTAAATTGTTATAGTGAGAAATCATATACATTTGTGTCAGCAAGCCAAAGTTTTTTTTTCTGTAGATTTATTTTTAAGAAACACGTGTGAAATACTAAGTAATAACTTTTCTATACCTCCCCGGCTTCTCTCTTGTTCTGAAATCTAACCACTTTGTAATCTTTAAAAGAGAAAGAGAAGCATGGCCAAAGCAACAGGTGTTGTAAATTAAGTAGCCTTACATTTCCGCCTGAAACATTTGTTATTGTCGTGTGTTAAGAATTTGGGTTATATAAATTATTACAAGAGATTTGTTTGGTTCAACATTGAATAAAATTGTGGGGTGCAAGCAGTTGTATATTTGTTAATCTGAATCGCAACCGGTAGTAGAGTGTAATGGTTAGTTTAATGTATTAGTATCATTATGTTATTTACATTTCAAGAACATAATAAATCACTCCAAAGCTGTTGGGGAGATGTTTTATTTTTCTATGGCTATGTATCTACTGAGAGTGCCTGAATATCAACATGTCTGAACTTGGTAAATAGTGACACTAGTAGTAATGTTGAATTGTTGCTATAACATAAAATGAAAATTACAAAAACAAAACCTTTCAAAGAAGAGAGTACAGTAGTACATAATGAAGCAAGCAAGTTGGAGGATCATCCCTTATAACTTTTTGACCTTTATTGATATGTTTCCTATAAAAGTTAGAAAATTATATAAAATAGTCAATTTAGTTTCAGGAAATGTATGCCTGTCAACAGCTGCACTCATCTGTAGAAGGCGTCCAATGTTCCCAGACAATCAGATCTTTAACTTTGCAAACTTTCTGGCAAAAGCTCACTCTTAACATTTTGGACTAAATATCATTAAATAAAGATTGTGAAGTTTTTATCTAATGCTCAGAAGGCCAAAATAATTTGTGAATGCTTATTTGCCATTTTGCGAAAAGGTCAAATGTTCAAGAGTAACTCTATTGAGTTACTTTTGAAGTGTAATAGCTGCATAAACCAAAACAAATTGCTGCTGACTAAGCGGAGATTTCTGCTGCTAGAAAGCATGCTTTACTTATTCACTGCCTGGGAGAAGAGGGACAGCATATATTCTATACATTACCATTACCTTATGAAACTGCTCTTACTGCCAAGAGTAAATGTGGTTGCTGAAAGCTAAATTCCACCACCGTGGACAACGTAATGGCGTATTCACAGAACAATTTGTAGCAGCTTTTAGAGAGCTTGTTGTTGCCTGAAAGTTTGAAATACTGCTTCCGCTGTGGTTCAACACAACACACTGCAAATTATGCTACATGTCCTGCAAAAGCTGTACAGTGCCACAAATGCAAAAAAGTAGGACATTTTGCTAAGAACTGCTGTATTTCTGCCAAATATGTTCATGAAATCACTACTACAAATGTTACGGTATTAAGTGTGGATAAAAAAGCTGATACATTTATTCCAGACAAGTTTATATGCACTCTCAGTGTCGTTACTGCTTCTGCTGACAAGGGACACTACATTAACCTGATGCTTGATACAGGTTCAGCTGTTTCTATACTACCAAAGGATATTTTCTTTTGCAAATACTTTGCAAAAGACCTGCTTGTTGCACCTGCCCTGAAACTGGTCTGCTTGCCAGTGACTGTACAATTTGAATCAAATACTGCAAAATGTGACTTTAACATTGTGAATAAGGGGACTGCAATACTTGGAAGGGATCTCTTTGCTGCATTAAACCTACAATTAGTTGATGGTCTCATTACTACAGCTCCAGTGCCTGCCATACAGCCAGTGTCTAAAATTTCACCACAAAGCAACACTTCATTGGGTTTTGCAAAGAACTTTGTACTTAAAGTTATGTTGAGACCAGATGTAAAACCAGTACACCAGTAATTGAGGCAATTGCCTACTCTATAAAGGAGGCTGTCTCATAGGAACTAAAGAAACTGGTTGAGCAAGATGTTATTGAAAAACCAGAATCCTCAGACTGGGTTTCACTAATTGTTGTAAGAATTAAGAAAACTGGAGGTATTTGGTTGTGTGTTGATCTCTGTCAACCTAATAAAGCAGTTGTTATGGATAATCATCCCTTGCCACACATAGAGGAACTATTTTCAGAACTCCAAGGGGCAAAATTCTTTTCCACCCTGGATCTCCAGACTGCTAATCATCAAGTATTACTGCATGAGGAAAGCAGAGACCTCACTGCATTTATTACCCATGATGGTTTGTTTTGGTTCAAGCGTTTACAAACTCAGCTGTTATTTCTGGGTCATATAATTTCACAAGAGGGATTAGTGCCTGACCGTGACCATGTCAACGCATCTACTCCATCTGATTTTCAGACCTTATGAGCTTTCTTAGGTCTTACTTCATGGTATTCTAAGTTTATTCCCAGCTATTCTTCAGTTGTGGAGACACTTAGAGCACTACTAAGTGGAACTTCAAGTCTGGTTTGGTCAGAGACTGCTCAACATAGCTTTGAAATAGTTAACTGTAAACAGTCCAGCACCAGCTTTATTTTATCCTGCACTACCCACTATGGCTACTACAGATGCTTCAAACTATGGAGTTAGTGCAGTTCTCACACAGATCCATGCCGATCATGCAGAGAAAACTGTTGCATTTGCATCCAGAACACTTACATAGGCAGAGTATTCAACTGTTGGAAAAAAAAAGATGCACTAGCATTAGGGTTGCCACCCAGCTGGTATTTTACTCGCCTAGCCGGTAAAACACCAGCCAAGGCCGGGGCCGGTATTACAAATTTACCGGCAATGTAGCTGCCGATAAATTTGTAATACCCCTTAAAAAAGGCACTTGCCCTGCCTTAATTCCAATAAAAACTTACCTTTTTTGCCGTCTTCAGCCGATCGCTCGCTGTGGCTCCGCCCCTGTGACGTCACACTCCTCCCCCCGGTAATTTTTTTACCAAAAGGTGGCAACCCTAACTTGCATGTGTTTGGGAACACGAAAATGGAGAATTTATCTTATGCACGGATCGTAGCTCTTTAGCTACACTGCTTACAACAAAGGGACTAGGAAGAGCTGGAATGCGTATAGTTTGAAAGCTAGAAGGACATAGATGTTGTAGCATTAACTGATCTACTGTAATCTACAGTTATAGCTGATGATTTTAAGCAAGCTTGCCTCACATGTCCAATTCAAGTAAAACTATGGGACATCTTACAAAGCAAATGGCCAAATGATGAGAAGAAACTTAAGTCCTGATCTTCAACCTTACTACAGTATTATACATGAACTGTCTTTAGTGGATGGCTATGTTGTCTGTGGAGCTCACTGCTTACTGGTACCAGAGACCTTGTGAAAAAACCTCATACAGCTTGCACAAGAGAGTAATGAAGGTTTTGTACATACAAAACAAAGACTGCGAGAACTATACTCGTGGCCAGCAATGGATGCTGATTCATTCTTGTGTTACTTGTCAGAATCATGACAAACCAGCTATCGCACATACAGCACCACTTCAGCCAGTACCATTTCCTGATTCAGCATAGGAAAAACTTGTTATTGATATTGTGGGTCCTTTTGCAGATGCTCCTATAGACTGCAGATTTGGTATAACCTTGATAGACTATTACAGTAAATGGCCAGAAATTGCATTTGTTTCTCATATAACATCAGCTACAATAATAACATTTCTGTCTACAGACTTCAACAGAGAAGGTAATTCAAAGCAGTTAATATCAGACAACGGACCACAGCCATGCAACAACCCAAGCATCTTCAGCTGTATTATTGCATGGCAGACAGATGCACAATAAGTTACATGTTTAAGACCTCAAACTTCCACAAAAAACTGTGCCTACAAAATCATCAACTGCAGACATTGTCAAATGCCAAATGCAAGGCTGATACTGACTGAAAACGTCGTGAAAGAGAAGTGCACTTTTAGCCTGGATCTTTAGTAACAAGAAACAAGGACAAGCTAAATTTACTACACCACTTGAAGTGAGACGCCAGCGAGGACCATACGCATATGAACCGTCTGATGGAAGTATGTGGAATGCAAGTCCTCTTGCTCCTGCAAGATATGAATTTGGAGAAGCTCCATTTGATGAAGGACATTTTCCTACTCCTGATGCCAACTACAGTAGGCCTGAAGAAAGTGAACCTTTTAGGTGTACAGAGAGAATCGGAAAACTACCTGCATGGACCAAGGACTATGTAATGTGAACAATGTATAATATTGCTTTAAGATGCATACTGTTTCATTGTTGCTGTTTATTAGATTTGTCCAAATGCTTTACTACTATAGGGGGAATATGTGGTGTTTATATAAATGGTCTGTATTTGTCACTGTGCACAACAGTTATACTGTGCATACACAGTACTTTCTATACAGCTTAGAGTTGAGGTTACTGTTATACTCTACTCATCCTCAACTACCAAAACATAACAACTGCCTATGGCCACACTAATGAATATATATATATATTATGAATGTATTATTAAATATATCTATGGCCAATTATGTAATATCAGACAAATTATTTACACATTATTTTAATTATTCTTAATTAATTCACTAATTATACATTAAGTATCATGCTTTCCCTGTGCAATAACTAATTTTCATTGCTTATGTATGAAACAACTCTTTTACTATAGCATTTCTGTCTTTGTTTTACATAATTCCACTCTACAGGTGGTGATAAAAATTTGGTCTATATTTGGTGAAAATTCTGTTAGTTATCATCAGTAAACCTTCTGGACAACTTAGGTAGCATGAATGTGGCAAGGAGAGTTAATGTATACATGTAGGGATATTCACAATGACAGAAGTGTTTGCACTTTTAGTTAACATGTTATTGCATTTTTTTCTAGTTCATGTCATTATTGCTGTTTATCACGCCTAAGGAGATGAACACCTAAGTTTGCCCATGAGCAGTCACCCATGGCATCCAATTAGTATGTAGAATTTACTGGTCACCTGTTTAAAAACAAATACCTTATTGGTTGCTATGGTTTACCCTTACTGGGCAAACTTTGTGCCTTTTATTACATATGGGGGTCTATCAGGTAAAAAAATAGCAGAGCTAGTAAAGACAGGGAAAGAATCAAATCCCTGCAAGAGAAGTATTTGGAGGAAGTGAACAGCATTTAGAAGAAAATTCCAGTTGGTTGACACAGGTAGAGGGGGATTTATCAAAGGCCAAGTTGTGTTATTCAAGGGTAGTTTCAGTAAAAGCTAGAATTTTGTGGGATGAAAAAACTTTTTTTTTTTTTGAGATGTATTATGCCCCGAAGTTGCAAATAGCCTGAATCCAAAAATATTCCAGCTAAAACAGAACCATTTGACAATGTTTTTAGCCATAGTTGATTTTCAGGTTTTTTTCAGTGGTTTGCACTGGAAAAATCGATCAATTTGAAGTAGTCGAGTTACTTTTAGCCAATAACTCAATCACTTTGAGTGTTTGTCGTCCCCCCCTCCCATTGTATTAATTTTAGTTTTTTACTCTCTTATTTGTTTTTTGTTTTGTTTTTTCATAAATATGCGAAAATTATTGTTTTGAATTTATTCATGGTAGAAAAACCTCACAAATTCGACCTCTGATAAATAACCTTTAAATGCATTGCTCATAATGTAAGGTAACAACACTATTTTCAAAATCCTCAAGTCCATCTCTTTTGGGTTACAGTCACCCATCTATTTGCTCTTCTCGCTCATCACAGTACTGAGTGGGGATCTGAGTTACTCCGTTTGGTGAATATACAAGCTGAAGAAGAAAGAGAAAAAGAAAATTGATAGGAAAGGCCAGACTCCATGGGGGTTATTTACTAAAATCTGAATTTCTCTCATATTTTATTTATAAAAAAAACCCTGACCAAATTCTCACGCCTGATGTTTGCTTATTTATTAATAAACTCTATTTAATCAGATTGCGGGAAAAACACAATAAAATGAAGCAATTTTTGCAGACCACAAAAACCTCAAATTTATATAGGCGCCTCTCCCTTTGACTTATACTGGACCTTAACAGGTCTGAGATGGAAGGTTTTCAGATTCAGGCTTTTTGCAGCATCGGGTTATAATAAATCTGTAACAATTCTACATTTTTCCCTCTAAAAATTTGTCTTCTTGTGAAAAAAACTAAATTTTTTGGAGATTTTAACATTTAGATTTAAATAGATAACACCCCCAAGTGTGTGTGGCTTTCAAAAGTTACCTATTGGTCATGTTGGTTGTTTTTCACTGAAAGGTCTGCATTAGTAAGTAGTTACTTGATGTTCATAAGCTGATTTTTACTAACCTGACTGCCCCAGTCTTGTCAGTTCGATTTATCATGCTGTGTAAAAAGTGAAGATACACTTAGGGGCCCATTTTATAACATTTGAATTTCAATTTTTTCCACTTATCTCAAAATATTTGAGGTTTTCCTATATTTTTTAAAAAGCTCTAAAAATTTAAGATTTATTAAGGATAGAATAGTAAATGGCCTGGATGGGGGAGTAGTACTCCAACCATAAATGCCCGGGTTAACTTATAAAGCCTTACCATCCATTAGCTTACATATGTAACCTGAGGATGCCCTGTGAAGTTTGAAAAGATATGGATATGGCTTTGAATTGATAGAGGTTTTCAAGGTATTTGCATTTAGTGTATTGTTCAGTGTAATTTTCCATTCATAAAGAGATTTCAATGTGATAACGCCAGTCCAGCCAGGCATGTAGGAAACCTGGCCAGTCACGGGCCCGCATTTTTGGATTTGGCGGTTTAGCAGTTTTAGGGTATAATAAATCTCTAAAAATTTTTGTTTTTTTCTGAGAAAAAAAAAATCAAGGCTCCATAAATAGGCCCATAAGTCACAAAAGCTAAAACTGGTTGAAAAAAAAAATCTTTTTATGTATTTATTTATTTTAAACCATGAGCCATTTTCAAATGTAAAAAGAGTTGGGAAGCAATGCAAACATGAAAAAAGTCCTTGTGGATGCCAAATAAGAGCTGTGGTTGACTATTTGGTAGTCCATATGGGGATTGCCAGCATAATGAAGGCTCTACTTGGCAGAGCATCTAGTTTTTATGCAATTAGAACAACTTGCCTCCAACCTGGAATTCAAAAATAAGCACCCGAGTTGAGGCGACTGAGATCAACATCCAAGGGTTTGGTGAGCAACAGATTGCTTGGTTACAAATCTTTTTGTTATTTTTTGGCATGTACAGTTTTCATTTATTTCAGTGTGTAGTAATTTATTGGTTGTCCTGCTGTCTTTGGCATTCCCTGTACAGCTGGTCCTATTCCCTTTATGTGCTATAAGAATTCAGTGGAGATTTTGGCTTTCCTTTCTAGTACTGTAGGATCCACAGCTGTTTAAAAGCAGCATTTGTAGAGGTGACGTAAGTAGGACTGGTTTGTTTCTTCCACCCAGAGATGCAAAGCACTCCTTACATAGTCAGCTTCAATAGTCCCAAACATAGCAGCTGCTTTTCTTAAGTTTAACACTATTACAAATAAATAATAGTATAAACCTGCATACCCGGTACGAATTTATGGGCATGAACTGTTTAGTAGATGGGCTGTAGCCATACACTGTACTAAGGTGATTTAATGTTAAAAGGAGAAAAATAAATGACCTAAATAAATAGTTAAAAAGTTAATAAATTTTATATCGGCCACAAATGTACAATGTAAGGTTTAGTAGGAACTCCTAACGGTAGCATGTTATCCATTCTCAAGCTTAGTTAGACTAAGAATTTTGGTATTGTTGACCTCTACTTGTCATAATAATAATTTTGCTGCATTGGTTGCTGGGCGCTTTTTCTCAGCATGTACTCTGATATATAATGCCAAGAAGTCCATGTTATAAATTCTACCCACAGTGACTATAATACAAAATAAATTTTGTCTATAATTCTATTTCTTCAACTGGTTAAATAATATACTATATATTTCATTGAAAAACAACTGCTAAAAATCAGGTGTATATTGCAGACACATTCTATAAATTACTCAGCAGCTTGGATGGGTGCCCTCAGAAAATGCTTAAATTTTATATGAGAAGCTGAAGACATTCTTGATTCAGATATTGGAAATGCATTTTCAAGAGTGAATAACATATTCAAGATCAACCGTCCATGTTTTTATGCATTGGGGAGTGACAGATCCTTTGTGGTCAGAAGTCTTACATTTCTGTTAAATCTTTTCACTTTCTACTAAGAGCCTTATTAAAAGTCACACCTTGAATTGAATTTCTGACATGTTTTTCTCGTAGCTACAACACATTTTCACTCTCAAATCCTCAGTCCCAATTCCTGGACTCTTTCTGGATGTATAATGGACAGAGACATCCTTGGGATTTACTTCTTGGGCTTCAAAAGTGAAATGTAATATCATGTAAATCCTTTCCTTCTCTTCTTCGATCCTATTCTTTTCCTTGACAGGATTGGTTTGTACTTTGCCTTTCTGTTATCTTTTCTTAAACTACATTTCTATGCTAGCACATAATCCTTACACATTTTAAAGCTTCTGAAAATTTTCCCAGAAATTTTTGGAAACCAATTTTCTACTCTGGGTGTCTTCACAATGAAAAACCTTGTATGCAAAAGAAGCCAAGGCTATTGTATCTGGTTTTCGGGTACATTACCTTTGCAGATGTAAAAAGAGTACATGTTTTAACCCAGGTATAATCACAACAGAGCCTCATAAAAGCTAAGGCTATGTCTCACTGGGCTGATTCTAAAACAATTTGTTGACCTGGGTGCAGTATTTTGCTGAAAAGTTTTTTTTGTAAATTATTTTTTCTTGAAATTCCTAAACCTTATTGTTTTGCCAATCTTACTATACTTCATCTCAATGTGAGTTATAGCTTCTAATGCTAACAGACTACTGCTGCATAAATATGGCAGCTCTCTCATAGAGAAACATGGGGGATCTAATGGGGCCACTAATCTCCCAGAATGCTATGGTGCACTATAAGAAGTGAGATACATAACCCCTTTAGCTTGCATTTTATATTAGCCTAGGAATGAGGAATGTGGGTTGGAATCTAGGTGTTGTTTTTTTTTCAGAACTAGTTTGCTTCTCTGTCAATTGTGCTTAATGTAATGCATTAAAAAGGAAGTGTATTTTTTTTATTTCCAAAGGGCAGAAATAGTGAAATCTGGTTTGTCAACGTTTGACTTTGCCTGGATCAGTTAATGACTTGTTTTCTACACTGATTTATTGATCATTTTTAGTGTATTTGCTGGATGCTGTATTTCCAATGGAACATGAGTACAATAGGAAGAAACAGGCAAAATGTTTTCTCTCAGGCCCTACACAAATCTAGGCATGTAAACAATCCTCAGAATGTTTTTTCTTTTTCAACTGTCCTAGAAACCAGCATAGTCTTTCAGTTTGGTACGTTATTTGAATAGCCTGGGGCCTATATGTTAAAACTGTGTCTTGGCTTCAAGTCTACAAGACCTTGACAAGCATAACTTTGGCAAATGATGCATTGGAAGTACAGTTCCATGACCACAATTGTATCTTTTTAATCCATACAAAAATATGGCCAATCAATGACCCTGATTTCACAGCCTCCAAACATCATAGCTCAACCCACTGATGCTGTGATCCCACACTGAATATCATCACCCCAACCCTAAGTATGACACCTTTTCAACTTGAATTTTATAGATAGTCATTAAACTCAACATATTTCTTGTTTTTGTTCCAGTACAAAACATTTCAGTTTTCTGGTTTAATTGTGTGACTGTTTGGTATAAGGAGCAGCTCATTATGTAAATGTATTATCTGGGGATTGGTAATTTGTGTTACTACTTTCACCTCTCCAATGTCTGCGGTTTAGGGAAAGGAGGAGTTTGCTATTACTATGCATATTATATCCAGTTAATTTACCCTGTTAACAGGAGGGGAGAAGGTGCTGTAGTTATAAAATGTATGTAATTAAAGGAATAGGCAGAATGTATTTTCAACACCTAATTTTAGACAGAAAAAGATTTAGAAAAGGTGCTTACATGATATTTGAACATCCATAAATGCATGTCAGTATATTTTATTATTTCTACACAAACATACCCAAATCCACAGACACCAGTTACCCTCCACCTTAAGCATCACACATAATGGAACTATCTTTTACTAAGTTGTGAAGTGATGGAATCTGGGGCTTGAAATCCCTCTGCTTTCCATAAGTGGTGATGTACATATTCTCTGCAAAGTAGAGGCACTTCAAGTCTCAGAATCAATCACTTCACAATGGAACAAAATAAAAGTATCATGGTTCTCTTCAGTCTGTGGATTATGGTATTTGTGTACAATTTCTCTGTCAAATCTCTGCAACTGATATTTTATCTTGTTTTGGATGTTTGTTCCATTTCTATAATTTATTTATACTCTGCTCATATTGATACTCTTCCAGGTATCCAAGCATGTCTAGCACTACTATGATATTAAGGGGGTGATGTAATAAAAGGCATAATGAAATGAAAAAAACAGGTAGCACTTACTGGTCATCTGTTTCAAAGCAACATCTCATTAGATGATTTCGGATACTACACCTGAGCAAACTCTACCCAGCAAAGGATGTGGGTTGGAACATCTGTCATATTTAAAGTCTGAGAGCACTTAATTGAGGTTGCTCCTTCACTTTTGATGTAAATAAATGGGACATTTTGTTGCCTGCACCAAATTGACTCCAACTGAAATGCGCAAAACAGTCGAAAAATACCATTGTATTGAAGCTATTCTGAATTACACCTTCTAATACAGGTTACATACATAATTCAGCAAAATTGCTTACCTTTAGTTTTTCTTGCAACTATATGAGCTACTCCCAATCAAACCTCAATCTTCCTCTACTGGCCTCATCACTTTTTGTTCTGCATTTTGTTCTGTGCTCCTGTGTGGTGTAACACAGAAAAACTGACCTCAGGGGAACACAGGGCAAAACGCCACATGCCCAAACACTGAAAAGATGGAACTTGCCATGAACATGTATATACCTCCCAATGTTTGGCTGGTTATATAGAAAGTCACAGGGGAACGCAGGCCCCCATTTTTGGGGGTTTTAGGGTAATGTTTTATGAATGTCAGGACATTTCAGTAATAAACTAGGACTGTGGGCTGAGCTGTCAAAAATGGGACAGTTGGGAAGTATGCATGCAGAGTTGCGACTTACCTCATGTAAAAGCTTTCCCATAGGCAATAATATGAATCTCTGCTGGTAAAACCTATATGTTGGTTGAGACAACTTCTAGCTATTTTGAGAGACTGAAGCAGCGCATGAGTTTTACCACTAACTATTTATTCACATTATTGCCAATGGGAAAGCTTTTACAGGAGTTTTTGCTCGCAGAGATTTATCTCTGGTGATTAATCTTCTTGTGTGCCTTACAAGTGGCGATTCAGATTTGCTTCAATACAAAGGTTTTGTCACCTATACTAGAGGCAATTTAGTGCTGGCGAGATAACATCTTGTTGTCTAACCCCAAAGAAAGTGCTGCTCAGTTGCTTAAAGGAATATTCAACCCCCCACTAATTCCCCCCAATCCACCCCACTAATAAAAACCTGTATCCCCTACCCTACATAGCTCCACTTCCTTCTCTTCCCCCCCCCCCCCCCCCACACACAGGTGATAGCACCTGTAAGTGCCCCAAATCCTTTAATTACCTCTTGTTGCAGAGTCCTCAAAGCGGAGCTCACAGGCAGCATCTTCAGCACTTCGGTCTTCTTCAGGAAGTGTGCACCATATTGGAGCATGCACAGTTGGAGCAGTCTTCTAGTTTGTGACAACAGTGCATGTGCTGAAAATGATGCAAATTGCTGAAGGGAAGGAAAAGGACCCAAAAAATACCAAAGAGCCAGAAGATGGTAACGTGAGCTCCTCTGCTCTGACTTTGCAATGAGAAGTAATTACAGGATTATGGGCACTTACAGGTGTTATCATGTGTGCGGGGGGGGGGAGGAGCGGGGGAGACTATGTAGAGTAGGGGAAGGGTTGCCACCACACCCCTTTAAAACCGAACACATATGGTATAAACATATTCCTTTGGCTGCACATAAATCGGTTCAGTTTGCAGCATGCATCTAAATGAATTGCTAATTAGCCATGCAGGAGTGAGGTGAGGTGGCAACCCTAGGTAGGGTTTTTTTATTAGCGGGGTGGGGGGCTGGGGAATTCTTCTATAAAAGAGTCCATTGTTGTGACAACGCAAAGTTTGTTGTCAAAGATTTTATTAAGCTCTGCAGTTGTCAACAGGTGACAACTCCTAATGTCTATTAAGGTATAGTGAGGTAACTAGGGTCAGAGACCTTGCAAAAACAGTGTTTAACACTGAACAAGTAGAAGTGTATCCAAACATACCGCAGTTACTATTTTCTTTGATTTAATTTTTTTTCTAAGATGTAACTGTGCATTAAAGGATTAGTTCACCTTCTAAACTGTTTTTTTTTTTTCGGTTCACCAGAAATAACTTTTTTCACTTACTTTCCATGTCTCATTTTTATCTAAGTTTATTCCCTATCTCCGGTATTGCAATCTGCCAACTCAGTAATTCAGGTGCAGACTCTAAGGGTTGGGGCAGAGTGCAGACTCTAAGGCAGGGATCCCCAACCTTTTTTTACACATGAGCCACATTCAGATGTAAAAAGGGTTGGGGAGCAACATAAGCATTAAAAAGTCTCTTAGGGTGCTAAATAAGTGCTGTGATTGACTATTTGGTAGCCCCTATGTGGACTAGCAGCCTACAGGAGGCTCTGCTTGGCACTATACTTAGTTTTTATGCAATTAAAACTTAGTTCCAAACCTGAAATTCAAAAATAAGCACCTGCTTTGAGGACACCGAGAGCAACATACAAGTGGTTGGAGAGCAGCATGTTGCTCACAAGCTACTGGTTGGGGATCACTGCTCTAAGGGTTGGGGCAGACAGGAAGATTCAGGGGAACTGCCTTCTTCCTGCATTCGGTCTGCTTGAAAGAAGAATCGCCTGCGCTAATGCACGTTCGGCGCTTCGATTTCCGCAGTCGCCCAAAGTTTCCTGAGGCAACTTCGGGCAACTTCAGAAATCGAAGCGCCATGAGTGCATTAGCGCAGGCAATTCTTCATTCAAGTAGACGGAAGGCAGTTCAGAGAGATTAAATCTCCCCGAATCTGCCAGTCAGCCCCAAATCCAGTTTTGCAACATTTAGCTGATATATTTTTCAGCAGCATATCTGGTGTATTCACAATTATAACAGTTGCCTTTAATGAAACCCAGAGATTTTGTTCAACAGGGACAAAAATAAGAAATGTATCAACTAAATGTATCAATAAAGAAAAGTTTACAGGCTGCCCCCCCCCGAGATGCTTTAGAAGGTGAAAAATGACACTTTAATATTAGAAAAACCTTCACAAATAGAAAATAGAAAGTACATTTTTTATTTCTGTTGAACAATCTAAACCAACTGAACTGAAAAAAGTGTTGGAAGGTGACATACCCCATTAACATTAGAAATATGTTGATCTGATTCCTACAGTAGTTGTTAGGAGTGCCTTCAAGCTTTTGTCCTTAAACTAAATGTGCTGATCTGCTAGCATTTAATCAGTTTAGTGGTAACCCTACAGCTGTAATATTTAGCTGAAATCAACCACATAATTGTTCTTGCAGCCACTGCCTTTCTGCTTTTCCAAATTTAGTGCTACTGCTCCTGTTGATGCAGAGGGGAACCCTGGAGCTACCAAACTGAACTTGAAAAACTTTAAGGGCCCTTACATATTGGTGTTTGTACCTGTGCTCCCCTGCGTTCCGTTTTGTTCTGTTAAGCCGCAGGGGAGCGCAGGCCTAGACGCACTCAATTCTTTTGAATGAGGTTGTACCCACATAGATACGTTTAAGCGCCAAATGCAGGTTGGAACGCAGGTACACATGCCCATGTGTAAGGGCCCTAAGCGCAACACAATTGTGTTCATTTTGATTAATCAGCTGCAGTTGTGTCAGCTGGATATTCTCCAGCTGATTCCTCTTTAATTTGTATGGATTTTTAATACATGTATGGGATCCATTATTCATAAAGATGTTATCCAGAAAGTTCCGAATTAAAGAAAGGCCAACTCCCTTAGACTCAATTTTAAGCAAATAAGTCCAATTTTTAAAAGTGATTTTTTTTTTCTCTGTAATAGAAAAACAGTACTTTGCTTTTTCTTTGTAATAATAAAACATTACCTTGTACTTGATCCTAATAATAATTAATACTTATTGGAAGAAAAACCAGCCCATTGGGTTTATTTAATGATTACAAGATTTTCTAGTAGACATAATGTATGAAGATCCGAATTATGTAAAGATCCATAATCCAGAAAACACCATGTCCCAAGCATTCTGGATAACGGGTCTCATACCTGTAGTAGAGTGAATCCTTTACCTTCTAATTAGGTGGGAACAGGCACTGCTGAATTGCTCTTCTGTCTGGCTCAGGTGCCATATCTTTATTCAGTCAACATTCCATGCTGAAAGGTTTTAGGGTGATGGCACACGTTAAGATTCGGGGAGATTAGTTGCCCAACGACAAATCTTCGGGCAGCTAATCTCCCCAAAATGCCTTCCCGCTGGCAAGAATCACTGGTGGGATGGCATATCAATCGTTTTGGTCAGTCACCCAAAGTTTCCTCATGAGACATTTCGGGGGGATTAGTTGCCTGAAGAAGAGAAGAATCTTAACGTGTGCCACCACCGTAAATGCTCTACCAGAGACTTTGAGTGCAAACTGTAAACTTTTTTAGGCAGGCCCCTCTTTACCGCTTGTATTTGGTATGTAATTCATATGTTTACTTTATAGAGTCAGTAATGTGCAGTGCTGCTGAATATGTTGGAAAAAACTGCAATGCAATTTATGCTGTAATCATTATATGTTTGTATAATAACAAATGTGGTGTCAAAGGCCCAAACAAAGGTGGTAAGGGTCTTTTGTAATGTTGCCAAATCTTTTTTTAGGGACTGATATGGGTAAAGATCAAGAAACCATAATTTAGGTAAAATCATCATCTTGATTGCATTAATTTGGCCTAACCACAAGATATATGTGTAGTTATGTGTGGGAAGATGTATTCCCCAAGTGTGAGGTCTTCCAGGAGTATTCAAAGTTTACCTAAATGAGTTTAACGAGCTCGTTTATTTAAGTTTAATGCTTCTTATTTAGTTATTAACAGAAAGGCCTGAAATCTGCACAAACTGATCCAACAAACTTGTTGGAGAGGATTACATCGTCTGCAAAAAAAACTGGCTTTGTATTATGCCTGTATGAGTTCTAATTAAATTGCACATCCCAGCTCATGTATGCTTATGGAAAAAGTATCTCAGACTGAAATATTTTTAAAATAATAAACTGGGAATTAGTTGCTAGTGGCAACGGTAGCCGAACCACCAGCCCCTTCATCTAAAAGACACTATACTAAACTGAACAAACCAATGCATGTGATTTATAAATTTGCTTCTGGTAAAATATTTTGGAATCAAGCATACATGTATGCTTTGTGGCACTAGGATTTACCAGCAGCTGCAACGAAAACTGCAAAATGATGTAGCTCTGGAAGGTATAGGGAGATGCCTAACATTACAGCAGTGTCTGTAGGCTGATGACAGCACTGCAACCATGTGATCAGCAACTAGCTGCAGAGAGGGATTACATCATCCTTTTTGTGCAAGCTCCACTAGCGCATTAACCTCGTTATTGCTGGCAAGCAATTATTTTATATTTATAGCTCAGTCTGATTCAGGTCACCTCCCAGGACATGGAGATATATTTAAATTTTGCTTTATATGTACAGCTCCCCAGTGCTTATAAAATGAGGAGATTCTTCTCAGTGAAAACACCTTTTATACCTACGTTGCTGAAGATAGCTTGACATATATTCATTTTTTCATATCTGCATTCTTCTGTTCCAGTGACACTCTAGGACTGGCTCATGCATACAAGCAATTTTTGTACCCATGTGCCATTTAATTGTGTAGGGCTGTGTTCCAATCTCCAGTAGTGACAGCACTAAGAGAAAAAGAGTGCAGGACAATTAATTTATAAAGTGGTTGGTCACCTTAAAATTAACATTTAGTATCCTATATAGATTGATATAATGATACAATTTGTCTTTGTTTATTAATGTTTTTTTAATTTTTATTTAGCTTTTTGTTCAGCAGCTCTGTGGTTTGGAATTTCAGCAGTTATCTGGTTGGTAGGATCCATATTACTGTAGTAACCAGGCAGTGTTTACACAACTAAATCACATGAATTACATACATAGAACATAAGGAGTTACAGTGGTGTGAAAAACTATTTGCCCCCTTCCTGATTTCTTATTCTTTTGCATGTTTGTCATACTTAAATGTTTCTGCTCATCAAAAACTGTTAACTATTAGTCAAAGCTAACATAATTGAACACAAAATGCAGTTTTTAAATGAAGGTTTACGTTATTAAGGGAGAAAAAAAACTCCAAATCTACATGGGCCTGTGTGAAAAAGTGATTGCCCCCCTGTTTAAAAAATAACAGAACAAAAGTAATTGAGATCTATCAGTCTGGTAAAGGTTATAAAGCAATTTCTAAAGCTTTGGGACTCCAGCGAACCACAGTGAGAGCCATTATCCACAAATGGCAAAAACATGGAACAGTGGTGAACCTTCCCAGGAGTGGCCGGCCGACCAAAATTAACCACAGGAGCGCAGAGACAACTCATCCGAGAGACCACAAAAGACCCCAGGACAACATCTAAAGAAC
>CM044441.1:71178761-71211982 GCA_024363595.1 Xenopus borealis
ATACTTCCGGGATATAACTGGTGTTAGTTGGAGGAAAAAGAACCATTTCTGTTTTGGAGATGTTTAATTTAAGGTAGCGTTGTGACATCCAAGTAGAGATAGACAGGCAGGAGGAGACACAAGTTAGGAGTTCTGGGTTGAGATCAGGAGAGGAGAGATAGATCTGAGTATCGTCAGCATAAAGGTGGTAGTGGAAACCATACGAGCTGATTAATTTGACGAGGGAGGAAGTATATAGAGAAAATAATAAGGGTCCCAGGACAAAGCCTTGAGGAACCCTGACAGAGAGAGGTAGGGGGGGGAAGATGCTACTCCGTTGCAGGAGACACTGAAGGAACGACTGGTGAGGTAGGAAGAAAACAAGGACAGGGCTGTGTCACGAAGGCCAAGCGAATGGAGGGACTGGAGGAGGAGAGGGTGATCTACAGTGTCAAATGCAGCTGAGAGATCAAGCAGAATTAGTAGTGAGATTTTTTTGTTGGCTTTAGCTGTTAAAAGGTCATTAGTTAGACGGGTCAGAGCAGTTTCAGTGGAGTGCTGTGGTTTAAAACCAGATTGTAAGGGGTCCAGCAGGTTATTGTCAGAGAGGAATGAGGTTAATCGGTTGTAGACTAGGCGCTCAAGTAGTTTAGAGATGAAAGGTAGCAGAGAGATAGGTTGTCAAGATTGGAGGGATCAAGAGAGGGTTTTTTCAGAATGGGGTTGACAAGAGAATGTTTTAGTTGAGACAGGAATAGTCCAGTTGAGAGCGAGAGATAAATAGATGAGTTAAGGCTTTGATTAGACAAGGATTGGTATTGCGGAGAAGTTTTGAAGGAATTGGATCAAGGGGGCAGGTGGTAAGGTGAGAGGAGGCCAAAAGTTTTGAGACTTCCTCATCTGTAACAGGGGTGAAGGAGCACAGGAGAGACTGGGGAGTGTGGAGGGAGGGTGGTGGAAGCTTAGGGGGGTTGAGTAGTGTAATGTCCCCTCTGATAGTGTCAATTTTGTTTTTGAAGTGCTCAGCAATGTTTTGAGCACAGACAGATGTGCATGGAGGGGGTGGAGAAGGGGAAAGGAGAGTGTTAAAGGTGAGAAAAGTTGTGCCGGTTTTTTGGAAAGGGAGTTAATGAGTGAAGTAAAGTATTTTGTTTGGCTTGGGAAAGGCTGGTGTTATAGGAGCGCAGGGCAGATTTGCAGCTCCAAAAGTCTGATTCTGAGCGGGATTTGCACAAGTGCACGCAAGCGTCTTTGGAGTGCTTTAGTATCAGCGGTGTGCCAAGGTTGAAGTGGTTTGGGTCTAGCACGTTTAGTTTTTAAAGGAGCAAGCTAATGAGCTTAGCTGAGATATTAGAGTGCAGAGAGTCAAAGGAAGAAGAGAGATGTGACACATCCAGTGCTTGCAATTCATGGTAGGTACGTGTTTGGGGATTAGCAGGGGGTGAGGAGGAAGTTAGTGAAATGTGAGCATATTGTGATCGGAGAGGGGAAACGGTGAGTTAGTAAAGTTGTTGGTTGAACAGAGTCTGGTAAATATGAGATCCAGGGGCATTATCATTGGTGTGAGAGGGGGGAGTCTGAGCACAAGGATAAGCCTAGGGAGGATGTTAGTGAAAGAAGTTTAGAGACAGAAGGGCTGTTAATGTTATTAACAGGTATATTAAAGTCCCCTAATATGATGGATGGGGTATTAGATGAAAGAAAGTAAGGAAGCCAGGCAACAAAGTTGTCCATAAATTGTGCGGTTGGTCCAGGTGGTCGATATGACAGCAATGCAGAGTGAAACAGGAGAAAATAGCCTAATGCAGTGAACCTCAAATGAGGAGAATGATAAGGCAGGAACAGGTGGAAGAAAAAGTACAGAGGGGAGAGAGAAGCAAGCCTACCCACCCCCAGGTCTGTTTCCAGGCCTGGGAGTATGAGTAAAGTGTAGGCCCCCATAGGACAGGGCAGCAGGTGAGGCAGTGTCAGTGGGAGAAAGCCAGGTTTCTGTAAGTGCGAGTAGGTTAAAGGAATTGGCAATGAAATGGTCGTGTATAGCAGTGAGTTTTTTGCAAACAGATCTGGCATTCCAGAGAGCACAGGAAAGACTAACTGGGTTTTGGGTATAGGAGGTGAGAGTTCTGTACTGATTGAATTTGCAGCGAAGAGAAGGAGCCCATGGCCGTGATATAACTGGGATGGGGTAGGGGCCAGAGTTTGGGGAAATGTCCCCAGCTGCCAGCAATAGAAAAGAGAGATAGACTAAGTTAGAGCGGCATTTGTGAGTTCTTAGTTTGTGTGAAAAGGAGGAGTATCCTGGAATAGTTAAACAGAGTACTTTTTATACTTCATGTGTAGAGAGGAGATTAGAGAGGCTGAGATTTGTATAGAATTGGGACTAAGTGGGGGAGGTAGTGAGAAATGTTTTATGAAGCATGAGAGTGAAATGAGCAGAAAAACAGGATAAAACATTTTTGAGTAAAAAGTAACAAATTGGTAGGTAAAAACAAAACTGTTTTCTTCTTATCCCAGCCAGTTTAAGGTTGATGGTTCATGGTTTATGGAGGATAATCCGGTTCCTTTTTCCTTGTCAATGCCTTGTCCAACTGCCATTTCTAAGCACTTGTAAAACATTAGCACTTAGGAAATGTTAGTACTCGTGCCATGCCCCAGACTTGAGTGCCATCCCCAATACTAGGCCTGAATTTATATGTAGCTGATTGGAAAAAGCAGAGCCTAATTGACTAATTAATCAATTAACCAGCTATCAAAGGGCTGAGTTTAACAGACACCAGAACCAAGTTTGGGGCTATAAAAATATCTCTTGTTCACTGAGTGGACACAGATGTTTGTTTGAGATATTTGTCAGAGACACTTAGGGCTCCTACACACGGGCGTTTTTGACCTGCGCTCCCCTGCGTTGCGTTTGGCTGCGTTCAGCCGCAGGGGAGCGCAGGTCTAGACGCACCTAATTTTGTTCAATGAGGTTGTACCCACGAGACGCGTGTAAGCGCCGAACGCAGATTCAGACGCAACATGCTGCATTTTTCCTGCGTTCGGCGCTTACATGCGTTTGTGTGAGTACAGCCCCATTGAAAATAATTGAGTGCGTCTATACCTGCGCTCCCCTGCGTTTGACCGCAGCAAAACGCAACGCAGGGGAGCGCAGGTAAAAACGCCCGTGTGTAGAAGCCCTAAAGCAGAGTAGGCCAGAATGAACGGTTAAAGCAGTATATAGCAGTTGCAGGTATATGGGAAGGATGATTACCAGAATGAACAGTTACATTATCTGGGGGCCTTCCGATGGGCTTTTCCCTTCGCCCAGATGTTGATCGCGCAGGGTTAAAAA
The DNA here is from genome assembly GCA_024363595.1 of Xenopus borealis. Taxonomy (NCBI): domain Eukaryota; kingdom Metazoa; phylum Chordata; class Amphibia; order Anura; family Pipidae; genus Xenopus; species Xenopus borealis. The sequence continues at coordinate 71,182,072 of CM044441.1, forward strand.
TCACGTCGGATCACAGCCACGTCTGTTCATCAATGCAGTCCTGCGATCTGACTGCCCGTATTGCCTGCATTATGATCAGATCAGCCTGATATCGCCCATCTCAATCTCGAAATCTCCAAACCAGCAGATTTCTACATGTATGGCTATCTTTAAACTTATACATAATTTGATTTGAAAAGATGTTTTAAAGCACATTTTAGTTTGCATTTGTTGCCATACCAATTGGATGAACATACTGTGGTACTCTAGTTAGTGCTATATATTAATCGGTGTACATTGGAACTTCATGGAACAAAAGGGACCATACTGGATATTTTGAGGTATTAGAAAAATAGAAACTTTAGCTTTGCTGTGCTGTTGACAACCGGTAGGGGCCGGTTGATCTCAGTCCTGATACCTTTTGAAGCTTACACAAAGATGCAGCAGCCAGACTACATTGTGGGGCTACACTAGGCGGGCCGTATGCAGCTGCCAGTTGGACAACACTTACTGGCACAAAGGACATTTAGCGCTCTACTGCCCTCAGACAGAGAACATTGGCGGTTTGAGCTTACTGTTTATTAAAATGCTGGATAACTAAAGACATTTGGCTCTTGTCTAAAGTTTCTTCTCATGTTTCATTCCTTTAAAAGAAGTTGATCCAGTTGAGGAAAGAGAGTTGGTCTAACATTTCTCTGGTTAGGAAAAATATTAGAAACTTCCAATAACTTTTTTCACATCCTAAACAGAACATCAGACCAGCCATCTTTCTTCTGAGTAGTTGGATCACTGTCAAAAACAGCAGGTGGTTATGTTTTAACAAAATTAATTCATATTAATAGTACATATCTCCTTAATATCTTTGAATATTTCAAAATAATGAATATAAATTGCAAAAAGTGAGCTTCTCAAAAGCAACCGATCGAGGACTGAGCATGAACAGTGCAGTAAAAAATAGGTAATTTCTTCTCATTATGTTTTTTGATTGTTCTCCTTCAATAAATGTGGGTGGGGACATGCAAATAATTTCTTTAAGGCCAACTGTGTATCTAGAATGGCACAGGTACAATCAATAGATCCATTCATCCAATGTTACAGAAAACCTGTTTTAGTCTTATTGGATTTCATCACTGCAAGATATTGGAACATGGCTTGTGAGGAATAGCCCTCTTAGAGCAACCAAATAGAAGTATCAAACTAGGGTGAGGAGGGCCAAAATTTGTTGAAATATAACTGTAATGAACAAAGTAAAAGTCTAATTATAACAATATATTTGCATATATGTTCATACTTTCCAACTGTCCTATTTTTTATGGACAGTTCCAGTTTTGACAGCTCAGCCCCCAGTCCCAGGTTTTTTACTGAAATGTCCCAACTGTCTGTTTGATCCTGCACTGAACAGCCAGAAAAATACATAAAGTTTCTATCTTAATTGGCTTTTGGCAGAGAGCCCAGAACAGCCACCAGGTGCAATTTGATACATTTGTAACAGTTTAATATAAGCTCTCGTGGGTCTTGCCATTTAAAAGGCAATTCACCTTCATTAGCAAAGCTGCAGTAACACAAAAACTTTCAAATGCCAAAATTTGTACAATGAACATGTTAGGGGGTGTGGCCACAAAATGGGCATTGTCAAAACATTTTGCCACACTTAGGGTTGCTACCTGGCCAGTAAAAATGATGCGTGATGCCAATGTTATTAATAGGAAAAAATGCCAAGAATTTAGGAAGGCCGGTATTTTTTTTTTCCAGAAAAGGTGGCAACGTTCAGTGCTCCAAAACATTTTGTCCCTCTTTCTATTTCCAAAATGTTGGGAGGTATGTGTTTGTTCTATACAGGTAGATTTGCCTCATTTTTTTCTAATTGAAAAATGTTTTTTAGTTTTTTCCTTTAAGGAAAAATCTGTATATTTCCTGTTTATCAACAGTATCAACAGCTGTCATGTATGTGACACGCCTCATAAACCTACCACTGATTCTCTGTGCGGAAAAGCACTGTTGTGCAGTAAAATTGGTGATTTATGCGAGTTATGGGGAGTTGGACACAGAAGAGGTATAACCAAATGTATGTGAAGCATCTCTGAAACTATGAGATGTCTTGTGTAATGTCAGCTGGGAGCAAAAGGGTGTGAGCACTGTAAATAAGGGCTGACGAAAAAAGCTGTGACAGTATGCCACTCCTGTGGCATCTGTTTGCTGGTTCAGTTAAATGTTTTTAGTCCTGCTACAGAAACGGATTGTCTGTTGCAATGTCTGTGTTTATTTGATGTCTGCTGTGATGTTAAGAAAACATGTCTACTTTCACTGTTTGAAAAGGCTTGTTGTAGTAGTGAGCTGTTGTTTTTGCCAGTAGTTTGTTTTGGACAACCTTCCAACAAAAGTTCTGTGAGGCATTTACTGCTTTTTTGATTTGATAATTTAATAGGTCTGTAGGAAAAAATTACCTTAAACTGTAACCAGTTATAAATGAATTGTAAGGAAGTGTTATTTACTCCTTTCCCTAAATGCAAAACCCTTTGACTTTACAGGAACAGTTCAGTGTAAAAATAAAAACTGGGTAAATAGATAGGGTTGTGCAAAATAAAAAAAATTATGAGTTAATCAGTGACTTTAAGGGGGGGCCACATGGGACATAAATGTTCAGTGAGTTTGCAATTGATCCTCAGCATTCATCTCAGATTCAAAAGCAACAGTTGTGACCCATATGCACCTCCTCAAGTCACTGATTGGTTACTGCCTGGTAAACAATCGGTGAAAACAAAGAGACCTGAAAAGCAGGAAGTAATGTTCTGGCTATTATGTTAGACATCCAGTGACTAACATTTTAGTCTGGGACAGCCGAAAACAAGGCCACTGCTTGTACTGCAGTGCGACAGTTACAAACCATAGCCTGGTCAATCAGCCAGAGGAATTTGCTTTTGACCTTGTGACCTCTATGAATGGGGATTGGAGCCAAAATGAAAGTAAGGCTGATCTTTTCCAGGAAGAAGAGAAGCAAGAAAAGCATGGTCTCTGCAAATTAAAAGGATTGTTCACCTTTAGGCTAAGGCCAGACGGGGAGATTCGGGGGCATTTTGTCGCCTGGCGACTTCTCGCCGCGACTTGTAGCCCCCGAACCTCCCCGAATAGCCAAGTCCTGGGGTGCACCGGCGTTGCTTGAAAACGCCGGCGCCTATTCACACGGAGCGGCGCGCTTTTTGAAATCGCTCCAAATTGACTCGCGAGGCAGTACAGATTTCAGGGTACATTACAGAGTACAGATTTCAGGAAGTCTTCTCCTACATTAGCGATTCAGCTCACTGCAGGTTAAAGCGGTCAGGCTGCTCCCCTGCTCTGCTCTGCCTCACATTTCTTTTTCACTACCAATGGCAGTTGGTGAGACCTTTACTTTACGTACCCCAGGGTGCATCAGTCTGGTGTTGCAACACATAACTCTGCTTATTCTACTTTGGAATCACTAATACATCCCTGCAGACGCATAGTATGCACACTAAGCATTCGTAAAGGGACCGTGTACATTTCATGCAAGGGGTGACTTCGTGTTATATTGATTTTCTTACATTGTTAATTTATTGTTATTTACATAGTTAATTTACTGTTTTATTGCATTTTCTATACATTTCTTTAACTTTACAAATGACTGCATACCTACCTATTGTGTTTTTATTGTCTGCTAAATTGGGTCCAGTAATCACTACTAATGCAGTCCCCAAGGAGTTGTATGTCCACCCATATCTGGTTTAAGCCCTGAGTGGAGGCACTTAACATATCCAATCTCCCACTTAGTAGAGGCTTGGGATCAACACTGTTAGCACCGCAGTGTGGCCCTGGATATTTGTGCCAAGAAAGGGTTACAGGATAATAAAATACAATGTTGAATAGATTTACAGGTATGGGACCTATTATCCAGAATCATTGGGACCTGGGGCTTTCAGGATAACTGGTCTTTCCGTAATTTGGATATTCACACCTTAAGACTACTAGAAAATCATGTAAACATTAAATAAACACAATAGGCTGGTTTTACTTCCAATAAGGATTAATTATATCTTAGTTGGGATCAAGTAAAAGGTACTGTTTTATTATTACAGGAAATCATTTTTAACATTTTCTACAGTAGTAATACATTTTATTATTATATATATACTTTATGTTCCTCCCTGTACACAGCATGAGAAACTATTTTTGGGTGCTGCCGTCATATAACATAGTAATGAGAATGAGGATTGAATGTGCTAGTTCACACTACTGTACATATTTTTCTTAATTGTAGTCGTTACAGCTACTAGAATAAGTAGTAAAGGTGGCCATACATGTTACAGTTACATCTTTCCTGCGATTATTATTTAGCTTTTTACTGAGCAAAATCATCATAATGAGCCTACAGAATCGTCTTCTGCTGACCGTCAAATGTCAACAAGCCAAATGCAAGGCTTATACTGACAGAAACAAGGACAATCTAAATTTACTACACCACTTGAAGTGAGACGCCAGCGAGCACCATACACATATGAACTCTCTGATGGACGCAAATGGAATGCAAGTCGTCTTGCGCCTGCTAGAGATGACTTTGGAGAAGCTTCATTTGATGAAGGACATTTCATACTAGTGATGCCAACTGCTATAGGCCTGAATAAATTGAACCTATAAGGCATACTGCTAGAATCAGAAAACTACCTGCATGAACCAAGGACTATATCATATTTAAGATGCATTGTTGTTTTATGCATTGAGTTTTACTGTGCATACACAGTACTTGCTATACTGCTTAAGGTGCTAGAGTTGATGTTACTTTTGTGTAATGGCTGCACAAACCTGCTAATAAGCTCTGCTCATCCTCGGCTATCAAAACACGACACACTTCTAATGGTATACATGTATTAAATGTCTTCAAGGTATGCCACAAGATATGTGTTGCATGCAAATACAAATTACAGGGATTATATTCAGAATACAGAACATGAATAATATATAATAATTTACAGTTGTGTTCATAAGTTTACATACCCTGGCAGAATGTATGATTTCTTAATCATTTTTTAGAGAATATGAATGATAACACAAAAACTTTTCTTTACCCAAATGACCATGATCAAAAGTAGTACCATGTATTGCCCTCTTTAACATCAATGACAGCTTAAAGTCTTTTGTGGTAGTTGTGGATGAGGCTCAGATGGTAAAGCTGCCGATTTATCTTGGCAAAAAGCGTCCATGCATGAACTGCACGTTTGTGGTCTCTCAAGAGTAGCTCAATGATATTGAGGTCAGGACACTGAGATGGCCACTCCAGAACCTTCACTTTATTTTGCTGTAGCCAATGGCAGGTCAACTTGACCTTTTGTTTTGGATCACTGTCATGTTGGAATGTCCAAGTATGTCCCACCCGCAGCTACCAGGCTTTTTCCTCTAGTATTTTTTGTATTTAACCTGAAGTTATTTGTGAATTTTCTTTGCATCCCAAACAATTTTTCTGGCAGTTGTGGATGAAATTTTAGTTGGTCTACCTGACCATGGTTTTGTTTCAACAGAACCCTTAATTTTCCACTTAAAGGGATCCTGTCATGGGAAAAAAATTTTTTTTTCAAAATGCATCAGTTAATAGTGCTGTTCCAGAAGAATTCTGCACTAAAATCCATTTCTCAATAGAGCAAACAGATTTTTTATATTTCATTTTGAAATCTGACATGGGGCTAGACATATTGTCAATTTCCCAGCTGCCCCAAGTCATGTGACTTGTGCTCTGATAAACTTCATTCACTCTTTACTGCTGTACTGCAAGTTGGAGTGATATCACCCCCTCCCTTCCCACTACCCAGCAGCCTAACATAAGAACAATGAGAAGGTAACCAGATAACAGCTCCCTAACACAAGATAACAGCTGCCTGGTAGATCTAAAAACAGCACTCCGTAGTAAAACCCATGTCCCACTGCGTAATATTCAGTTACATTGAGAAGGAAAAACAACAGCCTGCCAGAAAGCAGTTCCCTCCTAAAGTGCTGGCACAAGTCAAATGACCGGGGCAGCTGGGAAATTGACAAAATGGCGAACCCCATGTCAGATTTCAAAACTAAATATAAAAAAATCTGTTTGCTCTTTCGAGAAATGGATTTCAGTGCAGAAGTCTACTGGAGCAGCACTATTAACTGATGTGTTAAAAAAAAAAAAACATGTTTTCCCATGACAGTTTCCCTTTAATTAGAGTTTGAACACTGCTGATTGCCATCCTCAATTCCTTTGATATTTTCTTATACCCCTTTCCTGTTTTATAGAGTTCAACTACCTTTTTCCGCGATACTTTAACAATTATTTTGCTTTTCCCATGACTTAGAATCCAAAAAACATCAGTGCAGCACTGGATGAAAGATACAAGGGTCTGTCAGGAGACAGAAAGTCCCTGACCGTTTATACACACCCACTAATTACAAGCAAACAGATCACAGGTGAAGATGTTTACCTCTAATAGCCATTCTAACCCTTTCGTGTTAAGTTGTGTGCATGTTATCAGGCAAAATCATCAGGGTATGTAAACTTTTGATCATGGTCATTTGGGTAGTTTGTGTAGTGATTATGATTAAAAAGGGTAAACACTGTTGTTTGACAATAAATGGCTTCAGCCAACCACTAACCATGAATGAAAGAAAAGTTTTTGTGTTATCATTCATATTCTCTGAAAAATGGTTAAGAAATCATAAATTCTGCCAGGGTATGTAAACTTATGAGCACAACTGTATAAGCATATCAGCAGTATCATTTCTCTGTAAAGTTGTGGGCAATCTCCCCCAATCTTCCCACCGGCAAGAATGTGAAACGCCAGCATGCTGGCACATGTATCGCTTCGGTTTTTAGGTTTTCTTGCTGGTGGAAAGGCATTTTGGGGAGATTTACTTGTCACTTCATTTTTCGAAGTTGCCTGAATTTTCCTTGTGAGGCTACTTCAGAAAACTGAAACGATACGTATGCCATCCCACTGGCGATTCACATTCTTGCCGGCAGGAAGGCATTTTGGAGTGAGTAGTCGCCAACAGTAGCGAAGGTTTGTCATTTGGTGACTAATCTCTCCCTGTGCCACCACCCTAAATGTTAATAATTTATTGGTTCATTAATGAAATGCTGCTTCAATGGTGCACTTGCAATGTTATCATTATTTGATCCTTGGCTTCTGTCCTTTTTAGTTATGGGCCAAGACCTATTGTATACCACAGAGATTGTTATGAACTGTTTTCTGCCTTAAAGGAAAACTATACCCCCCGAACAATGTAGGTCTCTATAAACAGATATTGCATAAAACAACTCATATGTAAAACCCTGCTTCATGTAAATAAACCATTTTCATAATAATATACTTTTTTAGTAGCATGTGCCATTGGGTAATCATAAATAGAAAATATCCATTTTAAAAAATAAGGACAGCCTCCTGGGATCCTAGGATCCAACGGTGCACACAAACATACCAAACAATCTATAAAGTTAGGTCACATGAGCCAATTAACAGACAGAGTTCTGTCTTTTGCTTCAACACTTCTTCCTGTTACAGTTAGAGTTGAAATATTTCTGGTCAGGTGATCTCTGAGGCAGCACACAGACCATCATGAAATGGTGGTTCAAGGCAAGAGATGTAAAAGGGCAATATTTACATAAATATATATTCCAGTTTGATAAGATTCTTTAATATGTCACTTGATTTGATATAAACTATCTGTTGCTCAAAAATTCATTTTCGGGGTATAGTTTTCCTTTAATTCCTTTTTCAGCTTTAAATGGCTGATCCTATGGCTACAGAGCAGCTTGTTTATATAAATATAGTAAACTTTCTGAAGTAAGCACACCAGTTGTACCAGTGCAGAGCAACAGTACATTATATTTTCATTACTTTAAAACATTTTCACTTTTTGGTGTTACTGTTCATTTAATAAGCTGATACAGTCCTTACTCCAATGGGAGCAGATGAATTACATAAAAATCTAGTGTAGTTACTGCTATGGATGTTAAAGTACATTTATAAAAAAAATCAATTTAGTAAAATTATTTAGTGAACACTTTTTACTGCTTGTTGCAAAGATTTTGGTTCCTGTATTTTGCACAAGTTATCACTGTCTTATACCTTTACTGATTTAGTACTTAAAACATAATGAATACTTTAGAATAAATAATTCAAATAGAAATGCTGCATAGGTCACATCAACATAAAGTGTGGCAGCTGCTGTGGAATCACAACTGTCATCAGTTATTATAGAAGTCTAAATTTCTTTTCCCACAGTTGTTTGTCATTTGTACTGACAGGCTAGTTGTTTCTCTAGTTAGTACAGCTATGGTATTTCTTATCTGGAAACCCATTAGCCAGAAAGCTCTGAATTATAGGACAGCCATCTCCCATAAAATCCATTTTAAACAAATTATTCAGAATTTAAAAATGTTGTTTTTGTTTGTAATCATGAAACCGTACTCTATAATTGTTCCTTGCTAAGCTACATACATTTAATATTGGTGGAAGTCCTATTGGTTTTATTTTATGTTAAAATGATTTTTAGCAGACTTGAAGTATGGTGATCCAAGTTATGTAAGGATTTCTTAAAGGAGAACTAAAGCTTATTCACTTTATAGTGTGCTGCATCTGTAAGGTATTTTTTGTTATAGGCATTTGTATAGTCTAGCTTGGGGCTTGAGTACTGGTGGTAAACTGTTGTGCATGGACTCCATAGCACGTCATCAATCAAGGAAGCAAAGCAGCACTTATAAGGAGAATGAGGCTGCACCATAATGTTAGAACAGAAATTGCTGCCTTTGGCAGTTGGAGGATGGAATGTAAAGAATTTGGTGACGTCACCATAGTGGAGTCCCCAGGTTTTCAACAGAGCAGGGAAGGGAAGCACCAAGAGGAAAAACAGTTAGTGTTCTTAAAACTTACAACACATAATTTCAACCTTTCCTTGTCCTTTAACTTGAAAAACCTGTATTCAAAGCATTCTGGATAATAGATCCTATACCTGCAGTATCAAACCAAAGAGTCAAAGCTAAGGAATCTCAAACAAGAACGTTATGTATATTGCTAAACAAATGAGATAGCAAAGATTAATTATGCAAACCTATCTGGATCTTTACATGTATGGCTTAAATAATAGTTTTTGCAATATATATACATTAGAGAAAATAAAGCATTTAAGAGATATTCACCATGCTAATTCCAATTTACCCGCACGAAGTACTTCTGAACAGGACTGGACTGAGAATCAAAATAGGCCCTGGCATTTCAGGTACACAGAGGCCCAATCAGCCCACATAGAGGCCCAAACAGTCCCCACCAGCCCACTAAATACTGACTTTCTATGGAACCTTATAGCAGCCCATCTGGCATTTGCCCTAACCCACAGATTGCCAGTCCGGGCCTGCTTCTGAAGATCGATTGCCGACACCATTTCTCAGGTCCCTTCAGCCCAGTTTACGTCACACGCACAGCCTGCTTCAAGCTCTGATGCGGTCCAATGAATCACAGCATACAAGATTGAAGAGGCACCGAGACATGCATATTGGCACTTGAAGCAAGCTGCATGTGATGTAAGTTGAGCTGAGGACTGGTAAACCATATAGGTGGCCTAGACAAAGAGATCTGCTTGTTTGGCAATGTTTCCAAACAAGTGGATCTCTCTCCGATATGCCCACATTGAGGTGAGTGACATCAGACTGATCCGATCGTGGGCCCTATGGCCCAACAATTGGATCATAATGCATCCGATACAGGCGGTTGGATCGCGGGACTGTCCAATGGTATTTTTTAACCTGATTGATAGAGATCTTTCGATATTTCCAAATGAATACCCAATTTGCCAAAAAAACTGCACTCATTCAATTGGTAGTCTACAACTTAGGACTGCCCCATATTAATAAAAACAATATTTTGCTATGTTAAGTGATATGCAGTTAATATGATGTTTATTTGGGTCCATCCAAGTAACATACTCAAGCAACACAGAAAACACAGTACCACACAAGAGGTTACAGATTAAATCTTCATAAGCGATCTCCGCATTACAGAAAGGCTATATGATTTAATGTAGAAATTATTTTCAGCGTTGGTGGAATCCCTAGATCCCAAGTTTTCCATATAATTCATCCTATAACTGTAATAACATAAAGCTGTCCATTATTATTTCCCATTTGCTGTTTTAACAAAGGAATGTGAAGTGAGTTTTCTAACACCCCCCATTTTAACATAGGATCAATTATTAGGAATGGTGCTGAGTATATTTGCCTATTCTTTTAATTAGGAAATATCTATGTTTTTGTTATGTATTGCTCTAAGCAGGTCACAATTTGAAATTGAACTACTTGCTCAAAATGATCAGACAAACCACTAGTCCACTGAAAAGCCACTGAAAGATATGATACGAAAATATATAGTCAAAATGAATGTGAACAATGTGAACAAGGCACCAGTACCCTCAGGTACTTAAAGGGGTGAGGTTCGAATTGTAGTAAGATGGAGCACACAATTAGCAGACTTATACTGCAAAATACTTTTTATTGTATCACAACATGTTTCGGACCAGCATGGATCCTTTTTCAAGTCTTGAAAAAGGATCCATGCTGGTCCAAAACATGTTGTGATACAATAAAAAGTATTTAGCAGTATAAGTCTGCTAATTGTGTGCTCCATCCTACTACAATTCGAATCTATACACGAAGGTCTGCTGGTGTGGCCTACATGGAAAGTGAGCACTGGACACAGGAGGAAGCATTGAACTAAAATTTGATTGATTAGTACTTAAAGGGGTGTTCACCTTTAAGTTAAATCTTAGTAAGTTATAGAATGGTCAATTATGAGCAGCTTTTCAATTGGTCTTCATTATTGATTTTTTTTTTTTTATTATTTGCTGCCTTTTTCTGACTCTTTCAAGCTTTCAAACGGGGGTCACTGCCCCTGTCTAAAAACAAATGCTTTGTAAGGCTACATATTTATTGTTATTGCTACTTTTTATTACTAATATTTCTATTCAAGCCCTCTCCTATTCATATTCCAGTCTCTTATTCAAATCAATACATAGTTGCTAAGGTATTTGGGACCCTAGCAACCAGATTTCTGAAATTACAAATATACTGCTGAATATAAAGCTAAATAACTCAAAAACCACAAATAATAAAAAAATGAAAACCAAATGCAAATTGTCTCAGAATATCACTCTCTACATCATACTAAAAGTTAATGCAGAAGTGAACAACCCCTTTAAGGGGATACTGTCATGGGAAAACATTTTTTCAAAACGCATCAGTTCATAGTGCTGCTCCAGTAGACTTCTGCACTGAAATTAATTTCTCAAAAGAGCAAACAGATTTTTTTATATTCAGTTGAAATCTGACATGGGGCTAGACATTTTGTCAATTTCCCAGCTGCCCCTGGTCATGTGACTTGTGACAGCACTTTAGGAGGGAAATGCTTTCTGGCAGGCTGTTGTTTTTCCTTCTCAATGTAACTGAATAGAACACAGTGGGACATGAGTTTTTACTATTGAGTGCTGTTCTTAGATCTACCGGGCAGCTGTTATCTTGTGTTAGGAAGATTGTTCTTTTGTTAGGCTGCTGGGGGGGAGGGAGGGGGTGATATCACTCCAACTTACAGTACAGCAGTAAGGAGTGATTGAAGTTTATCAGAGCACAAGTCACATGACTTGGGGCAGCTGGGAAATTGACAAAATGTCTAGCCCCATGTCAGTTTCAAAATTAAATATTAAAAAAAATCTGTTTGGTCTTTTGAGAAATGAATTTCAATTCAGAATAGTGCTGGAGCAGCACTATTAACTGATGCATTTTTCCCATGACAGTATCCCTTTAAGAGAGCTTAGTTCAGTTTTAGCCAAGCCTCTCTTTCAGATTTTTTCACTCATTCTGGAATGGTACCAAAGATGAGAGTATGTGCTGATGTAATTTAACCTTTTCTCTGTTTTATAATTTTGTTACTTGCAAACTTTTATTGGCAGACAGTTTTTGAACATTTTGTGCTCTTTCAGTTTAGGGACCTTTCCTGGAATGGACTTAGGGTAGGGGCAGATGAGCAGATAGGGGGAGATTTAGTCACCAGGCGACTAATCGCCTCTTCCGCCCAGCGACAATCTTCCTGAACTGCCCTCTTCCTGCCTTCTGTGCGCTACAATGAGGGATCGCCTATGTTAATTCACTCTCGATGCCTAGATTTCCGAAGTCACTCCCCTACCCTTAAGGTTTACCCAGGAAAATAATATATATTATATATTATTCAGAATAACCTAAGCTTTAAAAATATGCTAGAATGTTAGTGTAATTCCACTTCTGTAATAAGTTATAAGTTCTAACTCAAAAAAAAAAAAAAAATCCATAATATAAACAGCTATAGTAGAAACATTTTATTGTATGCATGAAATTACTACTGATTTGGAAAGCTCCATGTCTTCAGAACATGCCAATAGCATAAAGATATAGTTGTATGTAGATTTCTGATTTGTAAATCTGAGCTACCTTTGTATTATGTGCCTAAGACTCCCTAACTGTATGTAATTAAAGGCCTTTATGAGGAGCAGGTGCCTTACCTACAGACACTAAGGGGCAAATTTACTATTTTTCACATAAAATCCTTCGAATCCATTCGAAATATGATAAGCATTCGACCATCGAATGCTTATTGAATAGTTTCAGCCTTTAATTTCCTCGATATTCCATTTCTAGATGAAATCGTACGATCGAATACCGATAATACGATTTAACGAAAAAAATCGCACTTTTTTCCTCGAGCCTCCGAAAAATTTGTACTGTTCGAATGATCGAGGCGTTCGATCGTACAAATGGTATTCGAGCAAGTCTTAGCAAAAGAAGCCTATGGGGGGGGGGGGTTCCCATAGGCTTCTATTGGTATTCGGTAGGTTCAATCTGGCGAAGTAGGCATTTGAAGGATTTTAAAATTTTAAATCCTTTGATCATCGATTGATCGAACATTCAATCATTCGATCTATTCGATAATTCGGGATTCGATGATCGAAGATGCCAAATTTCCGAAAAAAAATCGTCCAATCGCTTATTCGATCGAATTCGATCGAACTTCTATCTCTTCACACGAATTTTGTAAATCGGCCCCTAACACTTACAGGCCTAGAATGCACTACTTTCTGTGTCATGGGATTATATCAAGTTCCCCAGTAAAAGCAATGACTGGAATACTGTAAAAAAAATCTTCTACTCTGTCAGTGTCATCCCAGATTGTCTTAGGTGCTATAGATTGCACTATTAGTGGCTGACAATATCAAATTAAAATAATGCACAAAGTAACACATGCTATAAAATAATGCTCACAATTCACTGAAAACTAATGGAAAAAAGTCTTATTAAATGAGAAAAGTGCTATAAAAAAACGCTCTCTTTTAAGACTTTTTGTGAATCGGCCCCATTGTTGGTTAACACCATTAACATTCAATATTAACTTTATGTGTCTGTGTAATAGTAACTAATTGCAGGTAGCATTTACCATTGTGCCCTTTATTATTATATTTCCCCGAAGCTAGATATTTAACTATGGTCAAACTTTGTTGGCTCCTCATCCAAAACAACCCATGCACATATGTAAAGCCACTTTGTTAAATTATAACAAAGAAGAGTTGCAGAATTAAACTGTAATATCAGAGGGATCAGCTTGCTAAAGCTTACTATCTAAAAGGCTGGTGAACAAAAAACACAAGAAAAGCTTGATGCAGTAGGGATGACCGATGTGCCCATTACTGTTTTATGTATGTGTCCACTGATAATTATTTGACATGTCACATTCTTTTAGTTCCCTATTCCTGCTGGAATATTTGAACCTTTTATGTACTTAAGTGCCACAGTTGCACACAAAAATTAGCTTGGCGTGATAATGATTCTCCTACGCTTGCATAAGTAGTTATATATTTTATAAAGTTTTTTTTAGTATTTGCCAATTTAAGAATACTTCATTGTCTTTAAAAAATTTTATAATTATTTTTCTATATTTTTCATGTTTAAATTAATTAAAAAAAATACCCTTACCTTACATTTTGCTTTCTTTTAAAGGTTTTCGGAAAAATGATGAATTGAAAGCAATGGAGGTGTTACCGATTTTAAAAGAAAAAGTGGCATATCTATCCGGTAAGAAAATGATCATGACTTTGCTTTTTATCTGTTTGTGTCTTGGCATGGTGTTTCAAATTGGGCTCATGCATTTGTTTGTCCCCAGGAGCAACCATCACATTAAGAGCAAACTTATGAGCTATTGAGGAGCACTACTTTTATGGCCTTAAGTGGTCCTTGCGCAATGAAATTTTTAAACCACCGTAAAAATATATATATAATGTTATATTTATGTTTATGTTATATTTATGTTATATATATGTTGTTATCCTTCAACCAGAGATTAGCCACACAAGACCATTGGTTTGGCCTGCCAATAGAATGCAGTTTATGAGCAGACATATTGTGTTGATGTTAGGATTTTTCCGTAAAAGTGTAATTTTTCCACTTAGCGCTTATACAGCTTTGATGGTAATATCTAGTAGACTATCATATTGTTATTAGATTCTTTTTAGTGGCATTCGGTCAGAATTATTTGCCTCAGGATAAGTCAGCAGGAAGTCAAGTCACACGTGTGTGTGTGTGTGTGTGTGTGTGTGTGTGTGGCAGGATTGGTCAAAGAGCTCCTAATTGACCATGTCCTTATAAATTATGGAACAGACACCGTTTTCTGTCTGTATGTGCTGATGTGACAGTCATTAATATTTTTTTACACAGGTGGCAGAGATAAACGCGGTGGTCCTGTATTAACATTTCCAGCACGCAGCAACCACGATCGAATAAGACAGGAGGATCTCCGAAGATTGATTTCGTATCTTGCTTGTATTCCTAGGTAAGCTGTTGAATAAGTTGTGGGGTCATATTTTTACACGTTGATTTAAATTATAGTTTCATCTTGTTGTTAGCTTTTTAATTTGAAAAAGGTTTCTTTTTCCATGTTATGTTAAAAGGTATCTTTTACCATGGTTTTATGAAGTAATTTTGAGCTCATCTGGCAAAGTCATAAAAATACAAAGTCATTTTTATCTCATCTGGCAAAATCATGAAAAATTATTATTATTACATTAATAATAACAATAACAATGAAAATAAGGGCAGTGGTGGATGAGAAAGGCAAGAAAGGAAAAGACTGAGAAGGAAGGGATACAGGAGCAACAAGACTAGAGATCCAAAATGAATATAGATGAAATAATGTGAGAACTGTCGACTGCCTGTGCTCACACGGCTTCTTTGTTTGTGGCATAAGGCAGCAAAAATTAGGAGGCAGACGTTTCTTGATGAAGGAAATTACATGAAGTCAAAATTGTACTAGGCTGATTCTGACTGACTGCTAGTTTGGTTAACCTGTTGAATGATAATAGGGGAAACTGTGTTACTAAGAATGTCAAGTCATTTAGAAACATAATTTGTATGTGACGTACTCATCCATTGGTAAATAGTTGGAATGCTGTCTTTGTGGGCATATGACAGTGACCTTATTTTATCACAGGATTTGGGCAAAAAAAACACACCTATACAGTATATACAACTACCACATTTTTTATCCCAGCATTACCAGGGTCCACAGTATTGTGAAAATAGAGATATTAAAGAATATTTTGGGGTTTGAATAAAAATGGCATCTAAACAATGTTCTTATTTCTGGCATTTTTTTTTATTATTCTACTTCTGAAATTAAAAGTCATCTTGGAATTCCCTACCATGTATAAAAGCAGTTGTCATTTGGCCTTTTGCATTTATATACTCATGGAACTCCTCGATGACTTATAATATTTTATTTTACAATTAGGGGAGGGCATTATTCTCTATATTACATACGTACTAGAAAACTTTCTTATAAATAGAAACCTTTTATTCTCTTCTTTAGTTTATGTGCATTTTAGGGGTTTATTAAGATTTGAGTTGTGTTCTCCACGAATATTCAAGTTTTTGAGGTTATTTATTTATTTTAGAAATTATACCCCCACAATGGAAATACTGTAGCTTGAATCCGAAAATATACCATCTAAGACATGTGGAGGTTATGTAGGAGTCAGTGGCAGAGGTCCCATTTTTTCAGAGGGTTTTGCCAAAAACTCGATCGATCGAGTTTTCTTTTAACCAAAAACTATTTTCCATTTTTTTCCATTAGAAACCATTCGAGTTAATTGACAATGCCCCCTTACTGTCTATAACTTTGTCTAGTTAATACAAATTTAGTTTTTACATCTTAAAATGAAATTAATGGAAGTATATATTTTAAGATGGCTATTTATGTATGTATAAACGATACAGTATTTCACTGAATAAAACAAACTATTAGCTTCTGTCTTTACACATGCACCATTGTGCCTTAAAGAAACAGAAATAATAGGCCTCATTTTGTTGGTTATTTATCAAAGAGTTTTTTATACCTCAAAGGAACTTGAATAAAAACACATTTATCATATCATATTATCATATCTTATTTAAGAAAAAACTTGTTTCTGTGAGTTTGAGTTACGAAACCAGAATATTCAATGAAATTCATTGAGCCTCTAATCGCTTGAATTGCTCAAGTTTTGGACAAGCCCCTCTGAAAAAAATCTCGAACATCATTCAGGCTATTATTTACATGTTCAAATTGTTCAAGGAATCTCTACCATTGACCTCCACAGGTTTTAGATGGTGTATTTTTGGGCTCAAACTATTTCCAGGGCCGGGTATAATACATTTCTAAACATTTGAGTTTTTTATTAAAAAAAAAAAAAAAAAACAGCTTGAAAACTCAAATTTCACGGAACACACAACTCAAACCTTAATAAATTTGCTTAGAGTGTTAGTAGATATTCACTTCATCATTTTATATAATCTTTTCCCCCACTGTAGCTAGGATACCACTTATATATTAGCATGTTATTTCACAATCCCATTCTCTACCTCACCATGCATTCAGTCACCTCCAAGAGAAGAGGGTACACAGACTCAAGTTCCAATTGTTCTAACTACCGAAACAGGGCTGGATTTTTATAGCAGGCGCCCCTAGGCCCGCTGCCATTTGTCGCCCCCTAGGTCCGCTGCCATTTGTCGCCCCCTAGGTCCGCTGCCATTTGTCACCCCTAGGCCCACTTCCATTTGTCGCCCCTGTCCTCTCCACTTTTCTTGTGCAAATTTTCATTATAGGGACCAGGGTAGTGGGGATTGGTGCATGGAAATTTTAAAAACAATTGTATCTCCTGCACATCCCCAGTGTTTTTGAACCAATGTGGGTGTGGTTGGCCAGCATGACGCCCCCCTAAAACCTTGCCGCTCTAGACCCGGGCCCATGGCCTTTCCACAATTCCTGACCTATACAGAAAGCTATGTTTATGCTTGAATTTTCATTTATTTTGATCACTTTCATAAACATTTCTCCACCTAGTCACTATAACACCATTCCTTCACCACTTGACTGTCTTAAAGGGGAAGATTTTACACCTAAGTCTAATAACGCAGGGTTATCTGAAATTAATTGAACCTAAGATCTTGTCTAGAATGGTCATCATTTTGGAATAAGGGTCCATGTTAGGTAGAGTTCCCAAACCATAGTAAATGTTATAAAACTGCCCAACTAACATTTATTCCACAACTCTGTGGTGAGCTCATTCATGCACTGTGGGTGGAGTTAAAGAATGACAAGAAAGAGCAAGAAGTATTTGTCTAACTCTAAATCATGTGTTGTCAGTAGGGATTTCTGTGACACTGAAAGAAAAATCTGCTTTCTTAACGCTAAACATACACCAGCAGCTTCTAGAACGTGTATGTTCTTAGAAACATTACAAAAATAGCAAGGTCACTGATGTCCCCATCCATATAATTTGACCAGTTCCATGCTGAAACAGGTTGACTTTTTGTTAATGAAAAATTCAAGGGATACTTCCCTGGGAAAGATGCTGGACGCACTGTTTTACCAGTATATGCGACTATTAAATTGCTTTTCTGTACTTTTCACTGTGAGATCCCCCAGGTACTTGTGGCAGGCAATATTGAGTTCCATATGTAAGAAGCTGCAAGGGTTCTTTGTAGTGTTTCTGTTGTATACAGATGCAGCCACTTGGATTTGTGTGTTAAATGTGCCGTGACTCAGGGTTAATTGAAGAAACTGTGTTATCTAAAATCATCTTAACTAATTTAATGCATATAAGGGGGAAATTCACTAAGATGCAAAAATTCATTAGCGTTGGCTTCACTAACATTCGCTGCAGTTCGGCAGGCAAATTTTCTCCAGCACTAACGCAAATTGACTAAGATGTGAATTTGCGCTCAGGGCGGCAAACGTTAGCAAAGTAGCGCTACCGTTGGTTCGCCAGGCAAAGCGCAGTTATGCTAGTGATGCCTAATTTGCATATGGCGGGAACTTATGCGTATAATAGAAGTATATGTTACAGCCACTACATTCCACTACAAAAGCCCAGGAAACCTTTAATAAATAAAATAAAGTTGTCCTATTGCCCTACATGTGCCCCCTATATAGTTGAGTTGCCATATGTTAGGAAATGTAGGGGTGAAGGAGGGTAACCCCCCCCCCATCTTTTTCAGACTATCACCCTAGAATGGTAAAACACGCCAGCATTTTTTTGGGACTTATAAAAATGTTAAAAAATTTTTCAAACTCCTATCTATTGTATTGAACTTCGCCAGGTCTAACCAGGGGAAGTAAAGTCTAGCGTAAGTGGTAACGTTCAGGAAAATGTTGATCTTAATGAATTTGCGTAATTACGATCCTTCATCAGTGCGCAACGTCGCCTGGCGTAAGGGTGCGAAGTTGCACAAGTCTATCTACTTTGCTGTGACACAATATTCTGTGTTAAGTGCGTTAAAGGGGATATCTGAGTTTAGTTATTCTGTGTCAAACACACAATCCAAAGTGGCTTCATCTGTATGCTGTTGAAAAATATGCTATGTATATGTTATTTGCTTGTAGACTTTATAAAATTGTGCAGATGAAAGTTACAATTTCTCATTTTGCTTTGTGAATTTATGGCGAAAAACACAAAATCTAAAAAAGGCAAGCCAAAGCTATAGGAGTCCAGAAGCAGTCAATGGGAAGAATAATAGTCTATTAAGACTATTATGCACTTGTACTTTTGATGAAAGAAGTGGTTTTTTTTTATTTGCAGTTTCATGCAGGCATAACATTCTTCTTTTGCCATTACCCTAATAGTGCCCCAATACCTTCATATGTGTTTATGTATTTTTATATTAAAGGAATTGTTCAGTGTAAAAATAAAAACTGGATAAATAGCTAGACTGTGCAAAATAGGGAGGGGTGCACCATCCGTATATTGCATGTTACATGAAGCAAGTATTGTATTTTGTATGACACTAAACCACCAAAAAATTCATAGCTTTGGGTTTGTAACCAGTTTGTTGAAGGGCGAGACTAATATGCTAGCCTAATTGTAACAACTGTATTTATTGCATTAAATATGCTGTACCCACTGTATTTTATTATTAATGCCCATATCATTTCTACCCAATCAAGAAACAGATCTTTTTTGTCAGTTAGGTTATTCCACCTCAATGCTGAATGATTCTGCTGTGTTCTTAGTCTTTATAAATGCAAATATAATTATTACCTTGTATACACTGCCAGTTTTCTCCCATGTCAGCCCGACCAATACTGTTTTATGAATGAACAATTTTTTTTGCTGACCGCAGTCTCTTGTATTGTTTTCTTTCTACATCTGCAGTGAGGAGGTGTGCAAGCGAGGTTTCACAGTGATTGTAGATATGCGTGGTTCCAAGTGGGATTCTATTAAACCTTTGCTGAAGATTTTGCAAGAATCCTTTCCGTGCTGTATTCATGTTGCACTAATTATCAAACCAGATAACTTCTGGCAGAAACAAAGAACTAATTTTGGAAGTTCTAAGTTTGAATTTGAGGTATGTTTATGAATGCTGTACTCTGCATTAAAAGTAGGTAAGTTTGTTTATGCACATGTATGAATAGGATGTATTGTGACAGAATGTATTGACAGCATTTTAGTATAAAATGAGAAAAATATTAAAATCAGGGGATTTTAAATTGAGGTATCAGATTAATATATGTAGGTCTGCATTTAATTTTGTTCCAGTAATACTCCATATATACTGGGCTATTGGTCAATGTTAATGTTGTCTTTACTAGAAATGTGCTGTTCATATAAAACTGCTTATGCTGATCAAACCATTCAGCACTACACTGGTGAACCCCCGACAGTATTAAATCAGTTTGTAGTTGGGATCTAATCAGCACATGAATTGCTTACTAGAAAAGTTGTTACCTGGTTTGTAATTGGTACAATTCCTGTTTACTTTTAAATGAATCTGTGGTACAATGCATGCAAACTATGCCAATGACAATATTTAGACTGCATTCTTTTTACACAATTTTCACAGATCTATGGAAAGCGTAAAAACAAGTGAATTTTGCTTGCTTTTTAATATCATTGAAAATAGCTTTGTGTTGTAAATTAGTATTTAATAACTGAACTCTGTTTATTTAGGTTCTAATGCAAAAATTGCACATGCACTACAGGTCTTTTTTTATACCCCATCCACTCACAATCTAAACATCTTTGCACATTATTGCAAATGGCTATAGCTGGCCATAAACACAAACATTGCATTGTATGAAACAAGGTTTTTGTGATTTTTGGACTGTGTGTGGATTGTCCTGATATTTCTTATACCATAGCTATAGGTCATTTAGTTGATCAGATTTAGGTTAGATCAGGTTAGATTTCTGTCATCTAAAGATAATATCTGCATGTATTGCTTATCTGATGATATCCATGACTGTCGCTATTATTTGTTGGACATAACTTTAGTATGATTGCTGCCTATCAATTAATGGCCAGAACATTGGCTGATTTGTTCTCTTTACTACTTTATTTATGTGAATGGTTAGTTGTAGGTCAGGCGATTGGAATGGGCAATCATTCGTCTGATATAAGGCTAAATCTGCATGTCTTTGGCCAGCTTATGCATATTACTTCGGCATAACTTACTCCTGTAATTGAAAGATAACTTTTATTTTCAGTTACACTATGGGAGTTCTTGAATTGTGCTTTATATTCATTGACAGGGGTGTATATTTATGCGTATATATATGTTTTTTTTTTTTTTTACAGACAAGTATGGTATCTTTAGAAGGCCTTACCAAAGTAGTTGACCCATCCCAGCTAACTCCAGAATTTGAGGGTTGTCTGGAATACAACCATGAAGAGTGGATAGAAATCAGAGTTGCATTTGAGGATTTTATTACTAATGCAACTCATATGCTGTCTCGATTAGAGGAACTACAGGAGATGCTTGCAATTAAGGAGCTACCACAAGATTTGGAGGGGGCACGAAATATGATTGAAGAACATTCTCAGATGAAAAAAAGGGTTATAAAGGCTCCCATTGAAGATATTGATGTAGAAGGGCAAAAGCTTTTACAAATAATACAGAGCAGTGAATGCTTTCCTAAGAAGAACTCTAGTTCTGGAAATGCAGACCTTCAAAATCTTCTTCCCAAAGTATCCACAATGTTAGACAGGCTTCATTCTACACGGCAACATCTTCATCAGCTGTGGCACATGCGAAAAGTAAAATTGGATCAGTGCTTTCAGATGAGATTGTTTGAGCAGGATGCTGAAAAGGTAAGGAATCTGTAATGTAAGAAATGTGTCCATTGAAAAGGTAGTCCACCTTTACATTAACTTTTAGTATCATGTAAATTAATACTCTGAGACAATTAGAAACTGGTATTTAAACTACTTAGTTTTTAATTCAGAAAATTTCTGGAATTTCTGCAGCTGTCTGTATGCTAGATTCCAGTTTACAGCCAGGCAGTGGTTTGAATGAGAGACTGTAAGTAGAGTAGGAGAAAACTTAAATACAAAACTGCCAGTGTCAGTGGCCGATATTTGACATTTGCAAAGAAGAAGAAGAAGAAGGCGAACAGCAGCAGCTACCTACTGAGCATGCACCTTGAACTTTACTAAATGTAAACTGAAAATTAAACTAAACTGCAAAAAAAAAAATATATATGGAATGAAGGACATTAGTGTTTAGAGACAAAGTATCAGGACAGAGGCGATTCTCCTGTGATTCGCCCCCCCCTGCATCGCTAGTGCAGAGATTGCAGTTGCCTGAGACAAGAAACATCTATTTTTCCTTTATGGTATGACAACTTAAACAACACTTTTTTTCTCCAATTTAATTTTTACTTAAAATATTACTTTATATTTTAAATGGTGCATTTTATTGTTAAATTTGACTGCATCTAATTATTCACTCTGTGATTTGATTTGATTTAATTTAATTCCTACAGATGTTTGACTGGATTACACACAACAAAGGTCTGTTTCTGACAAGTTATACTGACATTGGCACCAGTCATAATCATGCAATGGAACTTCAGACACAGCACAATCATTTTGCCATGAATTGCATGGTAAGATAGAACTGTTATTGATCCTAAATTCCAAATAAAGTCTGTGGAAATTTTTTTAATTTTGATTCTACATTTTTACATCCTGTGACAAGCAGTGGTCAAAAAAAATATTTTATGGTCTTTCCAAAGCTAATGAAATATAA
Source organism: Xenopus borealis (assembly GCA_024363595.1). Lineage (NCBI taxonomy): Eukaryota > Metazoa > Chordata > Amphibia > Anura > Pipidae > Xenopus > Xenopus borealis. The sequence goes on from CM044441.1 coordinate 71,204,657, forward strand.
ACCCTGCGTTATAAACAAGGAAGACAGAGATCCAGATGATGGTATTTCCTTTGTGTGACATTTTGTGTAATTTGAAAAGAATTCTTAAAATTCTTGGTCTTAAAATTATAGGTATGGGATCCGTTATCAGGAAAACCATTACCCAGAATGCTCAGAATAACAGAATGCAAGTCTCCCATAGACTTAATTTTATCCAAATAATCCAAATGTTTAAAAATTATTTTTCCCTGTAATAATAAAGCATTACCTTGTACTTGATCCAAACTAAGATATAATTCATCCTTATTGGAATCAAAACCAGCCTATTGGGGTTTTTTGATTGTTTACATGATTTTCTAGTAGACTTGAGGTATAAAGATTGAAATTATGAAAAGATTCATTTCCTGGAAAACCCCAGGTCCTGAGCATTTTGGATAACTGGTTCCATACCTGTATAGGAAAATACCTTTCTTCCTAAAAGAATATGATTAACTTCACTAACCTTGGGGGGTGTGGAAATGAGATAAACGGGTATATAAAAGGTGTTTAACAGTGTTGTGGCATATTTGTGGTATTTTGTCAATATTTCTGGTCAATTATGTGAAATGCCAAATTAGGCAATATCTGTCTGCTCACAAAGTTGCCCTGTGTGTATCTTCAGCTAATTAATCTTTAAACGTGCTCATATGAGTAAGTACAGTATCATCCAGTCTATAGAGAAAGTATCATCCAGCCCAGATCTTTGAATGACGAAATAATTGTACTGCTATTTAAGCATAGTACACTAGATCACTAGTGTTCAGTTAGAGGGAAGGTGTTAATGACAGAATTTGAAATGAAATGACGTAACTACAGACCCTGCTGCAGCAGGTGGGTATGCGGCCCTAACTAAAAGCAATTTCAAAATACTGTATATTGGATATGTTGGGGGCTGTAAAATTAATTTGCTATGGGGCCCAGTAACATCTAGTTACACCTTCTATTGACTGTCTTTCATTAAAGCTATTTAGACAGCAAATGTGTAATGTACCAGGGCAGTAATTAGAAGCACCTTAATCTTGTGATAGAAGTTTTTAAAAGTACTTGATGTCATAAATTTTCTTAGACAATGTTATTTTCTTATTTTGTTACTATAATTAGGCTGTAAATGTCTATCTGTCTGTCTTTCTCTATCCATTTATCTGTCTATCTATCTGTCAACAGTATCTGAGATTGACCTCCCCACCATTTTGCAAAAGCATTATGAGCATTGCAAAATCTGAATAGAATAGATGCAAAATGTTTGTGTTTATTGTAAGTCAAAAAATATTTGCCTTGTTAAAAAAACATAAAACAGTTTTAACAGTAATGCAGTAAAATGTTAAGTGAAAAAAAAACTCTGCTAGTGTGCTAATTGTATGAGTCATACAAAAAGATGTTGGTTTTCCAAAGTGAAATTTTTTTTCTGGTATTTACTTATTTAAATTTCACTTTGAATTTCCGTTTACTGTAGAACGTGTATGTAAACATTAGCCGAATTATGTCAGTGGCAAATCGACTAGTGGAATCTGGACACTATGCTTCACAGCAAATTAAGCAGATTGCTAACCAGTTGGAGCAAGAGTGGAAGGCTTTTGCTGCAGCCCTTGATGAACGTAGTACATTGCTTGACATGTCTGCAATGTTCCATCAAAAAGCCGAGCAGGTAGGTATTCAGTACCCTGCATGTTAAACCTTCTGATTTTTTTACTTGGTGGCTTTTAGTTATCAGACAGTGCTTTTATCGGTATTCTTTCCCAACAGTTAGTATGATGTAGAGAGTGATATTCTGAGACAATTTGCAATTGGTTTGCATTTTGTATTGTTTGTGGTTTTATCGTTATTTTGCTTTTTATTCAGCAGCTCTCTAGTTTGCAGTGTCAGCAATTTGGTCTCTAGGGTATAAATTACCCTAGCAACCCTGCATTGATTTGAAAAAGAGACTGGAATATGAATAGGAGATGGACTGAATAGAACAATAAGTAATAAAAAGTAGCAATAACAATACATTTTTAGCCTTACAGAGCATTTGTTTTTAGATGGTGTCAGTGACCCCCATTTGAAAGCTACAAAGAAACAGAAGAAAATTGCAAATCATTAAAAAATAAATAATGAAGACCAATTGAAAAGTTTCTTAGAATTGGTCCTTCTACAATATACTAAAAGTTAATGTGAAGGTGAACCACCCCTTTAAAGAAGAGAAAAAGAATAGTAACCCCACACTTAGGTTTATAAAATAAGACTATTTAATATACCGTTTATTGATTAAAATCTAAGCAGGTTAGCACATGATATTCAATATATTAAAATCTATTGAATAGATCTATATAATCTATTGAATCTATATATTGAATATCATGTGTCAACCTGCTTAGATTTTAATCAATAAACGTTATATTAAATAGTTTTATATTATAAACCTAAGTGCAGGGTTACTATTCTTTTTCTCTTCTTTAATTAAGTTATTAGTAACTATACCTCACACTGGTTGGTTTTCTTGTAGTTCCTTAACAGCTGGAGAGCCAAGGTTGCAAATCCCTGTTCTAAACTATACAGACCTTGTTTATGAATTGATAATTCTTGATTTTGTGTAATACCAAAGACAGCTTAATAATAAATAAAAATGACTGGGAGGAAATTTTATTCTGATGAAAAGTCTGTATGTTTCTTGCTTGAACAGGGGCATGTCTGGCATTTCTATCTTTAAACACATGAAAGTAACTATGTATATTTTATATGCATTCTATATACTATTCTATAGACACATGGCCATTTCTGATTAGTAGTTTTTGAGGGCAGTGGACAAAATGCTGAAATTCACACCTCATTCACTTATTTGTCAATTGCCTGTAAATGTGACTGCTGCATTTGAGAGCAGGCTATTGCCATACAATTAAATAGGGGTGATTTAGAAAGCAAAGCCATTTGCTATTACCCCAAGAAGATTATGGGTGCACTCTGCTCCAAGGTGAGGGCTGGTATCGTTGTTGTCTGAAGGCTGTGCAGTCAGTTTTTATTTTTGGTAAAGGGCAGTTCTCCTTTCATTTTTTTAGGATAAACATAATTATTTATTCTTGGGTTTATTTAAAAATAATAAAAGCCAAGATAATAATTATCAAGTCACAGCAAATGCAGCCATATAGTACATTATGGTACCAGAAACATGCACAGGTATATTTGAAGTATTTGGCATATTAGCTACATTCATAGAGCACAATGACAGTTATTATAGAATTATTGAGGCCAAGACCTGTAGAGGATTATTGTTAAAGGGATTTTCTCATGATTTTTATGGTGTTGTATTCATTTCTAAATTACACAGTTCACACTGCAAACACTACATAGGCCTTCCCTGCAGACCACTTTCTGTTCTTCATTGCATTACTCCAGCTCATTGGATCAGACTGCCCTGCTTGTTTTCCATCCTCTTCTCTGACCTGTCTTCTCCCTTTCTGCCCTGTTCTTAAACATCCCAACTATCCCTATCACGAATTGACAGCACAGCTTGCAGCCCTAGTTTCTTTCTGAAATGTCCCAAATTTCTCTGAGCACTGAATAGCCAGAAAAAGATACATTTCTGAAATTAAAGTAAATAATAAACTTTTGTCAGAGAGTCGAGAACACTCAGCAACTGGACTTAGATACAATTTTAACTATTTAAGATATGTAGGTCTCTTGGGAGACTTTGAGCTTAAAGGGCAATTCATCTTCATTAGCAAAACTAATGCTGTACCAGGCTGTGCTACACCCAAATTCACTAAAGGTGCTGAAGTTGCGAAAAGTCCGGAAGCTGCGAAAAGACCCGGAAGCTGCGAAAAGACCCTTACTTGAAGACCCGAAGCTGTGAAAAGACTGGAAGTCACAAAAGGTGCCAAAATTGAAGTCCCAAAGCCACAAAAGGACCCGAAGTTGAAGTTCCGGAAGTCCCAAAGCCGTGAAAAGTCCTGAAGCTATGAAAGGAGCTGAACTTGAAGACCTGAAGCCGTGAAAAGACCTGAAGCCGTGAAAAGACCTGAAGCCGTGAAAAGACCTGAAGCTGTGAAAAGACCCGAAGCTGTGAAAAGACCCGAAGTCACAAAAGGCACCCAAATTGAAGTCCCCCACATATTGTTGTATGAATTTTTTTTTTACTGTGTCATACTCATGCTCCCATGCTATAAGGGTGCTTACTCATGGGGCCCTCTGACAGGCTTCCCTGATCGATATCTGACTGAAAGTCGGCCAGATGTTGATTGAGCAGGGCTAAAAATCCAGTTGGAAAATCCCACCTGTTCGTTGATGCAGTCCCACGATCCAACCTCCCATATTCCTAGCCCCAGCCCAATATCTCCTATGTTAAAGTAGGCATATTGGGGAGAGATCTGCTCTTTTGGTAACATGCCAAATAAGCAGATTGCTCTGGTGTATGGCCACCTTAAGGCAGCAGATTTAGGGGGTGCCCCTTTGTTGCCTATATAATAATTTTTTTCTGTAAAAAAAATAAAATTTCTCAACTTAAGCTGCTGCAAATTGTGTAAATCCTGTGGAGGCGCTGGGGTGAGGGGTGCCTGGAACTGGCAGAGGGCCTGGTGGGTATGCTGAAGTCCAGTGCCTTGGGTGGCACCGTATGAAAATATAGTTTTGAATCCATACTAGCAAATTGTTCTGCATGCTCTCACTGATCATACAAGCAGGTGTTACCTCTTTCATAGCACATTCTATTACATTGAAAAATACTTCTGTTTAAAAACCTGGGTTAACAATGCAGAGCAGCACATCTTCGTTCACAGGGGCCATCTCCTGTCCTATACTTTCTTCTTCATGTGTCTTTTCCCAAGGAGCCTGCTGGAGCATGCTCAGTTGAGGCTTATCTTGGCCTAGCTGCAGCAGCACATACTCCAGCAGGCTCCCTAAAGCCTTTATATATAGCATTTTCCTCTAACTATCAATATTTTTTTTGCACAGCCTATCGATTTACCCAGTTTTTATTTTTACACTTACTGAGGCTCATCAATCAACACTTGGTAAATTTGCCCATGGGCAGTTACCTATAGCAACCAATCAAACCAAAGTGGATCCCATACCTGTACTATAAACTGAATAGGAAAGGGGATTGTTGCCTTAGTGTTTTTGAGATCCTGGTTTGATTTTCTTTTATCTAGAATCCCAGGCACAGGTAAGGTAGCAAGAGACAACAAACAAATTTTTTCATACTGACAGTGCATCTTTACTCCCAGGTGTTTCTGCAGAATTGTGTTTCTAATTGAGTATGCCTATGCTAGGGTATACTTATGTATCTCTGTATCCCTCTCTGTCAGTATAGCTTTAATCAGCAGATCTTATGCTTCAAGGGTTAAATCCAGGGTATAACTACAGAGGAGGCAGATCCTGTGGCTGCACTGGGACCCAGAAAGTATAGGGGCCCATGATTCATACACAATTTAAACAAATATTGGTAAAACAGGTCAATCTCTAGACATTTTGGGGGCCTGAAAAAATAATTTGCTGTGGGTTTCATTAATTTCTAGTTACAACACTGCTTAAATCCTTCATTTTTCCAATGTCATGACCAAGAATATTATGAATAAGTTACACTTAGTTTCTCAGGAGTGTGCAATAAATGGGGCTACATGCACTATTTACAAAAGACTGTTATCCTGATTTTCCTGATTATAATTTATTACATGTTTATTTAAAATAACCTAAGTCTAGTCTATTCTTTTGGACCCTCAAGTAACTCTACTCAATCAGGTACAGGATCTGGCTCCAACCAGAGTGGTTATCCACACTGTTAGCATATGCCAAGAAAGGTATCAAATCAAAAGACCCAAATCCTCCAGATAGATCCATTGGGAAGAAATTAGTAGACCAAGCTTTACCCCTATACAAACTAGTATACACTAAATTTACAAAAAGTCTGATCACCCTGAGTAGATTTGACTAACTAAGTCTCCCCCTATCCTTATTCTTCTCCATTACCATCCCAGTGTAAACTACTAGGATATTTGCCCACCTTTAAAAAAAAAAGTAACAACACAATTGGTAGATAGGAAAGCTTACTTTATTCATTATTTTAAAGTAATTGCATACAATCTCAAGGTTATGAGCAATTTCTGTAAGTTTGATTTTTTTTGTTTCTGTTTCGTGTTTGGGTTTTGTAAAAGTTAAAATACAGGTATTGGATCCCTTATCCGGAAACCCGTTATCCAGAAAGCTCCGAATATTGGAATTGCGGTCTTCCATAGACTCCATTATAATGAAATAATCCAAATTTTAAAAAAGGATTTCCTTTTTCTCTGTAATAAGGAAACATTAGCTTGTACTTGATCCCAATTATAATATAATTAATCCTTATTGGAAGCAAAACCAGCCTATTGGGTTTATTTAATGTTTACATGATTTTCTAGTAGATTTGAGATCCGAAATTCCAAATTACAGAAAGATCCAGTATCTGGCAAACCCCAGGTCCCGAGTATTCTGGATAATAGATCCGATACTTACCCTGCTGTAGTGTAGAACACAACAAACATTGAATGTGATAAAAAATGCCAGTTTAGTTAACACACTGTAATGATGCACTGTAATATAATGATGCCAGAAGGAATTACATTGTCATGTTCTAATATTGTTCACTTCAATAAAAATATATTGTTGGAAAAAAAAGCCTAAATAAATGTTTAAACTGTTGGAATTTGTACTGCTATATACTTTGTTGTAGGTGATTTTGCTTTATTGTTATCTTCCCCTCATAGTACATGAGCAATGTGGATTCATGGTGCAAAGCTTGTGGGGAAGTGGATCTTCCATCAGAGCTGCAGGATCTAGAAGATGCCATACATCACCATCAGGGAATATATGAGCATATCACGTTGGCATATTCAGAGGTATTTATTTCCCTATTTAAACTGATTAAAAAAATTTGTAGCCAGACAGATAAGTGGTGGAAGCACTGATGGCCTTAATTGCATTAGAGTGTACATCTGCAGACTATAGTCATAAACTTGGTGAGAAATGTAGAACATTCACTTTTAACACATTGTCTTTGAAAGTCGATCTATATAACCACTGGCTGCACACCTAGCAGAATCTCAAAGAGACCTCTGCACTGAAAGTGTTGACCAAGGATATATTTAAGTAAATATGTATATTTATTCTCATATACACATGTACATAAGTATTCCTGGTTATAAGGGTTCTTTAACGAAAGAGATAGTTCAATCAAAATATACATTTATTTACAAAAGCTATAGACACATATCTACTGAAATAATACACATAAACAAGTTACGCTACATAGTAACATAGTAACATAGTAAGTTAGGCTGAAAAAAGACTCGCGTCCATCCAGTT
>CM044441.1:71215065-71245640 GCA_024363595.1 Xenopus borealis
CCGACTGAGAAATCAGCCCAGTTCTCCAAAAACCCAAAACCCTCCTCCCTACACCAATCTTTCAGCCACGCATTAATCCCCCTAAGCTCCCGCTGCCTTCTTAGCGTTGCTCGTGACACAGGTAATATCTCTGAAAAAATTACATCGAATGTATAACAAATATTTACAAGGACAATTACAACTATGAATATGTTGGATCTAAATCCACTGCCTCCCTGATACTCATCCTTCCATTTGGTCTGGCATCTGTGTCCTCACTCCAGGAACTCCCAACTCTCTCTGCCTAACTTAGCCTATTGCAATAGCTATAAGATTGTTCATAGGTACATGTCAGTGACCAATAAGTTAGGGCATAGATTTCTCAGGCAGTCCATTCACGAATCAGGACACTGGAAGGTAGACAAGGCAGTTTGGAGATAGGAAGGACTGGACTCTCAGCTGCTCTTTGACAAAGGGGAGGGGATTTAGCAACTGTTTGCTAAATAGTATGTGTTTGTAGGTTGTCACTGCTGTGTCCTGATGCTATCTAAGTCGTAAATCACATAGCATTCTTAAATACACCACACAATATATACATACAATATATCCTTGTTGTATATAATTAAGATATGACACAAGCAAGTCTCCTTAAGGGCTAGGGCAGACGGGGAGATTCGGGGGCAATTTGTGGCCTGGCGACTTCTCGCCGCGACTTGTAGCCCCCGAACCTCCCCGAATAGCCAAGTCCTGGGGTGCACCAGTGTTACTTGAAAACGGGGGGCTACAAGTCGCGGCGAGAAGTCGCCAGGCCACAAATTGCCCCCGAATCTCCCCGTCTGGCCTTAGCCTTAGGTAACAGAAAGCAATTTTTTTCAAGTGTTTTTAAAGTATTCTAACCCTAAGGGTAGGTACAGACAGGGAGATTCGGGGAGATTCTGTCTACTGGCGTTTTTAGCAGGCGACAATCTCTCCGAATTTCCTTCTCCCTGTCTGCCGCTAGTATAAGTGATAAAGCGCCAGCGCCTGTGCACACGCTGCGCGGCGATTTCCGGAATCGCCCGAAGATACTTTGTGAGGAAACTTCGGGCGATTCCGGAAATCGCCGTGCAGCGTGTGCACAGGCGCTGGCACTTTATCACTTATACTAGCGGCAGACAGGGAGAAGGATATTCGGGGAGATTGTCGCCTGCTAAAAACGCCAGGCGACAGAATCTCCCCGAATCTCCCTGTCTGTCCCTACCCTAAACGTCTATGAAGTTTGTTCTTGCCAGCCTTATTCTACATACCATACACCCAACCACATTGTTATTTTTTTTGCATTTAAAATGAAGCCCGGGGGTGCAACAAAAAGGTCCATACACACAAAAGTGCAAAGGGTGCAATGCCTTATTCTTAGATAAGTCCATAAAAACTCTGAGGTCACCTGGCCAAAGTCACAAAACGATCTTCAAGCCTATGTTCCTCTGAAAACGAGGCATATAAGTGGCATGAACACAAAAAGGACCTAATGCCATTTGCACTTATGGAGGGGCCGGGTTTCAGGGAAGAAGGAGCCTAATTGTCACAAAATTACCCCCTAGATCAGTGCATTGACCTGGAGGTATATTGCACAGAATCTAAAAATGTGTAAGGAATAAAATATAAATACATAATAAATCCAAACAGAGCTGCTGAGTAATGATGCACACATTTTTTTCCTGTATCTGTTGCTGATCTATAGGGCCCTGACAGTCTAGAAGATTATTTGGCCCTCTCCTCTAGCATTGGCGACTAATCCCCAAATGCTTGCAAAGTTGCCTTGCTTGTGAGGGGCAGCACAATCATTAATGGATCAATGTTTTTTTTTTTAGATTAACTAAACAGATTATGAGTAATACACACTGTGACTGTCATGAATTGCGGAGGCCACAATGTGTCTGTCATGGACAGACTACAGGACCAAGTGATATGCCCGTGGTTTTAAACGGAATTTGCCTATCGGGCAACAATATCATAACTCGTGTAATTATGCACTGAGGGGAGCTGAAGTTGCCACCATCATTTGCATCATTGTCCAGTGGGCACTGTGTTTGCTATGTTCAGTAATGTTTTGAACACACTTTAGTACTGTTTGGGTCATAATCTGCACTTTTGCAAATAAAAACATTTATTCCTGTAATCCGTTTTCATTTGATTATAACAACAATTTTTTATAGGTAAGCCAGGATGGTAAATCTTTATTAGACAAACTCCAGAGACCATTGACACCTGGTAGTTCTGACTCACTGACAGCTTCTGCCAACTATTCAAAGGCTGTGCATCATGTCTTAGATGCAATACATGAAGTTTTGCACCACCAGCGTCAGCTAGAGAACATCTGGCAACATCGCAAAGTCCGACTGCATCAACGCTTACAGCTCTGTGTATTTCAGCAAGATGTTCAGCAGGTGAGCCACTGCCTAACATGGTTACTTTTAAACCCCTTTTATGAGAGATTTTCAGACTTTTGCTGTTTTTTCACTTTGGGTTCCAGTATTTGATTTGGTCCTGCATAGAGGATGATAAAGTTGCACTTTTGCCTTTTCTTTAAGTCCCACTAAAGCTCATTTTTCCTTATGTACATAATTAACTAACTAATGCATTATGTTATAAGGGCCCTGCCTACACTGACTTAAAATCAATAGCCTTTAGAAGTTCAAAAGTACTGAACAGGCCTTTTAATCAGAAGAAGACAAAAAGGCTGGGCTACTAATTATTCTATTTTTTATTAAAAGACCTGTTGAGTGCTGTACTGTTGAAAACATAATATTTTTAATGTAGATATTGCTCTCAAGATAGATCTACTATTTAAAGTAAAATACATACTGCTTATTGGCAAGGCTTTTGCTTTCACTTTATTTTTCTATAAAAAAAAAACAATATAAATCTGTTCAAGTGATGTAGTGTATTATAGTAGCCACCCTGTAAATATAATATGCTTCATTATAGTTATCTTGATATGTTTATTGAAGTTGAAATCTTTCAGAAATTGGAGTGTAGTTTTACAAAAATCTATATTTGTTCACTATAATTGGTTTATGGCAGTAATTATGTCCTAGTTAGAAACATAAACAGAATCTAATCCCTGCTGCCCTCTATACATGGTTATGTTCGATTAAGCCTAAATTCTGTTTTATTCTCATTATCATCATCAAAATAAATAGAATAAAGTTTCATGACTCCCCTGAATATTTAAAGTATGATTTATCTCCTAGGTCTTGGATTGGATTGAGAATCATGGTGAAGCCTTTCTCAGCAAGCACACTGGGGTAGGCAAGTCTCTGCACAGGGCCAGAGCTTTACAAAAGCGACATGAGGACTTTGAAGAAGTCGCTCAGGTGAGATCTCACCAAAGTTATACATTGATTTTCACAGGTTATTAAATAAGGCGTATTTTGAAATGTGTGGCGCACTAACATAGAGCTGTTAATTGTAATTCTTATTTTTTCAGTCCTCTAAAAATAAGTGCCAACTCATAATTTTTATTTGTCTCTTATGTATCGTGCTTTCAAACTTCTTTTTTGCATATTGAGGTTAAGCTGCTATTGCTGCCTCCATTCACACATTAATGATATCTCTGTAACAGTGGTAACAAATTGTTTTGCTAAATATACCTGGCTGTGAAATCTCCAACCTTGTAACTCAAGTCGTTCTGAAAGAAGTTGTACTAATATAATAACCATTTTCCAGATAGATATTAACTAAGGCTGATGGGCAAAATGCTACATTATGCCTACAACACAATTGTTCCACTTTAGAAATAAATTATTTTTCTAATGTTTCATCATAGGTTCAGGCACAAATTACATTTTTAGTGATACATCTCTGTAATAAATCAACTTTACCTGCCTGTTTTCAAGACAGCTTCTTGAATACTGAAAGAAAATTTCAGTGGGAGGAGCTCATTCATGATAATGTGTTTCCAGATATCATATTGTAATGCCTTTTACAATGCTTTAGACAAGGGATGTCCAACCTGCAGCCCGAAGGCCACAATCGGCCCAGGATGGATGTGAATGCAGCCCAGCTTGAAATGCCCATTTCCCATGGAAATTTCATGTCACAAAGGACATGAAACAGGACAGGAGGAGGGGGGACTCTCCCCATTGCCCAGTTAGTAATAATAATAAAATAATAAATCTATTTAACATCCAGCTGTCCCATATTCCAGTTTATTGGTCCATCTGGTTACCCAACTGATATTGTAGTTCTTTTGTGTATTTTCTTTAAACAAAAAAAGTTTTTCTTTATTTCATGTGTGGCCCCAGATCATTTTTCTTTTTCCAGTGTGGCCTAGGGAAGCCAAAAGGTTGGACACCCCTGCTTTAGACACCCCTGCTTTAGACACAAAAAGTGTTTGTTTTATTAATGCACAGTGTGTTAGATATAAGATAAAAAAGGATAACAATAAGTAAAAATTATAGCTTTCTTGATTTCATTCGTTTTTCAGACTACAGTAGGGATTAGTAAATTTTTTTTTGATTTTGTTGTGTTGTTGCATATAGAATACATATACAAATGCTGATAAGCTGCTGGAAGCTGCAGAGCAGTTGGCCCAGACAGGAGAGTGCGATCCAGAGGAAATATACCAGGCTGCTCATCAACTTGAGGATCGGATTCAGGATTTTGTAAGACGCGTAGAACAAAGGAAAGTTCTCTTAGACATGTCTGTATCATTCCACTCGCATGTTAAGGAGGTAGGTTTGAAGTGCAAGGCTGTATGTATTGTTGTCTTCCTTAATTCTAATTTTCTTTTGAAAAATATAGCAAAATTGCTTACTCTATGAGCTATTTAAGAAAACAATATTTCACCTTGAATTGCTTTTGACAATGAGTTCCATGCTCCTTTTGCCCACAGCAATATGGGTCCCAAATATGAGTTTGTATTTACATCTACCTATATCTAAACTATTTCTCTAAATGCATACGGCAATAGTGCCACTCAAGCATAATCCTATGCTAAAAAATAGAACAATCCAATTTAAAACATCAGGCAGAAGCCATTCCTTGCCTTTCCATGTACTTCATGGCCACCTGAAGCCTGTTTAGCTTTTTAACAGATCAGTGGACAGATGGCAAGATAAAAAAAAAAACCTGCAAGGAAGTATATAGTGTAGAAAATTGTACCAAAACTCTCAGGATGTTATATTAAAAACATGAAAGGCCCAAACATATGCTACAGATTTTTATACTTCAAGGGAGAGGAGAAATAAATATATACCTGGTATGCAGTGAAATATTGAGTCTAACTACTCAGCAGAGATAACCATAGACTCCAATTCATCAGTATAAACATGAAACATAAAAAATGCAATAATGTAAATAGTTTTTTATGATAAAATCAACTTTATAAAATCCAAGCTACTTACAGGATGCATGCATCAAATCAAAATAGCCCAACGCATTTCACATGGTAACGCCACACTCCTTAGGAGTCATAAGCATTACAATCTTATGCAGCATTTTAAAACCCCAAAGGAAACTTCTAGTAAACTTTCAAAATGGGGGCCAAAAGAAATCAGAACTTTAACTGAATTGAGAAAACATCTAGTGGCACTAGTGACACTAATAATTATACACATTCAGATGCTACACCTTTACACTTGGAATTAATTGGCCATCCAGTGGGGAACAAAGGTACTGTATTTAAAATTTATTTTGAATCCATTACTTTGAAACCAATCCATTAATCTAAAAATGGATAGATAATTTTATGGACAGCTCTTCTGAAGGAATTGCCAGCCTAGCTCTTTGCCATCTTTTTCTTCCCATGCAGTTCCTAGGTCTCTGGGTAACAAAATGTTAGATACCTTCCATTGACCTCAATGCTAACTGTGTCCACCCTTGCGATAAAGTGATTATTGCTCACAAGTACTCACTGCTGCATTTTTTTGAATCATCATCACCTAACCAAAGATCACACCAGCAGGAATGATGCCATCCTATTGCTCATAGGAACTGCCTGTCTCCCTGCTGTTTCCAGTGCATACTTCAAGTCCTAGAATCATTGAATGTGTTTGTACAGCAATTTACATCAATACATTGTTTTTTTCTGTTTAATTTTTTAGATTCTATTACCATATTTCATTAAATATGCAGTAGAACTGTTGGATTCTTTTTATGCATTTAATATGTACAAAATCACCATTTATCCAGAGAATAATGCTTAGCCTCCCAAAGAATAGAGCAACTGTCCCCTATACATATAGTATATGTTCTTCAGTGTAACACTTTATAATGCTAACCTCCCCAAATAAAAAGTGCACCCTTCTTCTCTGATATTCAGGCTCCATCTTGCATAGATAACAGTAGATTTACAACACTGACTTATCTTTATCTTGAAATATATCAAAATTAATATTTTTTTGGAATGCACTCTGTGTCAGATGGATTTCCTGTAGTCTAGGAACTTCTGAATATCACATTTCCGTGTAAGATATGCTATACCTGTACCGTGAAGTCTACATTTCCTTGCCTGCAAAACCAATAAAATGCAAGCTTTACAGGTGTCTAAATATTTATTTTGGTGTTATTTTGTTACCAAAATACCTGGAGGGTTGTAGCCTGTACATAATATTTCAAGATGTTTGCCATTGATAGTAGAAACGCTAGTCCAGCAACAGGCAAAGTGCTAGGGATTAGCTAACACTGGAGTATTAGCTGTTTATTCTGTGTGATGGAGCTGAAAGTGTTAAGCCATTGACTGATCTTTTCATGAGTACAGACAGCTTTCATCCTGTATTCCTCTGCCATTTCCTTCTTTGTGTGTTTTTTCCTGTAAGTATTTCAAGCTTCATATTTTTCTGCTGCAAGCTCTGCAGTCTGTACACTAGTGAAAAACATTCTTAAAATGCTTAAATTCTTAAATGGCTGCTTTATATTTATGGCTAGTGATTGCATCGGTAACTGCAGTGTGTTATGGGAAGCTTACAACGAAGTAATGTATTTTTAGGGTGAGAGAAATCTTAGTTTGAGGTTTTGTCTATATTTTATTTGTATTTATCATACAGTATGTTTGGCTTACATGTATCATGGGTAGTTTAGGTTGCTGTTATCTAAGATTTCTAAGTTCTGGGGCATAATGATATTGAATCATAGACTCCATGCTGCATTAAAATAGGCTTCCTAGTTAGATAACCCTTTTCGACGTACTGTGCTAACTTTCATGCACATCATAGTGTATCATAAATGCCATTCTCACCAGGGCAAGTAGAGCAATGCTGCAGTCATGTAAAGCAAATTTTAAAATTAGTTGAAATGTTTTATATAACTGTGTCATTTATAACAAAAGCTGTTGCTGCTTGAACAAAGCCAGTGAGATACTTCTGACTCCCTTCCTTCCTCCCTCTCTCCTTTCCCTCTGGAATAGGAAGCAGCTTCTCTGTCAGGTCAGAAATACCCTGCAGATCTCCTCTGTATTATTTAGCAAGTTTGTGCCCAGCTAGACATACTTTGCAGTTTTTTAAGGATAACAAAAAGGAGAGTCATAGCAAGTGAAGATGTCATTTTTAAAGCCTATCCTATCTTGAGGTAACTCTGGAAATTTTGCAGGGTTTTTTTTTTTTTTTTGCATCAAGGATACATCTTTATCTTTATCCATTCATTTTTATCCTTTGTTAGCTGTGGACATGGCTGGAGGACCTACAGAAGGAACTGCTGGATGATGTCTATGCTGAGTCAGTAGAAGCTGTACAGGACTTAATCAAACGGTTTGGACAGCAGCAGCAGACAACCCTCCAGTTTACAGTAAATGTCATCAAAGAAGGCGAGGATCTAATACAACAGCTAAGGTAAAGAGAACTATTGTTGCTTATAATAACAGTGAATGAAATTGAAAGTTGGACATGATTTCACTGCTGCATATACATGCACACATACCTATTAAAGGAAGGAGTTGTAGTCTAAAGCCAGCCTAAATACTGTATGCACAGTGTGTGATTTAGTGGTTACACTGTTAAGGGAGTCTAACTCTACATTCTAATTTTTGCCTAGTTCAAAAGTTTATTCTCAAATACATCAATTGGTGTACTTACACCTTATTATATATTATTATAAGGATACTTCCTTAAAGGTTTTGTGCTTTGACATATTTCCTCCTTGTTAATTCTTTTTAAGGATCAAGGGAATCCACTCTTTTGGATTCAGCCGAACCCCCAAATCCTTTGGCAAATATTCAGCAGAAAACTGAACCGAATCCGAACCCTAATTTGCATATGTAAATCAGTGAGGGGGAGGGCACATGGCTAGAAAACGTTTTTACTTCCTTGTTTTGTGATGAAAAGTCACATGGATTTAATCATTCAGATTTGGTTTGGCCAGGAACAAAGATTCAGCTGAAGGGACGAATCCTGGCTGGATACCAAACCAAATCCTGGATTTGGTGCTTCCCTAATTCTTTTTTAACTCCATAACTGACCTGATAATTTTTTTAATAAAATAAATAATTTTCCACAATAAAATTGATTGCACCTATGAACACCATAATTATCTCTGTAGGCATCTGACAAACCCTCTGCATCTAACTATTTTATTTACTTATCTGAATAATACATCTGATCTGCACAACAAATATTACAGTTTCTCTAAAAATAAAAATTAATTTTTATTTAATTTATTTTTGGCTTGGTATATAAGTTGTGTAGGTAGTACACAAATTGTCTACTTTTCCTGGATGCTGTTTACAGTGTTGTACAGGTACTGGTTAGTATTTTACATTTGAATTGAATCAGTGATAAATATGACCTGGCCACAATAATGTGGAAAATTAATAAACAACTTCATTAATTATCCTCAGTGTAATCTAATACAGCTATGGGATCTGTTTTGAGGAAACCCATTATCCAGAAAGATCCGAATTACAGAAAGCCCATCTCCCACAGATGCCATTTTAATCATAGTTACATAGTTAAATTGGGTTGAAAAAAGACAAAGTCCATCAAGTTCAACCCCTCCAAATTAAAACCCAGCATACACTCACACACCCCTACACTTTTTCACACAAACCATATATGGCTATACTAACTGTAGAGTTTAGTATCAAAATAGCCTTTGATATTATGTCTGTCCAAAAAATCATCCAAGCCCCTTTTGAAAGCATCAACAGAATCAGCCATCACAACATTACCAGGCAGTGCATTCCACAACCTCACTGTCCTCACTGTGAAGAACCACCTACGCTGCTTCAAATGAAAGTCCTTTTCTTCTAGTCTGAAGGGGAGGCCTCTGATGCGGTGATCTTCTTTATGGGTAAAAAGGTCCCCCAGTCTACTCTCATAATTTGTCTTCCATCCTCCTAACCAGTTTAGTTGCACGTCTCTGCACTCTCTCCAGCTCATTTACATCCCTCCTAAAGACTGGAGTCCAGAACTGCACTGCATATTCCAGATGAGGTCTTACTAGGGATCTATAAAGAGGCATAATTATGTTTTCATCCCTTGAGTGTATGCCCTTTTTTATGCAGGACAGAACCCTATTTGCTTTAGTAGTTAAAATTTTTAATTTTTAAAAATGATTTCCTTTTTCTGTGTATTAATAAAACAACACCTTGTAGTTTTTCCCAACTATAATAAAATGAATCCTTATTGGAGGCAAAACAATCCTATTTGGGGTTTTTATTGTTTTAGTAGACTTAAGCTTAGGAGATCCACATTATGGAAAGATCCTGTATCCAGAAAACTTGAAGTCCTGAGCATGCTGGATAACAGTATGTGTACTGTATATACAAAAGAATTAAGAAAAAAACTTCACTTCATTTTAATTTTAAGAATTTCAATAAATTCAAATATGTCCTTGCCTGTAAAAAAAAACTTTTTGCTACTATCTTGTCAAATTACAGGAAAATATAACGTGTGAATGGAAAACAAAATAAATGCTCATAAAAGGGAATGTCAACCCCAAAATTATTTTTTGCCTTATAAAAGAAACATTCTGAGAAACTTTGCGTTCTACATTTGTTACAAATGTTCTCTTGTTTTTAAATTATTTGTATATGTATTGCTGTTGAAAGCTGCGTTTGTCTGCCCCTTTCTGTTCTCTGTGCTGATGGCTAAGTCTGTTGATTCAATGTAAGACTAGCCAGAGAATTAACAGACCTTTGCTGGGGAACTTAGACTTTTGCAACATCGTTTATAAAGTAACAACCAGGAGCTAAGTAAATGGTGCTTTCAATCGCAAATGTATTACAAAGAACTTCAAAAGCACTACAAAAATTAATAGATGTATATTGCAAAGTTGGCTACAATTATGTTTTCTTTTATTCTGCAAATCTTTATTTTGGGTTTGAATTTCCATTAATCAGAGAGGACAATGTGCTGTTTAAAGGGGTTGTTCACCTTTGAGTTAACTTTTAGTATAATGTAGAGAGTGATATTCTGAGACAATTTGCAATTGGTTTTCATTTTTTATTATTTGTGGTTTTATAGTTATTTAGCTTTTTATTCAGCAGTTCTCTATTTTGCAGTGTCAGCAATTTGGTTTCTAGGGTACAAATTACCCTAGCAACCCTGCATTGATTTGAATAAGAGACTGGAATATGAATAGGGGATGGACTGAATAGAATGATAAGTAATAAAATGTGGCAATAACAATATATTTGTAGCTTTACAGAGCATTTGTTTTTAGATGGTGTCAGTGACCCCCATTTGAAAGCTGCAAAAAAATATAAGAAAATTGCAAATAATTAAAAAACTATGAAAAATAAATAATGAATAACAATTGAAAAGTTTCTTAGAATTGGCCCTTCTACAATATACCAAAAGTTAACTTGAAGGTGAACCACCCCTTTAAAAGTGTACTGTCATGGGAATTTTTTTATTTCATTTTGAAATCTGACATTGGACTAGACATATTGTAAATTTCCCAGCTGCCCCAAGTCATGTGATTTGTGCTCTGATGAACTTCAATCACTCTTTACTGCTGTACTGCAAGTTGGAGTGATATCACCCACTCCCCCTCCCCAGCAGCCTAACAACAGAACAATGGGAGGGTAACCAGATAACAGCTTCTTAACACAATATAACAGCTGCCAGGTAGATCTAAGCACAGCACTCAATAGTAAAAACCCATGTCCCACTGTGTTCCATTCAGTTACATTGAGAAGGAAAAACAGCCTGCCAGAAAGCAGTTCCCTCCTAACGTGCTGGCACAAGTCACATGACCTGGGGCAGCTGGGAAATTGACAAAATGTCTAGCCGCATGTCAGATTTCAAAACTGAATATTAAAAAATCTGTTTGCTCTTTTGAGAAATGGATTTCAGTGCAGAAGTCTACAGGAGCAGCAATATTAACTCATGCGTTTTGAAAAAAACATGTATTCCCATTACAGTATCCCTTTAACATTGTTATTATGCAAGGAAAATGTATTCATTACAGGTTTTATTACCATAATGTTTCTTTATATAACTTGGAAGTGTACAATGCCAGTAACAGCATAAATGGACGCTAACACACAAAGTACTAGCTGTTTCAGTCTGTTGAGTATATATACCATTGTTTTGTCTAATATTTATTGGCAACATTAATATCCATTGGGTCGGACACCTAAAATTCTTGGCTCAATCCGTTGTAGCACTGAAAAATTAGTTTTATGTACATTAAGCTGTCCTAAATTACTTCTAAAGAGCTTAAAAATAATCATAGAGTTCTGTGTATAGGGGGTGTAAGATAATGGCACTTGCCAAGCCACACGCCAGTAATTAATGCAATATGAAAAAGACGCCAATACCTTTGGATGCTGCAATGGGGGTTATCCCAAATTTATTCATACACTTTAACCACAATCAAACGCTTCGGGACGCTATCAGACACTGGAACCACGATCAAACATTTCAAGACCACATGTCTGTTTGATCATGGTTGCAGTGCCTGATAGCAGTATGGAATAAATTTGGGATCACCCCCATTGCAACATCCAAAGGTATTTGCATCTTTTTCATATTGCTTAAAAATAATCATTCCATTTTGTAACTCTATTGTGACTAAATTCAGTCTGCACCAGAAATATGTCTGCCACAGGAATAAATTGAATTATTTACATTTTGCCAAATTCCAGGATCTACAGCTAATCCTTAAAACAATAGATTTGTGCACTGAACCTTACACATTCCTACTGCACCGAAGTGCTCTGAAAAGTAACTACAAAAAACAGGAATGACTTGATTCACACCCTGGCACTCAGACCTTTAGTGGACCTTCAGATTTTTAATTTGGCCATGAGAGTGTGAGAACAAATTAACATCCTCTATCTAGCTTCAGAGATTGAAGGTTTTGGAAGTTTTCTCCCTGTGTTGTTGACTCTTCTACTTTGTCTTCTCCAAAACAGAGATTCTGCTATATCCAGCAACAAAACTCCTCACAACAGCTCAATCAATCATATTGAGACTGTCCTCCAACAGCTTGATGAGGCCCAGTCCCAAATGGAGGAGCTTTTCCAAGAAAGAAAAATCAAACTTGAACTATTCTTGCAGCTTCGCATCTTTGAAAGAGATGCCATTGATGTAAGTAAAACACTTGTTTGCAGTTTCAATACCAGATATATTTATATCAGGGTTGCCTAAAAGGTAGATGAGGATACCAGTAAACGTTTAGCTGGTGATCAGTAGATCTCAAGACAGTGTCAACAAACATCTTGTTTAAATCACTCTCCTGTTTCATACCTTTCATTCAGATATCTATTATGTTAACAAATAGTTGTTTGAGAAGTATAGCATTATACATTTTCTCATCAATCAATATTTAAATAACATTTTCCATGGAACAGAATGCTAACAATACTTTTATGGATGTATATCCTAATGGGTCAACGTCAATAAAAGTAGACCTCGCATTAGTATGGGTGCTGATTTATATCAATTTTGTAAACTTGATAACCTTGGTGTAAGTTTAGTTACACCAAGAGGCAATAAAACTTATGCTGAATAAATAAATTGGGTGCATGATGAAAAATATATTCTGCTTATTCTTTTGTTAAATAAAAAGTTTTATTTTTTATTACAGGCCTCTAATAGTTCCTTTTTTTACCATTACTGCCTACTAGGGATGAGCTAAATATTTTGCTGTTTCATCAGGAAAAAACACCAATAATACTCCAATGCTACTGTAAAGCTTGGTTTGAAAAATTGTGCACGAAAAAATTACTAGTGTCTTAAAGGAAAACTATACCCCCTGAACAATGTAGGGCTATATAAAAAGATATTGCATAAAACAACTCGGGTAAAAGCCTGCTTCATTTAAATAAACCATTTTCATAATAATATACTTTTTTATTCAACGGTGCAGACAAACATATCAAACAAATATAAAGTTAGGTCACATGAGCCAATTAACAGACAGAGTTCTGTCTTTTGCTTCAACACTTCTTCCTGTTACAGTTAGAGTTGAAATATTTCTGGTCAGATGATCTTTCAGGCAGCACACAGACCATCATGAAATGGTGGTTCAAGGCAAGAGATGTAAATACATAAATATATATACCAGTTTGGAAAAATTCTTTAATATTCCAAAATTCTTTTATCTGTTACTCAAGTATTCATTTTGGGGGTATAGTTTTCCTTTAAATACATTAGGCAAAAATGCACTAAAAACTTGCAAATGTGTCAAATTTGCCTATCTCCTACACCTTCCTATCCCTCTAATCAGAAAAGTTGGTTTAAATAGAGATGCTCAGTTATCTGCCCTGTTTTTTCATGGTGTGCCTTTCACTCACAGATAAGAAGTTCATTATAAAGTGACTATTAATGTAGTTAAACTGCCTTTCCTCTTTTCACAATTTCTTTGAATAAACAATTAAACTGGGGAATAAAAGTGCATTCATTAAATTACACCAGCTGGCATTAACTTTTCAATTCAAGGGGCCAAAATGAGGCATCAATAAAATGTAAACTTTAGGTGTACAGCCATTTTAGGATGCATGCATGCATGCAGATAAGGGTAACTCACAAAATTGAAAATGTAATATAGTAAGTTAGGCTGAAAAAAGACTCGCGTCCATCAAGTTCAACTTTTTTTATTTTTTTTTTATTTTAACTGCTTAACTGCTAGTTGATCCAGAGGAAGGCAAAAAACCCCATCTTAAGCCACTGCAATTTGCCTCAGAGGGGGAAAAAATTCCTTCCTGACTCCAAAAAAGGCAATCGGACTAGTCCCTTGATCAACTTGTATAATGAGCTATCTTCCATAACCCTGTATTCCCTCACTTGCTAAAAAGCCATCCAACCCCTTCTTAAAGCTATCTAATGTATCAGCCTGTACAACTGATTCATGGAGAGAATTCCACATTTTCACAGCTCTCACTGTAAAAAAACCCCTTCCGAATATTTAGGTGGAACCTCTTTTCTTCCAAACGGAATGGGTGACCTTGTGTCATCTGGAAAGACCTACTGGGGAATAAAGCATTAGAGAGATTATTATATGACCCCCTTATATATTTATACATAGTTATCACATCACCCCTTAAGCGCCTCTTCTCCAGCGTGAACATCCCCAATTTGGCCAGTCTTTCCTCATAGCTAAGGTTTTCCATACCTTTTACCAGCTTAGTTGCCCTTCTCTGTACCCTCTCTAATACAATAATGTCCTGTTTGAGTGAGGGAGACCAAAACTGTACGGCATATTCTAGATGTGGCCTTACAAGTGCTCTATAAAGTGGAAGAATGATCCCCTCCTCCCGTGACTCTATGCCCCTTTTAAAGTGGACCCGTCACCCAGACACACAAATCTGTATAATAAAAGTCCTTTTCAAATTAAACATGAAATCCAATTTCAATTTTTTATTACAGCATTCATAGCTGTTTTAAGCTCATTTAAAAATCTCAGCTGTCAATAAAATATTGTCTGCCCCTCCTGTATGCCTTAGGCATAGAGGCGGGGCAGATAATTACTTTCACTTTCCATTCAGCGCTTCCTAGATGTCACTGCTCCCTACACATTCCCCCAGTTCTCTTAACCAATTAATTGTGTAGCCAGGACATGGGGATAGACATTGGGTCCCCCATTCTGGTGCACAAACAAGATTCTGAGATGATACAAGGCTTGTCTTAATAACAGTGTCCACAAAATGGTTCCTGCCTGCTTGCTAGAATTATGAATTCCCAGACTGAAGGAAACAAGATTAAAATCATTTATATAGTGTAATTAATGTTCATTTTGCTTGACTAATGTGATGAAATATGATTTGGAATATTTTTTTGGGGTGACGGGTCCACTTTAATACAGCTCAAGACCTTATTGGCCCTTGATGCTGCTGCCTGGCACTGCTTGCTACAGCCAAGTTTATCATCTACAAGGACTCCAAGGTCCTTTTCCATAATGGATTTGCCTAATGCAGTCCCATTAAGGGTATAAGTGGCTTGAATATTTTTACATCCCAGGTGCATGACTTTACATTTATCAATATTGAATCTCATTTGCCACTTATCTGCCCAGATTGCCAGTTTGTCAAGATCCTGTTGCAAGGATGCCACATCCTGGATGGCATTAATTGGGCTGGATAGTTTTGTGTCATCTGCAAACACTGATACATTACTTACAACACCCTCCCCTAAGTCATTAATGAACAAGTTAAATAAAAGTGGACCCAACACCGAGCCCTGAGGGACCCCACTAAGAACCTTACTCTAAGTAGAGAATGTACCATTAACAACCACCCTCTGTACCCGATCCTGTAGCCAGTTCCCTATCCATGTGGAAACGACTTCATTAAGCCCAACAGACCTTAGTTTAGAAAGCAGTCGTTTGTAGGGCACGGTATCAAACGCTTTGGCAAAATCCAAATATATCACATCTACTGCCCCCCCACTGTCCAGCATCTTACTTACCTCATCAAATTTGTCTGGCATGACCTATCCTTCATAAAGCCATGCTGATTGCTGCTCATAATGCCATTCCCTAGGCCAAAATTTTGAATGTGATCCTTTAACAAGCCTTCAAATAATTTGCCCACCACAGATGTCAAACTTACTGGCCTATAATTGCCAGGCTGAGATCGTAATCCCTTTTTAAATATTGGGATGACATCAGCTTTCCTCCAATCCATAGGCACCATACCAGATGAAAGTGAATCTGAGAAAATCAGAAATAGGGGATGGTCTAAAACTGAACTCTCTTAGAACCCGTGGATGTATACCATCAGGCCCTGGCGCCTTGTTTACATTAATTTTTAGTAAAGCTTTATGAATCATATCCTGAGTCAGCCACTGACTAGATTGAGCTGAGTCAGTGCATCTATGAAGCAAGCCTCGGAACTCAGACTCTATTGTATACACTGAAGAAAAAAACAGATTTAGCACTTTTGCCTTTTCTGTATCGGTTACAACCATACTGGTACCATTATTTAATGGAGCAACACTCTCAACATGCATCTTTTTACTATTAATATATTTTTAAAAATTTTTAGGGTTACTTTTCGCCTGCGTCGCAATTAATTCTTCATTTCCTTTCTTTGCCTTCCGGATTGCAGATTTACAACATTTATTACAGTGTTTATATTCATTAAATGCAGCTTCTGTCCCAACAGATTTGTAGTTTTTAAATGCCTTTTTCTTCTTTCCTATTATCTTCTTTACATCTGTATTAAGCCACATAGGCTGATTCTTAGAGCTTCTACATTTACTCCTTAAGGGAATAAATTGAGAACAGTAATGATTTAATATAATTTTAAATGACAACCATTTCTGTTCTGTGGTTTTAGCTGAAAACATAATGCCCCAATCAATACTCTGAAGGGCAGCCCTAAAGGCACTAAAAAAATTAGCTTTTCCAAAATTCATGGTTTTTGTTGCCCCAGTATATATTTGTTTTTTTGCACCAGCCATTAAATGAAATAACATTATGGTCACTATTACCCAGGGGTTCAATGACTTGCACATTTGCTATAAGTTCTGGGTCATTTGAGATTACTAGATCCAGAATATAAGCTTTGTCGTACTGAAACTTTCAAAATAATGTGAGTTTTAACGTTATTCTTTACTATCCCCCTCTCAGCATCTGTCTGGGAGTTTATTTGAGAGTTAATATAATATAACTTTGGGGGCCTCACTTTTTTAGCAGAAGTGTCAGAGCTAACTCAACCGACTACAGCATGTAAGGGATACTAATGTCCCGCTGAGCTCCAGGAGCAGGATTCTTCTTTGTTGAAAAGAAAGATGGCAGTCTATGGCCCTGCATTGACTACCTGGGTCTAAACAAGATCACCGTGAAAAATCGCTACCCTCTCCCCTTCATTTCAGAATTATTCGATCAGCTCGATACAGGTTCCTGTATCTTCTCTAATCTTCAAGGGCCTATAATCTTTTCCGTATCAGAGAGGGAGATGAATAGAAAACCGCGTTCAACACTCGTGATGGTCATTACGAGTATCTGGTTATGCCTTTTGGACTGGAGATTATCGTCTACAAGTACGTGAAGTTCTCTCTCGTTTGCGGAAGAATTCTCTTTATGCCAAGTTGGAAAAATGCATCTTTGAACCTCTTCTATCCCCTTCCTGGGGTATATTATTTCCCAGAATGGCTTTGAGATGGATCCAGCCAAGGTTTCTGCAATTCTTGATTGGCCACTTCCCACCAGTACCAAAGCAATTCACAGATTTATTGGTTTTGCTAATTATTATAGACAATCTATCAAGGGATTCTCGTCAATAATTGCTCCAATATTGTCACTCGTTCGTAAAGTTGGTAAACGTCAGCACTGGCCTCCTCAAGCTTTGGAAGCCTTTAAGATGCTTAAAGAATCCTTCTCTTCAGCCCCTATTCTGAAACACCCTGATCCTCTTCTACCATTCTTTATTGGAGTCGATGCTTCTGATGTAGGAGCTGGAGCTGTGTTATCACAACGGTTTTCTGGTGATGGAAAATTGCTTCCTTGCACCTTCTTCTCAAAAAAATTCTTTCTCCAAATTATGATGTTGGAAATCTTGAACTGCTAACTGTTAAACTGGCTTTAGAAGAGATTTCCTTGAAGGTTCCTCTGTGCCTGTTACTGTCTTCACGGACCACAAGAATCTTGAATATATCCAAACTCTCAAACGTCTAAATCCCAGACAAGCTCGTTGGGCACTCTTCTTTTCCTGTTTCAACTTTATCTTAAAGGAACAGTAACACCAAACTGGTAAAACTGATCTGTTTGCTTCAGAAACACTACTATAGTTCTTATAAACAAACTGCTGTAGTGCAGTGGCAGAAATTGAAAAATGGTGATATGGCACAGGTTAACTAATGTATAACAGATAACAGACAGAGCTTATCTGCTATCTGCTGTGTATTTTGAGCTTTTTCTCCTTTGAATGGCTGCCCCCATTGCTACAAAGCAGCTTATTTGTATAAACAATAGTTGTGTTTCTTAAGCAAACACAGCAGTTTTACCAGAGCAGGGCAGCACTACATTATATTGTCATTACTTTAAATCACTTTTATTTTTTGATGTTACTGTTCATTTAACCATCCTGGATCCAAAAATAAGAAAGCAGATGCGCTCTATAGAAGCTTCATTTTGGAAGATCCCAAATCCGAAGACCCGGGGACCATTCTACCTCCAGCTAAAATTGTTGCTTCAATTTTTCCCTCTATGGCCTCTCAATTGCTAGTCTGCACCTTCTAATACTCCCAAGGGACTAGAATTTGTTCCCCCTGAGCTTCGTCACACCATCCTCTCTCAGTCTCGTGTCTCCAAGCAAGCTGGCCACCCTGGAATTAAGAAAACGACAGAACTTTTGTCTAGCCCTGTTTAGTGGCCATCTCTTCGAAAAGATGTTAAGGACTTTATTTCTTATTGTGCCACCTGCGCAACCTCCAGATCTGGACATTCTCCCCCACTGGCTTATTGCAACCATTATCTATACCTTCTCGCCAATGGACTCATTTGGCTAAGGACTTTATTGTCGATCTTCCAGTTTCGTTGGGGCATACTGTTATTTGGGTAGTGGTGGTAAGATTTAGTAAGATGGCTCATTTTATACCCTTGCGCAAATTACCATCAGCGGTGGAACTCTCTAAACAGTTCATTCAACATATCTCTTGTTAACATGGATTCCTGCTTGAAATTGTATCTGACAGGGTTCCCAATTTGTTTCAAAGTTTTGGAGGTCTCCATGTAAAGCACTCAATGTCTCTCTACAGTTTTACTCCGTTTATCACCCTCAATCCAATGGTGCTTCTGAGAGAGTGAATCAAGCTTTTTTGAGATGCCATATCTCTCTGGGTCAAGATGATTGGGAGGATTTGCTCCCATGGGCAGAATTCGCTTACAATAATGCTGTGCATTCTTCTTCTGAGAGATCACCTTTCTTTTGCATCTATGATCAACATCCTTTAGCCTTCCCTCAGGATGTGCTTATCACTAATGTTCCCGCGGCCAACGACCATGCTGCTCACATGTTGGCCATTTGGCATGCTATTAAATCCAATCTTGTGAAAAGTTCCCTTTCCCAAAAGAAATTTGCTGATAAGAAGAGAATTCCTGCTCTGCTGTATTCTCCTGGAGATAAGGTTTGACTTTCTACCAGAAATATCCGCCTCAAGGTCCCTACTCCCAAACTTGGTCCTAAATTGATCGGCCCATTTTCTGTGGTTGAGGTCATCAATCCTGTGGTGGTCCGCCTTCAACTACCTCCTGAGATGCAGATTACTAACCTTCCATGTTTCTCTCAAACCAGCGACTGTTCTTAATTCTTCTTCTTCTCCCACTCCTATTCTGGTTGGTGGTCATCATGAGTTTGAAGTTAGCAGGATTTTAACCCTAACCCTAACCCTTTCTCCAGGGGTTCTTTACAATACCTGGTTGAATGGAAAGGTTTTGGTCCTGAAGAGTGCTCCTCGGTGAAGGAATCAGATGTTCATGCCCCACGTCTCATCCATAGATTCCACAAACAGTTTGCTTCAAGTCCTCGTCTTGGTGGTCCTGAGGCCCCCCATAAAGAAGGGGGTACTGTAAGGGATACTTCCTTCCCGCTGAGCTCCAGCATTGCATCCTCTGCGCCATCAGATCCAAGATGGCAGGGTCCACGGGATCCATGTGGGCAGCAGGGACGTCAGTGTCGGGTTGGAAGCAATGGTGTCAGTCTACGCAACAGCATCAGAATGGACTCAACTGCATCAGAACGGACGCAGCGTCATGACATCAGCACACTCAGGTTTTGGCCCCAGATAATGTCTATTTAAAGCGCCAGTACACTGCAGCCAGTGCTCTAATATAGGTCTTACTTAGTGAGTTCCTTGGTGCAATTATATCTGTTTCCTGTTTTTGACTTCGGCCTGCCTTCTTGACTCCTGAACCTATTCTGCCTGGATTGACCTTTTGCCTGGACTTTGACCTGTCTCTCATTTAACCCTTTGGATACCTCGACCTGTGCTGTACTTGCTTCCTCCTTGGTCCGCAACCTACTTGGAGCCTTCGGGCCCGACACAGCACAAACAAAATCTAACAAAGTAACTGGCTTCAACACAAATCCTGCATGTAGACAGAAAGGATTTTTGTGATTTTTTTAGATCTAATAAATGTTCTAGACAAAAGGAGGCCCCCAAGCCTATATTGGACTTAACTGTGAATCAAAAGCTTTCTCTCCTAAAAGAAAGACACATGGTTAGAGGGAAAATGGTATTAAGTAATCTGGTTATTTCAGAACCATACAGAATTTTAAACATTTTGTCACCTAAGCTTGTATATATAAGTATTAACTTTATGTTTATACTAAAGAACCAGTAGTTATATTACCCTTTGGAAATTTTCAACAACTTGTCAAAGGTTCTTGCTCATAAAAATATAAATATGAGGCATCCCTACCTGTGGCATCAAATCTGCTACCACTATACCAGTGCAGCTGCATCAGAGCCTACAAGTTCTAAATGACCTGGGGCTGGCAAAATGTGTATGGTGTCTGCAAAAATGTAACTTAATAATTATATCCAGATATTATATATAACGTGCAAACCCAATGAAAGCGATTGGTTTATAAATGTATTGTCCTACCTACCTGCTGCATGACTGTTTAGAGTAAAAGTCTGGGTTTTATGGCCTAACCTCAATTCTTTATAAACATTTCTGATTTTGATTGCACATATATTACACTATTCCATAAAATTGAATGCCAATGTCTGCTTTTTACACTTTTTGTTTGTAGATCATCTCAGACTTGGAGTCATGGAATGATGAACTCTCTCAGCAAATGAATGATTTTGATACAGAGGACCTCACACTGGCTGAGCAAAGGCTACAGCATCACGCAGACAAAGCTTTGACAATGAACAACCTGACATTTGATGTCATCCACCAAGGCCAAGAGCTACTGCAATATGTCAGTGAAGTTCAGAACTCAGGTGCGATGCCATAGGAGCAGCTAAAAGGCAGAAAAAAGTAAAACATTATTGTGGCCATGTATTAAGTGGTTTACAAAAATGGCAGCATCTAAATAAAAATGGAGTAAATATTTGTAGAAATTATCCCTTTATTTTATTTTTTGCATCAAAAAGAGGTCAAGTAATCTAAATATTTTCTTAATTTCTTTATAGTGTCCTATTTTACCAGGTGATGTCCTTTACAACCTTTTTGTATTGATTTTTAAATTCCACTGTGGTGGAATTAAAATGATTATTCTACCAACTTCTATGTGAAATTTGTTTGCAGGGGTTGAGCTGCTCTGTGATAGAGATGTAGATATGGCTACTAGAGTTCAGGACCTGTTGGAATTCCTACATGAGAAACAGCAGGAATTGGATCTAGCAGCTGAGCAGCATCGGAAACATCTAGAACAATGTGTGCAACTCCGTCATTTACAAGCTGAAGTCAAACAGGTATGAAATTATTGCATTTTACATAAATTATGCACCAGCCTGTATCAGTTTCGTATTAACATTGGCTGAGACTTCTTATGACACATTAAATATAAAATAAGCTATATAATATATATAGATTAACATGTTCTAGGGGTGTCACTTGAAATTAAAAAGCAAAGCATGTTGCAAATATGATTGGCAAAGTTTGTGCTGGAGCAGGCAGTGGCAGGTTAATTTCTGGCAGTTTTGGTTGTGTAAAACATAATTGCAAATATTACCAAAATTGTATAGAACTCCCTACCTGGATATAAATAATTGCTGGTTGCAATAATTTTCCCTTGAGCTCCATAGTTTGTCATGAGCAAATATGATGCTGAAACTTTATAGGTTAGTGCTTCTATATATTTGAAGATGACAGATGGAGCTCCTAGGACACAGTGCCTGATTTAATTATATTTTGTTACATGAGTAGAACGCTTCCTATCTCTCTGCTATTGTGTGGTTTAAGGTTTAACATTTCATATCCTTCCATTTCCATTTGTTTTAAGGTGCTCGGCTGGATACGGAATGGGGAGTCTATGTTAAATGCTGGGCTCATCACTGCCAGTTCATTGCAAGAGGCAGAACAACTTCAGAGGGAACATGAGCAGTTCCAGCATGCAATAGAAGTAAGTGCTGTATGCTACATCTCTTTCTATACCTGTCATTATTGCTTTGGGGAGCCTAAACTTTTACACCAGAGTGGTCAATAACAAGCTGAACATAGCTGTTTTTCAATCAGCAGTTTCTTTCAAGACCAAGAGCTATTGCAATATGTCAATAAAGTTCAGATCCAAATTACAGAAATACTCTTTATTTGGAAAAACCAAGGTCCTGAGCATACTGGATAATATATATACCATACATGTATAGCTAAAGCTAAATATAGTCTTCTTAGTATCTTTAAGATACCTTACAATAACATGCCCTATGTAAATATTAATAGAATTCTAAAGTATATCTTCTCATGGAAATATGAGTAACTTTTTGTTTGATCTGTGCTCTCGCACCTCTTACAGATAGATTTTGGTCACATGCTAAAGAAGAGGAAGTAAACTTTATTTCTATTTGGTTCTGGTGGGATTTATATTTTGCTTGATTAGACCTTATTCATTCAGACTAATATTTTAGGTAACTATATATTAGGCAACAAAACGATGGTCTTTATTTTTATGTAAAAATGATTTTTTTTTTTGCAGAAAACCCACCAGAGTGCTCTGCAGGTACAGCAAAAGGCAGAGGCCATGCTTCAAGCAAACCATTACGACATGGATATGATCCGGGACTGTGCTGAGAAAGTGGCCTCTCATTGGCAGCAGTTAATGCTTAAAATGGAAGACCGTCTGAAGCTTGTCAATGCCTCTGTGGCCTTTTATAAAACATCAGAGCAGGTAATAAGCTGTTGAATGAACCTTTGACCATTCTGCATACTAATCAGCTTTTGTCAATATAATAAGTTAATAAAATAATAAGTTTTTCTTTCTTAAAATGTAAACCAGTGTGCAGGTTGGCTTATATATATGATGTCAGAACAAAATGTCTGTAGATGTTGTCACATACATACATAATCACATATATAGCGACCAGTAACATATGGTATATTCGGAAGATACAAAAGTTGAAGAGGACCCTGCCCAAAACAGCATATATACAATTATAATTAATAAACAGGTTCCATTATTACTCAAGTTACAAAAAAAATATTCAGTGTGTTTTATTGAATTATCAGTGTTAGAATAGCCAATAAAACACATGGTTTATAATCTTTTCCAGGTATGCAGTGTTCTAGAGAGCCTGGAGCAGGAGTACAAGCGGGAGGAAGATTGGTGTGGTGGAGCTGATAAACTTGGACCTAACTCAGAGACTGACCATGTAACTCCTATGATCAGCAAACATCTTGAACAAAAGGAAGCGTTCCTAAAGGTATCTGATAAATGGTGGGATGCAAGAAAAGTACAGTTATCTCCATATATATATATATATATAATAAATGTGCAAAGTTTGCTCAGGTTCAGTAACTAATAGCAACAGGTAAATTGCTACCTGTTGAATGCTTGCTATAGGGGATTAGACCTGTAGCCAAACTTGTACTTATTAATACATAACCCAATAAAAAGCATTATTTGCAAATGTAACAGTATAATAGTGGCTATATGACTACTGGTCAAGTTTTTTCAGTGTAATTTCACAGTCATTGGGGATATCGAATTAATCTGTGCTTTCACTGTTCAATTATTCATAGTAACATAGTAAGTTAGAGTGAAAAGAGACACACATCCATCAAGTTCAACCTTGTATACTAAAAGGAAAACTATACACCCCAAACAATGTAGGTCTCTATAAAAAGATATTGCATAAAACAACTCACATGTAAAACCCTGCTTCATGTAATTATCATGTATTATTTTCATAATAATATACTTTTTTAGTAGCATGTGCCATTGGGTAATCATAAATAGAAAATTGCCATTTTAAAAAATAAGGACAGCCTCCTGGGATGGTATGATTCAACGGTGCACACAAACATACCAAACAAAAATAAAGTTAAGAGTTGTGTCTTTTGCTTCCACAGTTCTTCCTGTTACAGTTGCAGTATTTCTGGTCAGGTGATCTCTGAGGCAGCACACAGACCATAACAAAATGGTCGTTCATGGAAAGAGATGTAAAAGGCCAATATTTATATTGATATATATATATTGATATATATATTGATATAAACTATCTGTTGCTCAACTATTCATTTTGGGGGGTATAGTTTTCCTTTAACTACTAGTTAAAGAACCCCCCCCCCCATGCATTGGGCTGGAACAAAGCATTACTGACCTAATGTCATAGGAAAATGCCAGTATCTAAGCACAAGAGTCTGAAATACATTTTTACTGCGTTAATGACAAGGGTTATTTGTGCAACATTAAAGGGGCCATTCACCTTTATAGTGCAGAGCAGGATATTCTGAGAAACTTTGCAATTGGTATTTTCTTTTTCTTTTTTTTTTTCTAGAAATCGAATATTTCTTTTGATCACCCCTACCAGTTGTTAAAACAAAATAGAATAACTGCAGATTAATATTTACATATTTATTCTAATAAGGCCTTTTTCTCTCTTCTTTTGTAGGCCTGTACTTTGGCTCGCAGGAATGCTGATGTCTTTCTGAAATACTTACACAGAAATAGTGTCAATATGCCGGGAATGGTGACACATGTAAAGGCTCCTGAACAGCAAGTAAAAAGTGAGTGAACAATAAAAATACGTAAAGTGAAGGGTTGTTTGGGTTACATAAAGAGTAATGTAATAAGATTTGCAAAGTTTTTATCTATTTAGAAACATATACTTCCCTTAGGTCACAACTAACGTTAGACATTGTCAAATAGCAGATCCCAAAGGGGGTGATTGTGACCTCAGTGGACCTGCTTTTTAATAATCAAATGTAGGAAGGTATGGTAAACCAAAGCAATCAATAACTAGTTGCATGTAAATTCTGCCTGGCTCTTGGTTGCTATGATTTATTAGACATGGTACAAGTCTATCGAATTCGAGTTACTACCAGGGTAGGAGGATGATAAATCTCAGATTTGAATTCAAATTTCATAAACCTGCCCCTGAATGTCAAATGTATCTCTTTAGGAAGAAACGTTTTGTCCATTCCTAAATAACTAGCTCCTTTTTGAAGGGGGGAACCCACAGGTTTGTCATGTTGTGTGATTCAAGATATACTAAAATGTAACTTTCACAAGAAGATCATTGATCCTCTTTGAAAGATATGGGAATTATATTGTATACAATATGGAGCCACAATTAATAATACAATGACCTTAAAATTTTAAATTAAAATATATATGCTGGCAGCATATCCCAAATGATGTTTACAGAGCATGTCATGACATTTACACAGCACCTTTACTTATGATATGTAATTTACAACTGCTTTTAGGTCTGAGTTTTTGGATCTTAATAATTTTGGTTATTTTGTCTACCTTTAAGATATTTTAAATGAGCTGTTTCAGAGGGAAAATAGAGTTCTACATTATTGGACCTTACGGAAAAGAAGACTAGACCATTGCCAGCAGTATGTCGTCTTTGAAAGAAGTGCCAA
Organism: Xenopus borealis; assembly: GCA_024363595.1. Taxonomy (NCBI): domain Eukaryota; kingdom Metazoa; phylum Chordata; class Amphibia; order Anura; family Pipidae; genus Xenopus; species Xenopus borealis. The sequence goes on from CM044441.1 coordinate 71,240,953, forward strand.
ACAGGTAAGACCCAATTTCCATTAAAAGGATACTGCCATGGGAAAATGTTTTTTTTTTTTAAAACGCATCAGTTAATAGTGCTACTCCAGCAGACTTCTGCACTGAAACCCATTTATCAAAAGAGCACACACATTTTTTATATTCAATTTTGAAATCTGACATGGGGCTAGACATTTTGTCAATTTCCCAGCTTTCCCTTGTCACGTGACTTGTGACAGCATGTTAGGAGGGAACTGCTTTCTGGCAGTTATTTTTCCTTCTTAATGTAACTGAATGAGTCACAGTGGTACATGAGTTTTTACTATTGAGCGCTGTTCTTAGATCTTAGCTCAACCGTAGCTATATCTTGTGTTATCTGGTTACCTTCCTGTTGTTCTGTTGTTAGGCGGTGGGGTAGGGAAGGGGTTATATCACTACAGTACAGCAGTTAAGAGTGATTGAAGTTTATCAGAGCACAAGTCACCTGACTTGGGGCAACTGGGAAATTGACAATATGTCTTGCCCCATGTTAGATTTCAAAATGAAATATAAAAAAAATCTGTTTGCTCTTTTGAGAAATAGGTTTCAGTGCAGGGTGATCCAGATCATACCGCTGCCTGAGGTGGCCTTCAATATGCCGCTCCCCCCCCCTTACCCACGGCACTCACTTTTTCAGCGCCGGACAAGGGAAGGGGGGGTCCACAGCACTAGAGTGCGTGCTCTGCACTAGAAGAGATGAATTTCCGGGTTGAAAACTGGCTTTTTTGCCGCCCTTGGTAACCGGGGGTGCGCTGACGCCTGAGGCCTTGCCTCATTGGTGGAGTGCCCCTGAGCAGCACTATTAACTGATGCATTTTGAAAAAAACATGTTTACCCATGACAGTATACCTTTAAGTATTGATTTTAGAATTCAGATGGACTTGTCACGACTTTTATTTTAGAAATGTTAAAAAGTGCAGATCCAGGGCAGCATGGGTGATTTCAGATCATACCATGTTGCTTTCTGTATAATATTGAAATAAGAAAAAAAATTGACTGAGACTCTGAATTGATGAATCCTTTTTTGAATGAATATCACCCTAGCTATGTTTTGCTTTATTTATATAACGTTTTCTTTTTGCCTAGGCTCTGGAGTGGATCCAAGATAATGGAGAGTTTTACCTTTCCACTCACACCTCCACTGGCTCCACAATTCAACATACACAAGAACTGTTAAAAGAGCACGAGGAATTTCAGATCACAGCAAAGGTAATTAATTGCCATATCACTATAGAAGCGCTGCTTTAGGAACTTATTTTAGTGATTGTAGATCATGGATTGTGTTCCTAATGTGTCATGCCATTGTGTCACATCGGCATTTAGTTATTAATTTGTTAGCCTTTGGCTGGTAAATGTGTTCATAAGATTTTTGAGTGTGTGTGATCTTCAAAGAATATCTATAAATTCAAGTGCCATTTCAGGTTTTCTCTGAGTAAATTCCCCCACCCCCCCAAAAAATCATTGTATAAGACAAGTTTCCAGAGATGTAGTGTGATCTGTGCCACCCCCCTAAAGGTGGCCATAGACGGGGAGATCCGCTCGTTTGACGATATCGCCAAACAAGCGTATCTCTCCCCGATATGCCCACATTGAGGTGGGCGATATTGGGCTGATCCGATCGTGGGCCCTAGGGCCCAACGATCGGATCAGATTGGAGGCGATATGGGCGGTTGGATCGCAGGACCGCATCCATGCAGAGATGTGCCCAGGATCCAACTAGGTTTTTTTAACCTGCCCGATCGAGATCTGGCCGACTTTCAGCCAGATATTGATCAGGGAAGCCCGTCAGATGGCCCCACACACGGGACTCGGTCTGTCGGCAGCTTTTATAGGCCCGTGTAGGGGGGCCTTAAGAATAATTCTAATTCAGTGCAGGCTATGAAAAAGCTTTTGGAGTCAAGGGCTGGCCACTCCCACTACAGTGCTTGATCTTGCCCCTTTTCTGTTTCGTATTAGAGTTGTGCTCACCACTAATTATTAAAACCATTAGGCGGGGGTGCAATGAGGCTGTGACCACAAAATACATACAGACAAATACAAGAGGTTCTCTGCACTCAACTCAACACTTTTATGTCTTAAATATATTGATAATGGCTTGAGTGCAGAGGACCTCTTGTATTTGTCTGTATATATATGTGTGTGTGTGTATGCATGTATGTGTGTGTGTGTATATATATATATATATATATATATATATATATATATATATATACATACATACATACATACATACATACATACATACATACATACATACATACAAATGAATTGGTGCACACTGGGTTAAAGGTTAAAAAACATAATTTTATTATCTCATATTAAAATAGGCCAACATTCCGGTCTCCATTTAAGACCTTTATCAAGACCAGGGATATATAAAATTAATATGTTGTGAATAGAATGTGCAATGGGAATGTCACATAAAAGCTTTAAGTTTTACAGAACAAAATAAAATACTTTATAATGTGTATTATTTATAATAGCTGATATGGCTGGTGGATAAATGTGAACATAGATTAAAATTATAATCAAAGCACACCCAAATCATAATTCATAAGGTGTAATTTAAGATTAGAGAAAATCAGAAGTACATGAGGTGAAAAAAATCTGATACAGGGTATTTAACTAAGTATATAAGGAAAGGAGAGCAACAAGACAGAGGTGTGCAGAGAAGTTTGCAAACTTGTAGTTTTAGTCTGCGTTCCAATTGCGGCTATTGTGGCATTGTACTATGTGACAGAGAGACCTGGACTGCAACGGAGAGGTCTATAACTACCATCTTCCTTTGTGTGCTGGGCACAAGGGTCCATAAGCAGGTATAGCAGTCCACCTATTTTATAACTCAAAAAACAGTTAAGTGGAAAGAATGGATATGTAAATGAGTAAATAAACTTTGTAACATATATATAGGAAGAAGGAAACCATATGGGAGTAAAAGACAGAGCACTGCCCATTTATTTGCTTTATAGGTGTCTTTGTGTGCCCTTGGTTTGTGTAAATTGTAAACACATAAGGACAGCCCTCAGTACTTAAAATGGCAGTATTCTGTTATCCGGTGGTTCATAATACTAGAAAAATAGATTTTTTTTAAAAAATGGTTTATTTAGATAAAGCAGGGCTTCACATATGGTCTGTTTTGTGTTATATATTTTTATATAAACCTGCAATAAACAGGTATAGTTTCCCTTTAATTTGTCTTCCTGAAATTTAGAGTCTTTATTGTCCTGTTGTATATTTTACAACTAACATTAATTGAGATAACATTATGGTCACTATTACCCAGGTATTCTAATACTTGCACATTTGATATATTATTAAAGATTACTAGATCCAGTATAGCACAAGTTCTGGTTAGCTCCCCAACAACTTGTCACATAACATTTTTCTTCAACAAGTTTATAAACCTGTTCCCATTTGCAACAGGAGCTAAGCCATTTTGTCTCCACTAACGACATTTAAAAATAGTTGCATTTAATTTGTTGAAGGAAATTGTTTGAAATATTTGATATTGTTTAACTATGTAACTAATGATAGAAGTTATGTCTTTAAACCGTGAGCAAGACTTCAACTGATCCAAGCATTTCCTCTCAGTAATGTTCATTCCAGAGAGTTCTATGAGGGATTTGAGGCTTTTGTTTAACTGGAGAGATGTGAGAGTTGTTGTTTTTCTTTTTTTTTTTTTTTGTGCTCTGTTATACATGCTGCTGTTTTTTGTTTTTTTTCAGAGTTCTCTCCGTGTGTTTTATTTTTCTTCTTTGTTTTTTCTGCATCTAGTATGTCTGCCTTTTGTATGTATCCAATTTGTCCCTGCTTCTGTTAAGAGGACAATCCATGCACCAATATATATATATATGAGAAGGTTTTGGCAGTTTTGGTTTAGCTGCGATTGTCAGTGCATGTATGGGCGCTTCTGCAGGTAGTAGAGCAGACCCTTCTGTGGTCTCATGCAAGCAAGTTTGACTAGAGAGGGCATCTGCTACCAGTATTGTGGCTGCCATAGTTATGTAAAGGACAACTGCTGAGGTCAAAATGTCCTTTCAACAGACTGTGGCACAGTGGGCATTTGACTGTCATTCTCCTGTTAAAGTGGACCTGTCACCCAGACACACACATCTGTACAAGAAGTCCTTTTCAAATTAAACATGAAAACATATTTCAAATTTTTATTAAAGCATTCACAGCTGTTTTAAGCTCATTTAAAGATCTCAGCTGTCAATCAAATATTGGCAGATAATTACTTTAACTTTCCATTCAGCACTTCCTAGATGCTACTGCTCCCCACACATTCCCCCAGTTCTCTTAACCATTTAATTGTGTAGCCAGGGCATGGGGGTAGACATTGGGTCCCCCATTCTGGTGCACAAACAAGATTCTGAGATGATGCAAGGCTTGCCTTAATAACAGCGTCCACAAAATGACTCCTGCCAGCTTGCTATAATTTTGAATTCCCAGACTGAAGGTAACAAAAATAAAATCATGTTCATTTTGCTTGACTACGGTAAAAATACCATGTTTTAGATATTGAACATATTGCATCCGCCTAAAGTTTCAGCTTGTCAATAGCAGCAATGATTCATAACTTCAAGCTTAAGGGTCCTCGCAAATTATCAAATGTAATACAGTGGTGTGAAAAACTATTTGCCCCCTTCCTGATTTCTTATTCTTTTGC
>CM044441.1:71253302-71273590 GCA_024363595.1 Xenopus borealis
TGAATAGAACGCAGTGGGACATGGTTTTTTACTATTGAGTGCTGTTCTTAGATCTACCAGATCTAAGATTTGCCATGCAACTCTGCCAAGCTCTGCACTGGCTTCCACTACCATTCAGAATTAAATTCAAATTAAAGGGATACTGTCATGTCAGAATTATGAAGTGCTTATGAATGTTAGGGTCATTAAAGGGATCCTGTCACGGGAAAATGTTTTTTTTTCAAAATGCATCAGTTAATAGTGCTGCTCCAGTGGAATTCTGCATTGAAATCCATTTCTAAAAAGAGCAAACAGATTTTTTTATATTTTCATTTTGAAATCTGACAAGCTCAGCAAGCAAGTGTTACACGCCTGTCACTCCAGTGCTGCACTAACAACTAACAATTTTTTTCTTCTCTTTTTCTGTATAACTTTATAACGATTTAGTACTATCCAAGTAGAGATAGCAGACAGGCAGGAGGAGATCCAAGTTAGGGGTTCTGAGTTGAGATCAGGAGAGGAAAGATAGAGCTGAGTATCGTCAGCATAGAGGGTGGGGTTGAGCAGTGTAGTGTACCTTCTGATAGTGTCAATTTTGTTGTTGAAGTGCTCAGCAATATCATGAGCAGAGACAGATTTGCACAGAGGGGGTGGAGAGTGGGAAAGAAGAGTGTTAAAGGTAGAGAAAAGTTGTGCCTTTTTTCAAAATGGAGTTAATGAGTCAATTAAAGTATGTTTGTTTGAGGAAAGGCTGGTGTTATAGGAGCACAGGGCAGATTTGTAGCTACAAAAGTCTGATTCTAATGGGATTTGCTCCAGCAACACTGAAGTGCATGTGAGTGCCTTTGGAGAGCTTTTGTATGCCAAGGTTGAAGTGGTTTGGGTCTAGCACCTTTAGTTTTTGCAGGAGCAAGCTCATTAAGGGCAGTGGTGATGGTTGTCCAAAAATTGTGCGGTTGGTTCCGGAGTTAGATATATGACAGCAATGCAAAGTGAAACAGGAGAAAATATCTTTTAAAGAAGTACAGCTGGAAACATAAAAATTTTGTGATATATGGCGTCCTTGGCAAGTCTACTCTCAACTAGAGGAGCTCTAAGTCAGAAAACCAATAGATAGCTGAATACATGGTCCAAATGTTAAATAAATTGTGACTGTACTATGAGAGGAATCTCCCTTTTCCCCTGTCTTTTTCTCTCTTTTCATTTATTGTTGGTTCTACAATCCTGTTATTTTCCTGTTAATATTTCCAATCAGTACAGCGGGGAGAAGCAAGCCTATCCCACCCCTAGGTCTGTTTCCAGGCCCGGGAGTATGAGTAAGCCCCCATAGGACAGGGCAGCAGGTGAAGCAGTGTTAGTAGGGGAAAGCCTGGTTTCAGTAAGTGTGAGTAGGTTAAAGGAATTTTCAATGAAATGGTTGTGTATAGCAGTGAATTTGTTGCAAACGGATCAGGCTTTCCAGAGAGCACAGGAAAGAGTAACTGGGTTTTTGGGTATAGGGTTTAGAGTTGTGTACTGTTGGAATTTGCACCAAAGAGAAGGAGCCCATGGCCGTGATAAAACTGGGATGGGGTAAGGGCAATAAAAAGAAGAGAGACTAAGTGAGAGCGGAAAGTTCTTCGTTTGTATGAAAAAGAGGAGTCACCTGGAATATCTATACGTTATATACTTCATGTGTGGAGAAGGAAGGAGAAGAAAGTAGAGAGGCTGAACTTTGTATAGTTTTGTGACATGATGGGGGACTGAGTGCAAAATGTTTTAGGAAGCACAGGATAAAGCAAGCTAGCAGGTACAAACAAATCTGTTTTTTTTTTCTTATTATAGCTGGTTCATTGTTGATTGAAGGGGAATCCAGTTTCTTTTGCATTGTCAATGCCTTGTACAACTGCCATTTCCTAGCACTTGTGAATTATTAGCACTTAGGAAAGGTTAGCACTAGAGCCATGCCCCTTAGGGTAAATGCAGAAGGAGCACTTTGTCCCTCTTGGGAAAAATCATCTCTTCTGCAGAAGTACCTTAAAAAACCTTTCTGTCCTAATGAACTGAAATCACTGCATGCGGTAAACCCATATAACAATGCTAAGATGCACTCACTTCCATAATGTTTTTAAAGTGGTTCATTTTCCATCACCCTTATGGTAAGTGACAGCTTACAGGTTTTTTACAGTAACAGCTGTGAATTTGTTGAATTCTCTCCCTAAATAAGTCGTACTGGTTGATAAATCCATTGACTTTAATAAGGGATTGGATGGCTTTTTGGCAAGTGAGGGAAAACAGGGTTATGAAAATAGCTCATAGTACAAGTTGCCATCTTGGAGTCAGAAAGTATTTTTCCTCTCTTTGAGGTAAATTGGGGAGGCTTCAGAATATTTATTTTTTTGCCTTCATCTGGATCAACTAGCAGTTAGGCAGGTTAGACTTGATGAACGTCTGTATTTTTTCAACCTAACTATGGTACTATGTATAGTAGTCACCCTGCTATAAAATTTAGGGAGGTTAACAAATGGTGTATTACTAAGGCATGCTAGTGCTAAGAATCAAACATATTTTTTGTCCTGTAAATAATGGCATAATAAATAAGACAGTACCCCTTTAAATCAGTTAAACAGGTTTTTAGGGTTTTTTTTGGCTTTAGTGCTGTAGCCAATTTACTTTTGCAATAACTTAACCATGGTGTGTCTAATGCAGAGTAAAAGCCTTCAGTTGGACATAATTCCAGCCAGTGCCCCTGGTTCCGAAGTGAAGCTTCGTGATGCAACACATGACCTCAATGAGGAGAAAAGAAAATCTGCTCGTCGAAAAGAGTAATATATGCTTTATATCATACTAATTACATCTTTCGAGTTAATAAACCTGATAATTTGCGTAATCCTATGTTGTTAACTACCTCTCCAGGAAGCAAGCAGTGTTGCATCTTCATCGTAACTAAGGATTTGGGCCAATGTGCTTCTGTTAACATTTTTATAAACATTGGAGAATTTATTTAATTATGGTACACGTTTCTATTCCTAAATTGTAACAAAACCATACTGTTGTCAATTTAGTCATCTGACATCTCATTTTGGAATGCAATATTAGCAATGTCAGCCTCTCAGTATATCTTATCAGCATGACATAGTACCGGATGTAATACCTCAAATCATGTCACAGTAGTGCATTTGCTCTATGCAGTACTCTCATGGAAGTATTAATGTTGTAATTTTCCTGTTTTTATAGATTTATCATGGCAGAACTTATCCAAACTGAAAAAGCATATGTTCGTGATCTTAGGGAATGCATGGATGTAAGTATTTAATTTTAAACAACATTGAAGTAAAATAATCATTAAGAGACACATTTTCACCTCTTCATTTACTTACAATACTGCAAAGGGAGATAAGCCTATCTGATGGAAAAGCTTTGTTATACAAAGCCTTTTTATACTGATTATCAAGCAGCCAGCTGTGGGCTTAGTCCTTACAATGGATAGGAAAAATGCAGAGGTGTAAAGTTTCGCCATCAATGATTCTGACAAATTCCAGGATTTGTTTGAATAAAATGCATCAGTCAAACCAAAATCCAAACCTATGTTAATATCTACTGTACACACTAGAGAGAGAAGCAAAACATCTCTGCTGATTATAGTCTGGGTGTATAAAACACACAATATAGTTATAGTAATGGGTTCAAATGAAGCATTTTACCCCACTCATACATTTATTGCTACATAGCTGCGGTACTAGATACTCAATGACAAGTTCTGATCCCTTTGAATGGCAATTACCTAAAACCACCTGTTGCAGGTAATTCAGCTTGACTTGACAGTGCTTGCTTCTTTGTTGAGTGGTAATCATCTCGACAAATTGTATCTGCCAATTTCAAAGTACATGGGGCAATTCTCATGCTCACAGAGTTACGAAACACCAGAGTACTCTAACTTGCTCTTGTTCGATATGTGCATTTTCAAAGCCTGGCGGATTAAAATCACTAAAAACAAAGCACATAGCATAACTTGAATATTTGGATCAGTTCTTTGTTAATGCAGTGGAACCCTGGAGCTACCACCGCCTATGCACCAGAAGTTTCAGGGTTCTCTCAGCACCTTGCGTCAATAGGAACAGTGCAATTTCATCACTCTCGTACAGATTATCAGAAATTGTGCCAATTTAGCATGGAAAACTTTGAACACTGTTGTATCTGATTTAGATTGAAGTGTGAGTGCAATTGCATTAATTTCGATGCATTAGATACAATTGCATTGGATCCAATGCTCCTCTTGTGACGGATGGAATTATGGGAATTATTTTCATTTCAAACATGTTCGGTTTCCATATTTTACTTATGAATTGCCCTTCTCCTTCCCTTGATGTTTTTCTAGACTTACCTGTGGGAAATGACAAGTGGAGTTGAAGAGATCCCTCCTGGCATTGTAAACAAAGAACACATTATCTTTGGAAACATGCAGGAAATATATGAATTTCATAACAAGTGAGTGATCGTTATCTGTTCATTGTTTAACATGTTGGAGCTTGGAAGTCATTTACCTTTTACATGCATATTATTGTAAGAATAAACCAGCACTAGAATTTGGTAGGTTCATATACTTTTTTAGCACACTTATTGTCTGGAAAAAAACGCACATACATGCTTTATTTTGTAAACTGATTATTGGAAACATAAAGGTTTAAAAACTAGAAATTAATTAAAGTCCACATACTAATTAGGACAAAGAAATGGAAAAATATAAACACCACTTTAAAGGAACAGTAACACCAAACTGTGTTTTAAAGTGCTTAAAATATAATGTACTTTTGGCCTGCACTAGTAAAACTGGTGTGCTTCAGAAACACTACTATGCAGTGATTCAAAGGAAAAAAGCTCAGGTTAAATAGCAGATAAGCTCTGTAGAATATAAAGGTGTTCTACATAGCTTATTTGTTGTTTGCTATCTAATTTGTGCAGTTTAGCCTTATTTCAATTGCTTTCATTACTGCATAGATCCAGATAAAAGATACAGTACCTGTAATTCTGATTGATTGCAACAGTGTTTTGCTTTGAGAATACACCACCTGGGTATTCTGTGTGCAAATGTTTATGTCAAGAATGTTATTACATTATTTTTTGAGCACCTGGTAATCATTTTATATTGGTGATATTTAATCAGTTTTTTTCTTCACTAAGACAGTATTTGTAAATGTAAAACATAAAACATAGAGTCTTAAATATATGAGTGGTAAGCTAAATAGGGGTATCTGAAGTTATTTGTTTTATGTGGCCCTTAGCAATACCACAGAGGGGGTCTGAACTGGATTGCTGTGTGTTAAAATGGTTGAACTGGCTGGATGTATGCCTTTCTTTTTCAAACGTAAAACAAATCTAGAAACAGATGTATGAAAAGAGATGTCCAGTTAAATCTATGGAGATGACGCCATCCTGTGCTTAATTTTACACATGACAAGTCATTCTTAGTACAGAAACGCAGGCTATACTGGAATATACAAATGCATAAAACTTCTCTGTTTTTATATTTTTACAGCATATTTTTAAAGGAGCTTGAAAAGTATGAGCAGTTACCTGAAGATGTTGGACATTGTTTCGTCACATGGGTAATTCATTGTGTGATTGGTGTACTTTATACATCATGTCTCTGTTTCAGGGTTTTTTTTCCTCCCTCTCTTTTTGGTTGGTCCCCCAAAATGTTAATCTGTCCTTTTCTGTGGCTGGCAATAAATTGATTAAACACCTGATTGATTAAACTTAATGGGCAGATCAAATCTTATCAAAGGTCAAATTTATGTGAATGTTTTTTTTACTCTAATAAATTCGATTATACTCAAATGGTATATTCGATTATACATCGAATAGTCCAGACCCGAATTCAAATCTAAGGTTAATCAAGTTCTCCCTCTGAAAAAACTCGAATGTCAGGAAGGCAATTAACATATTCAAATGTACCAACTCACCCTTCACATTGATTTGTAAATTAACTCAGCAGGTTTTAGGTGGGGAATTTAGAACTGTTTCTATGGTTGAGGTGTGATAAATCTCACATTCAAATTTACATTTGAATTGGGGGATTACAATTCGAATGTGTGAATTTTGACCCAAAAAAAACATTTGAAAATTAGAATTCAAATACAAATATACTATCCGACCATTAATAAATCTGCCACAAGTGTGTTTTTTTTTTCTCAGACACGTTAACTATGCTTCATATTTTTTTAGGCTGATAAATTTCAGATGTACGTGTCCTACTGTAAGAATAAGCCGGATTCAACTCAGCTTATCTTGGAACAAGCAGGAACATATTTTGATGTAAGTGATCTGATTGTTGATTCATTTATTCAGTGAAAGGTCCAAATATTATTATGTATATGAAAACAATTCTAATTATAGAAAAAACATATTTGAATTTAAGTATTTGGTTTTTAGGGTGGTGATTTCCCCATAGGATTTTAGGGTTCAGTGTGACTATTGCAGTTTTTCTCTTCTTATTTATATAAAAAAAATTTCAGAACAACAGATGACTAGACAGGTCAATTTTTTAAGACCATAAAGGAAAAAACAACTTTTTTTTTTTGTCCCAGTCTTGGTAAATCTGATCTGCTCAGTCTTTCTTTAATCTCCACAGGAAATTCAGCAGCGCCATGAACTGGCCAACTCCATCTCTTCTTACCTTATAAAACCTGTGCAGAGGATAACAAAATATCAGCTTCTTTTAAAAGTAAGTTTTCAGTCTCATTAAGTTATGCTGTGTTTTATCTGTTACTCTTGAATTTTTATTTGATTCAGTGAATCATTTATACATATACAAAAATGTATATACCAATGTTTCACCTAAATTCAACATACATTTACTTAGGTGTCAATAATTATGTTTTTCTCTAATAATAATATTTCTGTGTAATGCTGTGGTACTCAAGGTTTGTAAGACTAAGTAAATGGAATGACAGAAGGGTTATCTCTTAAAGGAACAGTTCAGTGTAAAAATAAAAACTGGGTAAATATATAGGCTGTGCAAAATAAAAAATGTATCTAATATAGTTAGTTAGCCAAAAATGTAATGTGTAAAGGCTGGAGTGAGTGGATGTGTAACAGAACACTACTTCCTGCTTTTCAGCTCTCTTGGTTTTCACTGATTGGTTACCAGGCAGTAACCAATCAGTGAACTGAGGGATGGCTACATGGGTCATAACTGTTGCTTTTGAATCTGAGCTGAATGCTGAGGATCAATTGCAAACTCACTGAACAGTTATGCTCCATGTGACCCCCCCTTATAGTCACTGACTAACTCAGAGTTAGAGAGCTGAAAAACAGGAAGTAGTGTTCTGTTCTGTTATGTTACACATCCACTCACTCCAGCCTTTATACATTACATTTTTGGCTAACTAACTATATTAGAAACATTTTTTATTTTGCACAGCCTATCTATTTAAACTGTTTTTATTTTAACACTGAACTGTTCGTTTAAGTAACTAAAGATTGCAGCCCTACTTTACTCTTAAAGGAAAACTATACCCCCTGAACAATGTAGGTCTCTATAAAAAGATATGGCATAAAACAACTCATATGTAAAACCCTGCTTCATGTAAATAAACCATTTTCATAATAATACACTTTTTTAGTAGCATGTGCCATTGGGTAATCATAAATAGAAAATAGCCATTTTAAAAAAATGACAGCCTCCTGGGATCCTAGGATCCAACGGTGCACACAAACTTACCAAACAAACTATAAAGTTAGGTCACATGAACCAATTAACAGACAGAGTTCTGTCTTTTGCTTCAACACTTCTTCCCTTTACAGTTAGAGTTGAAATATTTCTGGTCAGGTGATCTCTGAGGCAGCACACAGACCATCATGAAATGGTGGTTCAAGGCAAGAGATGTAAAAGTCAATATTTACTTAAATATATATACCAGGTAGGTAAGATTCTTTAATATGTCACTTGATTTGATATAAACTATCTGTTGCTGAAAAATTCATTTTCGGGGTATAGTTTTCCTTTAAAAGGTATCTACAGTATGTGGCTTACTAAACACTCACTGGACATTTATAGAAACTATTCCCTTTCTTGTGTTGATCTAATATATCTGTGCCCTTTGCCTTAAGAAATGTGAAATTTAGCTTTTTCTAACAGCAGCATTTTTTAGGGTTACATGTTGTACTTCATGTATAACTGTGTAATTTTATAAAGTGTGTGAAAACTAAAACTGTTACACTGATTCATTACAATGAATAAGGAATCTATGTAAACTTAAAATAGAGTTAAAAAATATTATTAAAAAAATCTAGTTTCACTGTGAATGTAATCATTTAGGAAATATGGCATCCAATCTCTATATATAATATCCTAGGTAACATTCCCTCCTTAATTAAAATTCACCTGTTGTTTAGTATGTCTCCTTTTTCTGATTTATAATATTGTGTACCACTTTGTTTGTACAACCTAGCTATATACAATAGATGTGGGAGCACCAGCCTCCCCTTTAACCTAGAACTGGAGAGAAGGGAGGCTGGGCAATTATAGAAAATGTAAAGTGCCTTGGGAAGTACAACCATTTTACTAAGTTAATATGTCCCAATAGTTAAACAAGAAGCCTGGTTTTAAATCTAGGAATGTAGAGTAATTTCTAGAGTAAATCTATTACATTAAACTTAAATTCTGCAGTTTTAGTAGTTTAAAAACTAACTTAATGTAAATGCCCTCATATGCACACATGTCAATGCTTGTCTAGTGTTTATAACATGGATAGCATGTTAGTGCAGTGACCCTTCGTCATGTCTGAGGAAGGGCTGCTTCACACACTTTGGCACAGAGTTTTTGACCTATAGAAAATAGGAAATCTGGTGGCAAAAGCCTGATAAATATAAATAAATGCTTAGTAATTCATTTCTATAATTTAGGAGCTGCTGACATGCTGTGAGGAAGGTAAAGGAGAGATTAAAGATGGACTGGAAGTGATGCTAAGTGTGCCAAAAAGAGCCAATGATGCCATGCATCTCAGCATGCTTGAAGGTAAAGCTTTGTGTAAAATCTAGTTTTTTTATCAGATGCACATATCTATATTTTATTTGTGTGTGTATATATATATATATATATATATATATATATATATATATATCTCAATCAATGATCTATAAACATTCATTGTTGTTAAATCAAGTAATAGGCAAATAGTGCATGGGCTACTTGATTAGTATGATTTTCTTACAGGAAAATATTAACACAGTCTTTCTTATTTTCATTTCTCCAGGGTTTGATGAGAACATTGAATCTCAGGGAGAACTTATTCTGCAAGAATCTTTTCAAGTGTGGGATCCTAAAACCTTGATAAGAAAGGGGCGAGAGAGACATTTATTTTTGTTTGAAATGTCTCTGGTTTTTAGCAAAGAGGTGAAAGATTCAAGTGGAAGAAGCAAATATATTTACAAATCAAAACTATTTGTAAGTATAATTAACCTGTATTCCTCTGTCCATGCATATCTGATACTATATGTGTATGCCAAGGTGTTCATTATTTGAGATAGTTTTGCTCCTCATATATCCAGCATAATAAATATAAATAAATGCTTATTAATTCAGACAGTTTGGTTTTCAGTGGGATAATCTCTTTTGACATCTCATTTGTACTGAAATTCCTGACTTTTGCACTGAACAGCCAGAAAAAAGATACAGAGTTTCTAACTAATTTTTAGATAAGCAAATAAATAATTGTAACAATTTAGAAAAACAGGTCTCTTGAGAGAAGTTAGACTCAAAGCTTAAAGGAGTAGTCACCTTCATTAGTAAAACTGTAATAAATGAAAAAAAAACACAGAAATATGTTCAAACATTCATAACATGGGTTGATTTGTTTCAGCGCTGTTAATAATTGTAAGATGTATTTCCCCCCACATGTCAAACTTTTCTGTCTGTCAAAATTTTGTTAAATGTGAAATATAGCTCAAGGCTGCATTTAAATCGGTACTGCCCTACGCACCCGACCTCAGCCTTCCACCTTCTCCTGGGGTTTGCCACAAGTGTAGTCAGCCCATCTGTCCTGAGCATGCAGTATACCCTAAGAACCCCCCTGAATTCTGCTGCCTGGTATGTGGGTTTTTTTATCTACCATATTAGAACACACATTCCCTCCCTTTAAGGTTGCCTCCCTAAGGGCAAGGCCAGACGGGGAGATTCGGGGGAGATCTGTCGCCTGGCGACTTCTCGCCGCGACAAATCTTTCCCGAATAGCTAGTCAGCGCTGCGCACTCGCTAGGCGTAAAGTCGCCTGCGCTTGTTCACACGCAGCGGTGTGATTTTAAAAGTCGCTCAAAATTGCCTGGCGAGGCAATTTTGAGCGACTTTTAAAATCGCGCCGCTGTATGTGAACATGCGCAGGCGACTTTACGCCTAGCGAGTGCGCAGCGCTGACTAGCTATTCGGGGGAGATTCGTGGTGGCAAGAAGTCGCCAGCCGACAGATCTCCCCTGAAGATCGTCTGGCCTTGCCCTAAACAGGAAACCTACAGGCGCTTTATGGTGGCTAAAGCCCTGCTGGGATTGCTTTAAGATTGCTCAGTTCGCTATCTGGTAAATCTGCTAGTTAGTTTAACTTTTAAGTAACTGTACATTTAATTTTAATTAACTGATCATTAGAGAACATAAGTCACATAATTTCAGCATGGCAGTGCAGCCAGTAGGTGGAACAGTAGTGCTGATACAGTTTCGCTTTGCTTAAATCCTTCAATGTTGGTTGAGTTGTTGAAACAGCTCTGCTTTTTTGAGCTGGTCTTTTTGCAAAGGCTTTATCTATATTTTGATGAGTTTAGTTGTATAAATACAAAATGTGACTACTGTAGTGCTCATTTTACCTGCTACCTTGAAAAGTTAATTGTTAATTTGGTTAATGTTTTGCATATATATTTGCTTAAAGTGCATACAGTATGTAAGCTTTTTTGTGCTACACTTGTTATTCATACTTAAAATCAGATACATGTTTGTGTGTGTGCCCTTGTTCTTATGAAATGCACAGTTAGGCCTGTAATCCAGCTAAACCCTAAGGGTGAAGACTCACGGAGCTACTAGTAGCAGCTTCTTGTCAGGGCTACAAAATAGACAATACTGATAATTGGCTTTGCTAAGAAACTACATGTGTTTAGGCAAATGTTTAGCTCTGAAGCTACCAGTAGCAGCTACTTGTTGAAGCTACAAAATATCCTACCATGGACAATACTGAGAATTACCTCTGCTAAAATACACATAGTGTGTTAGCAAAGCCAATTATCACTATGGTCTATTATTTCCCAAGGGACAAATCTTCTCTACTGCACCTGACTAATCTTCCCAAATGCCTTTCCGCCAGCAAGAATGTGAATCGCCAGCAGGATGGCAGACATATCACTTCGGTTTTCTGAAGTTGCCCAAAGTTTCCTTGTGAGGGAACTTTGAACGACTTCGGAAAACTGCCACCACCCTAAAGGGGTGGTTCATGGTTAAATTTTAGTATGTTATAGAATGGCGAATTCAAAACATCTTCAGTATTTATTTTTTTAATTATCGGTTTTTTTCTGACTCTTTCCAGCTTTCAAATGGGGGGGGGGGGGTCACTGGCCCCATATAAAAAAATAAATGCTTTGTAAGCCTACAAATGTATTGATGTTACTTATACTTTTTAATCAGTGCATAGTTGCTAAGGTAATTTGAACCCTAGTTACCAGATCTACATCATACTAAAAGTCAACTCAAATGTGAACAACCCCTTTAAATGTGCTTGTAAGAAGGTATTTTGTGTTTTTCATGCTTGACTTTTTTTCTAAAGAAATGGTTTTGTATCATTTATTTTATTTTTACAGACCTCAGAGCTCGGAGTCACAGAACACGTAGAAGGTGATCCTTGTAAATTTGCACTTTGGGTAGGCAGAACACCAACATCTGATAACAAAATAGTCCTTAAGGTAAGAAGTTTTTCTGTTCCTGAAAAACCTTCTCTGTAATAAACACTGTCCTCTTCAATCAGCATCAGCAGTTTAAGATACAGTGCCAGATTACATTAAGGGAAACCCAGAGCCATAGTTCCAAGGGGTCCCATCACAGTGGAAAAGAAGTGGAGCAGAGCGGAGTGGGTGGAGCTGGGGCAGGCACCACCCAAGGCCACGGCTTACATTAACTCATTGCTGTTAAATTGTAAAAATGGCCAAACACCAAATTACTTTTGTCATATAACTACATTGAAAATCACAATACTGTGAGTCTTTGCAAACATGGTTTTATGAGTAACAGATCTTGCCAAACAAATATAATTGCCTTTTCATGAGAGGTGAGATGACCTTGACTCTTGGATGGCAGTGGATGTGATCTTTGTTAAAGCATTTAAAACAGTACCACTGTGCATTGGCCAATCAACAGTGCTGAGATTAGCTGAAAATACAAATTTGGGGGACACATACAGACCAGTAAGAGTTGCACAGTGTCAAAAATAATTGATACACTGGATAGATTTTTTTTATAGTTTTTAAATTATTTGCCATCTTCTTCTAACTGTTTCCAGGTTTCAAATGGGAGTCGCTGACCCAATTAAGGCTGCAAATGTATATTTTTTTGCTGCTAATGTATTTTTCATATCAGTGGATGGTTGCTAGCATCATTTGGAACCTAGAAAATTGCAAACTGGAATGCTGCTGAATAAAAAGCAAAATATCTATTTAAAAAAAAACCTCAAATAATAAAAGAACTACCATTGTTCATACTTTAGGGCTCAAGTATTGAGAACAAACAAGACTGGATCAAGCACATAAGAGAAGTGATTCAAGACCGAACTATTCACTTGAGAGGAGCATTAAAAGAGCCAATTCATATACCTAAAACAGCCGCTGCCGCAAAACAAAAAGCTGCCAGAAGGTGAGAAGTTGTTTTGTGTGTGTGAATTTTTGTATGTAAAATATAAATATCTTGTGCTGTTTTGCCTGTTGCTACATATTTACAGATATTATTTTTATTGTTCTCATTGATCTTGCCTTTACTTTGTAGATGCTAGAGTCCTATGGCTGCAAGAAAGCTGAGTTAGCAAAAGTGCCCATATCTTTAGTTATTTTAAAACATATCTAGACCGCTGTTTATTATATTATTACTACAAAAAAGAATACCCATAAGTTTTTAACAAAATTATATTTATGATGACATAATTTTTTAATATTATTCACCAAAAGCTTGTTTTGTTGTATTTACTAGCAGTAAAAATGTTTCAAATTGATGTGTGCGTTGTTCACCTTTATCACTGCTTGTACTCTGTTTAGCATAAGTTTAGCAGAATTGGAGTTTTCATATTATTTCATCCAACATTTGTCTGAAATTACTTGTGTGACATGGCGCTGCTGATTGAGTCAACTAATTGGACAAAAAGTATGCTGCATTAATCTGTTGTTGTTATGGTTGGTATCATAAGAACTTATTATTTTCAGGTGGCACACACCTGTGTCTGATATTATTTACTTTACAACAGTGCATCAACAACACAGCTGGGCCAAAAGCCAACCTAGTATAAAATCCAATCCGACTTACAACTGAAGCATTCCTGCTGTGTTTTTACTGAGAAATAGATACTGTACTTGCTGCTCAGGGGTGTTGCTCCCATAGTGTGAGTTTCATGACTGAAGAAATGTAATCTTGTGGAGTAGAACATATGCAAAATATAAGCATTCTTACAAAATATAGGTTTACTCAAGCAATTGTTATTTAGAATAGTATAAGGTTTATAATATTATTCTGAATCCTATTAGAAAGCTAGGACATGTTGACTTGTATTGCTTTTTTATGTTATCCCTAAAAATACATTTGCACATTTGATTTGCAGAGATGGAGAAGACCTGGACAGTCAAGGAGATGCCAGCAGCCAACCTGATACAATTTCTATTGCTTCAAGAACTTCACAGAACACATTAGACAGTGATAAGGTAAAATACAAAATTAGTATTATTTTTACAGTTTTTTCAACCCTTACAATTTCTGCCTTTATGCTTTACTTCTCTTTTGTTAAAGGGGGAGTAAAGCTCCACCTAAATGATAAAGGCATGTTTAAATTGTATATGTACCTGCATGCTGAACCTGATGTTGCGTGCAAAAGCAAAATACCACTTTTCATGCTATAATGCTCAGTGATGCTACAAGAATGTATCCTCATAATCTGATGGCACATTGAGCAGGCTCGATCACCGGCACTAAATATCAGGGGTTTTATTTCACTCTAAGAGGAGTATTGATTTTTGAGTCACATATTCTGCATGTCGCATTGCAGTCTACACACAGAGATTATTCAACATTTCTTGTAGCAGAAGTATGAAATTACATTTCTGGGTTGCATGAACTCAACTGTGTTTCTTGCTTGAAAAAACAAAATATTTAGGTTGTGATGGGAGTTTCTGTTTTGAGTTTTGTTCATAGGTGTTTTGGGATTATGAGTATCATACTTCATTCCCCTGAAACCATGCTGGGTTGTCTTCTGATCTCAGAGCATTTAATTTTCTGTTAATCATGAAGGATTTTCTTACAGCTAGACACTGCAGGATGCAGCTGTTCACACACTGGTCAGGACTCAGAGATCCAAATAACTTTCAGGCACATCTGCCTGCTTTCCGATTCCAAAAAAAAGTTGGCTTTGTTTTGCATTAGTTTGTGACAAACATTCACTTTAATTGCAAGATCCTGTCTGCTTTCAACAAAGATAGCATGTCTGATTTTAACTAAAGTCAAAAATCTGATCTATGTTTGAAATACACTATTTGCTGTGTATAATTTTGGTTTCAACTGACTTACTTCAGTGATGTGAAATAATTTTACCCATATGTCCAATTTTATTTCTCTAATATCTCTAATTTAAGGGCAATCATATTTGACTACTTTTTTTAATTTGGCTGTTACTTGTATTGTGTACTGGTACTTAGCAGTTTTTTGTCTGACAAATAGGCGATAGTACGCAAACCCTCCACCCACTCAAAAGTGTGGGTACTTTGTAGTGCTCATGAACTATAGGTTCTAGCTTCCTTTTTTAATTTGGTCTTTCATGACCTGCCCTTTTTTTTTAATCTTTAACACAGTAGCAAGGGTAACCGCTTACCAAGCTTCTGATCTTGTGTATTCCAGCACAGTAAATCTCTCAATGTGCTACTGTCCTGCTTTTCTCTTATTGGTTTCAAGCATTTTGACAGCAAGAAGCTTATACCTCTTGTACGATTGCTTCTTTATTCATTTGATATTGCCAACTATGCCAGCACTGCTGACCCTTAATTTTTTGTCCACCGTTGTTGCATATCATAAAATAATGCAGTGTTAATGTTCGGGAACTGTTGGGAAAATTCTGCTTCTAATGCAGCCAATCATGGATTCCTCTTTTCCCTTTATGCTAAAATGGCAATCTCACCTATGTATGGGAGGCCTATAGAGGCAAAACCCATCCCTATTTGGATGATAAAGTAAATTTTTTTACTGTAGCTTATTGGTTCAGCCTGTCAGCTGTTTTCCACCCCAATGGAACATCTATTGAATAAAACTACACATAAATTGATTCTTCCCTTTAAATATTGTAGGACCAGAACACTCCATACTGTAGTGTATTTTACCAGGACAGAAGTGTTATCAATAAATATAGCCACAAGAGAAGTGTTTTTGGCTCATTCATATGCAAAGCAGAACAAATCCATGGCATTCTATTTCAGAATTCCTTCTGAAATAAATACTAATTGAAGGCTCTGTATCTTATGGTACTGTCTTAGGCTAAGGCCAGACGGGGAGATTCGGGGGCATTTTGTCGCCTGGCGACTTCTCGCCGCGACTTGTAGCCCCCGAACCTCCCCGAATAGCCAAGTCCTGGGGCGCACCGGCGTTGCTTGAAAACGCCAGCGCCTATTCACACGGAGCGGCGCGCTTTTTGAAATCGCTCCAAATTGACTCGCGAGGCAATTTGGATGGATTTCAAAAAGCGCGCCGCTCCGTGTGAATAGGTGCCGGCGTTTTCGCGAGTCAATTTGGAGCGATTTCAAAAAGCGCGCCGCTCCGTGTGAATAGGCGCCGGCGTTTTCAAGCAACGCCGGTGCGCCCCAGGACTTGGCTATTCGAGGAGGTTCGGGGGCTACAAGTCGCGGCGAGAAGTCGCCAGGCGACAAAATGCAGCCGAATCTCCCCGTCTGCCCTAGCCCTTAGGCTAAGGGCATACACAAAGCACAGGCTCAGCTTCTCTCTACCTGCTGTTTCTTGGAAATGCAAAACTGCATTTTTACACTGATATCCACTCCAGTGTCTTTGCATGCAGTCTGATGCTCTGTGTGCTGTCAGTGCAGGTAAAGGGAAGCTGATCCTGTTACTTGTATGGCCTCAGTGTTAATCAGGGCCGGACTGGGAGGAAAAAGCAGCCCTGGCAAAAGTGTCAAAGCAGCCTGTGTATTCCTGCACATGCAACGCATGATATATATTTCCAACCCCAAGGTTAACTAGAACTAGTGTTTATTAATAGATATTTTAAGAGTCTATTACCATAAAATCCACAGCAATATTATATACCCTATGTGCTGGAACTGGCCCTTGCAACATATATCTCACCCTAGTTTCTATCACAACTATTCTATCAGTTGGATTAGTGGCCCTATACTTACATTATATTCTAGATTTTCCTTTGTGTGCCCCCAGCTTAGACCATGAACCCTGGCAGAGAGGACTTTAATTACCATGTGTGTCACAGTGTGTCATACTTGAAAAGACTAGGCTGTCTCATGCAATTAATGCACATAGCACAGTTTTCCATATACAGGCTGAAGTGACAGTTCTGAGCATGGATCCTCCTGTTGCCAACATACCTATCATAAGCTTAAATGATTGGGTAGATAGCTAGCAACTGCAATATTACTAACTGAAGTTGGTCACAATTACTGGTTCCTCCCATATGCCAGTACAGGTATGAGTACCAACAAATGCAGGCATCGGCTTAGCTGTGACTATTATGGCCAGCTCTTTTACATTTCTAAAGTGATTGGCTAATTTACATATTAAAGACAGCCCTAATTTGCATTTACATTTTAGAGCAAGCAGCCCATCGGCATTTGCCGGAACTCACAGATTGCCAATCCGGGCCTGGTTAATGGAACAGTAACACCAAAAATTTTAAGTGTTTTAATTAGTAATGAAAATATCATGTACTGTTGCCCTGTACTGGTAGAACTGATATGTTTGCTTCAGAAACACTTCTATAGTTCATAAAAATAAGCTGCTGTGTAGCAATGTCAGAAATTGAGAAAAGTCTATATGGTACAGGTTTAATAGGGGATATCAGATAACACCATTATGTTCTACAGAGCTTATCTGCTATCTGCTCTGTAACCTGAGCCTTTCTCATTTGAATGGCTGCCCCCGTTGCTACACAGAAGCTTATTTATATTAACAATAGAAGTGTTTCTGAAACAAACACACCCGTTTTACCAGGGCAAGCAACACTGCATTATATTTTTACTACTCAATGTGGAACATATATACATACATCAAAATATATATATGCAACTATTCACCACCCAGAGTTTAAAAAAAACTGTGTATAAATTATACTTGTGTATAACTTGCTTATATGTTAAGAATTTTGCTTATGCAAATTTTTTATACACATTTTCTGGGGTTCTTCCATTGAGGCCATTTTGTTGATCAGACCCCCTTTAAAGGGGAGGCAAACCCTTCTGGCGCAAAACCCCTCCCCCCCCTGTAATAATGCAGTCAGTGCAATATGTAATAATATAATTCCTTTAAATATAGGAAGAGCACTGTTACCAGTGTCCTATCAATGATTTAGCAGGTCAGAAATTACAACCATGGAAACTTTGCTCTTATGCTATTTACTGGGTCACATGTTTTTGGGTGTCGGCTTCCATGTGATTTGGCCATCTTGTGCATTACATGTGCAGAACTGTGCAGTGAATTAATAACAACTTGTTGGCACTGGTATTAGATATCAAAATCAGCTGGCCTTTAAAGGAACAGTTCAGGGTAAAATTAAAAACTGGGTAAATAGAAAGGCTGTGCAAAATAAAAAATGTTTCTAATATAGTTAGTCAGGGAATGCAAACTATAAAAGTTGGAGTGACTGGATGTCAAATATAATAGCCAGAATCCAACATCCTGCTTTTCAGCTCTCTAAATCTGAGTAAGTCAGCGACTTGAAGGGGGGCCACATGGGACATAACTGTTCAGTGAGTTTGCAATTGATCCTCAGCATTCAGCTCAGATTCAAAAGCAACAGTTATGACCCATGTGGCCCTCCCTCAAGTCATTGATTGGTTACTGCCTGGTAACCAGGGTAACCAGTCAGTGTAAACAAAAGAGAGCTGAAAAGCAAGTAGTAGTGTCCTGTTCTTTTAGGTTAGACTTACAGTCACTCCAGTCTTTATACATTACATTATTGGCTGACTAACTATATTGAAAACATTTTTTATTTTGCACAGCCTATCTATTTACCCAGTTTTTATTTTTATACTGAACAATTCCTTTAACCAGTGCATTAGGTGTAAATATTTGCTCAAGCTATAGCCATAGACACTACAGCCTTTTTTTAAGGAGAAAAGACATTGTAGGTAAATCCAACTTTGGAAAATACTGCCAGCATTTAAACTTTAACTTTAACTTATTAGTGGTATGTTATCATTAGCATTACTTTACTGCACACTAATTAGTCCTGAAACAGCTGAAACATAAACCTTGGATTCCAGCCATGAATAGCACATATGGAGGCGTAAGCAGGAAGTACAACATTATCCTTACTTTGGGGATTATACTGCATAGATTTTGAGAGTGGTTCTCGAACGTTGTCCAGCCCACAGCTGTTTCCAATTGTTTTCTCCTCAGTCTGAGGAAATGGATAAATAACTGTTTGCCAGAAACCAGGGAGAGCCGTTACTTTATACGTTCTTTTTTTTTTTTTTATCTGCTTAGTTCGGGTCTGTACAAACAGAAATGTAATAAACCTAGAGAAATGTAGGGTTTAGGTGGTAAAATTACTTTATCAAGATGGTAAGCATGGTATTTAGAGCTGTGTAACAAAGACATATTTCTCTCCTAAGAGACAAAGCTATGCAATGTGCAATGTTTATAATCATTTCTCAAGGGAGTGATTTATCATGGCAGTAAAATGGCTAATCCCCAAATAATGTTATTTCAGCCTCATGACAAATGTGCATTCAAACCACAGCATTTTAACACTACTTCACTGTACCTATTAAATATAACTGCATTTACAGTATGTTCATTATTGAATCGGTTTCACAGAAGATATATAGAAAATGTGTGAAATAAACAGCCATCCACTGGGGCTTCTATATGCCACCAGCAGGTTTAAACTCCTAATTTTCAAAAAATAATTCTCAAAAAAAAACAATAACTTTGGCATTTCATAAACTGATAGGTTAAGTGATACTATAAACTTTTTTTCTTTCCGTTTTTTTTGCAGCTTTCTGGTGGTTGTGAGCTGACAGTAGTCATCCATGACTTTACTGCCTGTAATAGCAATGAGCTGACAATTAAACGAGGGCAAACTGTCGAGGTTCTAGAGCGGCATCATGATCGGCCTGACTGGTGCTTAGTTCGGACTACTGATCGGTCACCTGCAGCAGAGGGCTTGGTGCCCAGTAGTTCACTCTGTATTGCGCATTCTAGGAGTAGCATGGAAATGGAAGGCATATTTAACCACAAAGGTAGGACAATGTTTTTTACTTATGACTAGAACTGGTTGGCAAATGTGACATAGCATATTGTAAACAAAATCATTTAACAGCTTCTCCCCCTTTACAACATGAACATGCTTCTTGCCTATTTCAGTTTGCAAAAAAGTTCCCACTTACAAATTCAAAAAGTATGACTATGAAGATTTTCATTCATCCAGGTCATGGTATATCTGGTTTAGGTAATTCTAAAACAACTGGACTTGCTGAGTAATCGCTTCACTACTCATCCGAGCAGCTTCTTCAGTTCAACTGGACTGGAGTTCAACTTAAGTTGAACTGAAGAAGCTGCTTGGATGAGTAGTGAAACATCTTCAACGATTACTCAGCAAGTCCAGTTGTTTCAGAATTACCTGTACTAGATATTCAAAAAGAATGTTCAGTCCCAACTCTATTCATTGAACTCGTGCTGAAGAGGGGGGTATATTGCCCCTTTAAAAGATGACCTAATGAAAACTGTTCCTGGGCAACTGTGGTGGACAATTTGCATACAGTATTACTTTTCCAGGGCAGCTGATCCTCTGGGCTGTTATAGTTCAACATGAAAAAATGCAGCATTTTGTAACCCTATTCTGTTTAGGATTTTGTCTTTTTTTTTTTTTTTTT
>CM044441.1:71273712-71287364 GCA_024363595.1 Xenopus borealis
AACTTGAAAACTCTATCAAAGTGAATCAAATGTCATGCTATGAATTCCTTTCCATATCAGATTCTGCCTGGTTTAGTCGCCTATGGGGAAAGCACATTGCTTTGCAACAAGCCAAACTATCGGATTAGTCTAATATTGCCCATTTTGTGGTGGGCATATCGGGGGAAGATCTGCTCGTTTGGTGACCTTGCAAGACAAGGGGGTCTTATAGTGTATGGCCAGCTTTAGGTATGACATTATTGGCAGGATGTCACCACCTCTTCTGATAAAAGTAGTAACATAGTAAGTTAGGTTGAGAAAAGAAACACGTCCATCAAGTTCAACCCTTTAACTTTTTTTTACCTGCCTAACTGCTAGTTGATCCAGAGGAGGGCAAAAAACCCTATCTGAAGCTTCTCCAATTTTCCTCAGATGGGGAAAAATTCCTTCCTGACTCCAAAATGGCAATCGGACTAGTCCCTGGATCAACTTGTACTATGAGCTATCTTCCATAACCCTGTATTCCCTCACTTGCTAAAAAGCCATCCAATCCCTTCTGAAAGCTATCTAATGTATCAGCCTGTACAACTGATTCAGGGAGGGAATTCCACATCTTCACAGCTCTCACTGTAAAAAAACTCCCTTCCGAATATTTAGGTGGAACCTCTTTTCTTCTTATCAGAATGGTGACCTTGTTTCAGCTGGAAAGATCTACTAGTAAATAAAGCATTAGAGAGATTATTATAGGAATCACTTATATATTTATACATAGTTATCATATCACCCCTTAAGAGCCTCTTCTCCAGCGTGAACATCCCCAATTTGGTCAATCTTTCCTCATAGCTAAGATTTTCCATACCTTTTACCAGCTTATTTGCCCTTCTCTATACCTTCTGTAATACAATAATGTCCTGTTTGATCAATGGAGACCAAAACTGTATGGCATATTCTAGATGGGGCCTTACAAGTGCTCTATAAAGTGGAAGAATGACCCCCTCCTCCCGTTACTCTATGCCCCTTTTAATACAGCTATAGACCTTATTTGCCTTTGATACTGCTGACTGGCATTGTTTGCTACAGCCAAGTTTATTGTCTACAAGGACTCCAAGGCCCTTTTCCATAATGGATTTTCCTAAAATCAAAAAATATCGTTTGATTCGAACGATGCGATCATTCAATTTGAATTATTTTAATTTGATCAAAAATGGTCATTTTGAACGAAAATGACCCCCCAAAAAATTTTGATGGTCGAATTTCTAATTTTTTTAAATTCAAAATCAGACCAATATTAAATCTGCCTCTTACATTTGGAATGTGTGGTGTTCATGGATCTATGCTACTGCTATTGGAGTCCATTAGTGTGCTGCGAGTAGACTTGTCAGTATGTCGGATCTCTCTGTATAGTCACTACTGCCTAAATGCCTAGCAATAAACAAACATTAACAGTTAATAAAAAGTTGCTTTTCAGAAATTATTACAAATTACAAAACATGGAAATGTGGCAAACATGAGCATCGGCCATCAGTAGTAACTGATCTAAGCAGAATTCAGATTACTCGATAGAAATTTCCAAATTTCCCTTGTTGGAAGCAGTTTGAATGCTGTTCCTCCATCTGGAGCACATTGAACAAAACACATTGAAAATGCTGACCTACAATGTTTCATTTATCTTTAAAGATACAATTTTGCATATAGCACAATTGCTGAGAAAGGAAGCATATAACCAGTTGTGAGATTACAGAATTGATTATGTTTGTACAACAATTACATGACCATTTTTTATCCATCTTTTTAGTAGCAAATTGCTAATACAATAAAAGAAATGCAGAACATGTCATTATTGACTGCTAGTGTACGTCTGTCTGTGTGTGTGATTATACTAGGAAACCATATATGTGATTGTAGATGAACTACCCGTTGGAGCCCCTTGGCCAAACATATAGCCGATATAGCCCTGCCATGTTAGTGGCGTCGACAAACGAGCTGATCTTTGCATCTATGGCCAGCTTAACGCTGAGTTAGTCAGCAACTTGATGGGGGGCCACATGGGACATAACTGTTCTGTGAGTTTGCAATTGATCCTCAGCATTCAGCTCAGGTTTAAAAGCAACAATTATGACCCATGTGGTCTCCCCTCAAATCACTGATTGGTTACTGAGTGATAACCAATCAGTGGAACCCAAGAGAGCTGCAAAGCAGGAACTAGTGTTGTGGCTATTATGTTGGACATCCAGTCACTCTACATTTATACATAAATTTTTGGTTAACCAACTATATTAGATACATTTTTAATTTGCACTAGGTATCTATTTACCTAGTTTCTATACCGAACAGTTCCTTCATTTCTTCATACCCATACATGAGAGAGAGAGTAAATCACATAATATGTTATCACATATTTTAGATAAATATGTGATCACAGAATATGGATGTAAATGTTACAAAGCGCTCTTTCACACACTATAAATCTTCATGTTGGCTCAACTTTTCGTTAAACATTTTGTCAGGAATATAGTAAGTAGAATCTGGATTACATAGTAAGCTGAGATGTTTTTCTGAATAGCATAAATTGCCTGTAACTAAGATGAACATATTTTTATTAATATTGTTTTATTTCTTTAAGCTTTAGAGGTTACCCAGTGTGCCTGTCTAGCAAAGGTTTGCAGAGCTTTATTATTGGTTAGGCTCACATACTAATTAGTAAGGTGTTTTTGTGAACCTTCTGACATTTTTATAATTAGTATATGTTGGCAGGAAATGGCTAGTGCATGGAAACATCAATGTGTAAAATCAATGTGCTATGTGAATAAAAATTCATTAGCATTCCTGTTCTGTCCCACTGGAAGTAAGTTTATTAGAGGAAAGAAAGGTTAGCCTGTGCAAATATTTTTATTGCTTAAAATGGCACATAACTTATGATGTGTTTAACTGGGAAAGCCTCATATACATGTATAGTATACAGCAGTATTCATGTTCAGATAACTGCGTATGGTAGGTTGTAAATCCCTAAGAACACATTTTGTGTTGCTTTTATATTGTGTTTATTTTTGCAAAGTATCTTTTTAGCCACTTACCATTACTACCTGAAAACCATTAAGGGGGCAGTATACCCCCTTGATCAATATGGGTTTTCATGAATAGGGATTTTGCTAAACATTCTTCTTACCTATTATATAAATCATGAAAAATCTTTGTTTTCTTTATTTCTTGAGCTAACTAGAGAAACTGAAGCTTCTCTGTTTTTGGTCCTTGCGAGTTAGATTATTTGCGGTACATACCTCCCAACATTTTTGAAAGAGAAAGAGGGAATTTTACAAAATTTGCCAGGTTATGAAAGTTTGAACACATTTCTGTGGTTTTTATGTGTTAACAGTTTTGCTAATGAAGGTGAATGGCTGAGAATCAGTTTCCCCAAGAGACCTCCTTATCTAAAACTGTATTAAAAGTATCTTAAAGGGCAAGGAAAGGCAAAGAAATAAAATCCCATTTTTAATTTCTTTAATGAAAAAGAAATCTATCTCCAATATACTTTAATAAAAAAATGTGTACTGTTTTTATAAGAAACCTGACTGTATGCTGTGAAATTCTACCTTCATTTACTGCTGGGGATAGGAATTGTCAGACGTCCCTAACTTCTGGCAGGGAAACAATCATACTTATGAACAGCAGGGGGAGCCCCTGCCTTACTTACCAGCCATGCAGAACTCCAGCAGCTTTGTTTTTTTATCATTTATCACGATCCCTAAGAAGCCCAGACCAGACTGAGCATGTGTATGTAGTCTAGTCTTGCAAAGATGTATAACAAAGTTACAAGATGGCAGGCCCTTGTGGCCAACTTTGAAAGTATAAATCATTAGTTTGATTTGGTTTGTGGTGCAGTAAGTTCATGTTTATGTTTAGTATACAAAATACAGCATTTCTAGCCTTATTCTATTTTAGACTTTCCTTGCCCTTTAAGTATCTATTCTGGGCTCTTTGCCAAAAGCTAAGTAAGTTAGAAACTGTGTGTTTTTCTGGCTGTTCAGTGCAGGAGATCAAATAGAAAGTCTGGATATTTCAGTACAAATGCAGGACTGCAGGTTGAGCTGTCAAAACTGGGACTGTTTCACTCAAAATGGAACAGTTGGGTATGGCATTATTTTTCACCCTGTGGATGCCTAAAGAGCTATGACACCCCAGTAGCAAAAATTACAGCATATATAAATTGCAGTATATATAAATCTAGGTAGTTGGTATCTACTAAAGTCTCCTAAAAAAATAAATTAAACATTAATAGACCCAATAGGATTGCTGTGCCTCCAATTATGATTAAAGGAAAACTATACCCCTCAAACAATGTAGGTCCCTATAAAAAGATATTGCATAAAACAGCTCATATGTAAAACCCTGCTTCATGTAATAAACAATTTTCATAATAATATACTTTTTTAGTAGTATGTAACATTGGGTAATCATAAATAGAAAACTGCCATTTAAAAAAGGGCAGCCCCCTGGGATTGTATGATTCATGGTGCATACTTGTTTGGTCACATGAGCCAATTAACGGACAGAGTTCTGCCTTTTGCTTTCACACTTCCTGTTATAGTTAGAGTTGAAATATTTCTGGTCAGGTGATCTCTGAGGCAGCACACAGACCATCACGAAATGGTGGTTCAAGGCAATAGGTGTAAAAGGGCAATATTTACTTAAAATATATACTCCAGTTTGATAAGAGTCTTAAATATGCCACATAATTTGATATAAACCATATCTTACTTGTAGCTCAAATATTCAGTTTGGGGGTATAGTTTTCCGTTTATTTGGTACAGTATCTTATTTTTTGCTTATATCTTAGTTGGGATCAAGTACACACTTCTGCTTTATTATTACAGAGAAAAACAGCCTTTTCATAATTTGGAGCTGTCTGGATAACTGGTTTCCATATTATAGAACATATGCCTATAAATAATACAATGTAGTATGATTAGAGAGAAAGATTCAAAATACTGCATCTTTCACTTTTCTTTCACACACTTAAGCGAAAGAAATGTGCAGAAACCAAATGAAAACTAAAGAAGTACCTTAAAGCATGTCATTCATCATTTTCCTTAGCTATACTGCAGTTACCATTCAGCTCTAGACGCTAGCCTGTTTTATCTCCTACATTCACCTGCATTGTTTGGGAATTACACATGGGAGTTGTCATGAATAGTTTTGTTGTGGTTTCGACGGCAGTAACTTGGAAACCTCCTTGGTTTAATTGTCATTCCTAAATCATGACTATTTCCATAGTCGCAGTGTTTGCAAAGACCATGGTGAACAAAAGAAGCCTTACTCTTAAATAGGCTGATTCACTTCAAAGGCAGCGTTTCCTGTAAAATAATTTAAAAAAAAAGTACCATGATCATCTTGTACATTCAGCAAATTCAGGCAACATAACATCAGTTTGTGTTTATCATATATTTTTAGCATTTTTAAATATCCCCTGATTAGAAGATATGTGTGTGGCACAGTAGTGTTCTGGCATTATATTAACTATAGCATGATAAATTAAATGTAATTATGGGATACTGAACAATATTTTGTAACAAAAAAAATGCCAGCTTGTGGCGTGGGGGCAGTTGCTGCTGGTTGTCCATGAGTAAGTGCACAAAAAAAAAACTAAAACTGGTAGTGCGGGGCTGGCATTTGGCCAACACTAGCAAATAATGTAGCTTTTTATGCTTCTCAGTGCTTTTAGCAATGCCACAAAATATCCCTAAGTGTGTATGTAAGGATAAGCTGCTGAATGAAAACTTCTATTTGGAAGGCACAATAGAAACCTTTACTCTTATGGCTAATTACAAACAGGGTATTTTGAGGCTACTGCCATCTGTTGAAGAAACAGCAACACTATTTGTACATAAATGGGTTATGTTTTCAAACATTTTAAAGGCAATGCCCTGGCAAGTTGATCACTTGGAAGTCCTAAATGCTGCAACTCTTAACAGATCACTTGTAGATCCCCAGACCCCAGTATAGTTCAAGTAGAAGTTATGTATACTATTTTGAGAAGTGAAGAAATAAACTATTTTAATAACCACCTGACATTTGATATACTGTATGTGCACATGCAGAGGATGAATCCAGTCTTTATTGGACCACCTTTGCTATTATAATTTGGCTTGGTCATACACCAACAAGCACAATCTTAAACCTTGTTGCCAATAGCTCTTTGTCGTGGATTGTATGTGTATTTTTTTATTTGTATAGTGCTTCTTGAGGGCAAAGCACTGTATAACAGATTATTCCCATGATTGTAATTGTACAAATAGGCCATTTATTTTACAGCATAACTTAAAATGTCTTGTACACCTTGTACACCTCTATAAATGTACACCTCTATAAATATGCTTCTTTGTCTTGTACACCTCTATAAATATGCTCCTTTGTAAGTGTAACATGGTTTCTTGAAGTAGGACCCTTAGGGCCAGATTTATCCAGGGTCAAATTTCTAATTTGAAAAACTTTGAAATTTTAATTCAACCAACCGAAATGATATCCGGTTTTTTTTTGCCTGAATTGGTCTGTTTTCGATTGAATAGGTACCTTTTCGTTCGAAGGATCTATTCGAATTTTTTGTGAATTAGATTTGTAATTTTTCCAAAAAAAAACCCAAAAACTTGAATTCCACCAATTGACTCCAAATAGTTCTAGGAGGTTCCCCATAGGTTAAAACAGCAATTTGGCAGGTTATTGCTGGTGAATTTTTAAAGAGTCATGATAAATTTTGAAATTAGAATTTTCACATTTTTTCAAATTCGAATCGAATTTGGACTATTCCCTAGTCGAAGTACACAAAACTAGCTAGAAATCTTAATTTTTTCAATTCGAATTTTCACTTTGACCCTTAATAAATCAGCCCCATAGAGTCCCACAATAGGTTTTTGATAAAACCATATTAGATTGAAGGTTTTCAGGGGATTGAAGGTTTTCAGGGCTGCCAACGAGTGGGGCGGGGGTTAGTTTAAAAAGTCACTATTTTGAGCTCTACCATAAATAATGCAATCACTGAGGTTGCATTCTATAAGGGCTTAACGCCATGGTGTGAGGTTTTCAGATCCGACACACTAAGAGAAAGCGCATGTGACAAGATGGATCTGCCGAATATAATGTAGGTAATAGAAATATCGCACATACAATATGCATGCATCTGACACAACTGTTGGATGTGAACACCGCATGTTGTTGTGTTGGATGCAGTTTGTAGGTGCGATATTTTTATTACTTACAATATAGTCGGCACAGCCATCATGTCACATGCGCTTCCTCTCAGCTCATTGGATCTGAAAACATTGCGCCGTGTAGTTCAGCCTTAAGTGGTGAGCTGCTAAAAAAATCACATGCTTTTTTAATTATGGGCCCATATGCAGGTTTTTAAGCAGAGCTAAATAGTCTTTTCGGCTAATACATTTCAGATGTGATATAGAAAATTTTTTCCCGTACTATGGTACATGCTTTTACTGAGCTTTTTTTTTTTCTTTAAACCGTTTTACAAAAAATGATCTTTTAAGTGCAACAGTCCTCTCTGTCTGTTTAATACCAAATGTTACTTGTGGATATGTGTTCATAGTAAGTTTACATTGCTGTTTCATATCGCTGCTCTGATCTATGCCATCATTTCTGATTGTAAATAAATGCCTTATGCAGAGAAATTAACTAATGGAATTAACTTCCTCCTAACTGGTCCTCCTTATAATGCACATCATCAGGAACACTGCATATGGCAATCCAGGGAGGGCTTGTATTAGTTCCCAACCATGCTTGAGCTTCATTTAGAAAGGTTACGGTACTGTGTGTGATTCACAGCAGCTGCCTATTCCCATATGTGCAATGTGAAGTCAGACTGCTCCAGCAACTGATAGAGCATCTAGTTGTTCATGAGAATGACGAATGCAGTCTTTCTCAAGCTGTTAGATTAATTTTCTGCAGCTTGTTTTCCTATTTTTGCTTGAAACAAACTCTGTGGACAGCAAAAGGATATCTGTTGACACATTTGAATTAAAGGTACCTTTGAGATTTACAATGTCAAATGAGATTAGTACAACACAAGATTTTGGACCTCTCCGCTGCATAGACTCCAATTACTTCACCAGTGAGAGTGAGAGCTGCAGGTACTGGATTCTGGATTTAGGTAGGATCGAATTAAAAAAAAAAATTCAGAATTTTTTAAACATACAAGGTTTTGCATGTGCTAATGAACATTATTTTATTTGATTATTTAGTTGGCTTATGGGTGTTATCAGGATACTAATAAATAATTCAACTTTGCTTATCTGCTAAAATGGGAATTCATTGGAGTTTTTATTTTTACCCAAATAAGTTTGTAATTGTTATTGGGGCTAATATGCAACTACTAAATGATTCGATAATATCAGCCTGTTGTACTGAATTATATGTCTAAGTTCATTATTTTGTTATTACCTTGAGTTGTTTGTGCTGTTGTTGTTATTATATGATTACAAATTATTTTTATTTGGTTACCCTGCTAGTCATCTTATATTTTCATGTTTCATCTTCCATTTCCAATGCAAACCTCTGCCAGGTTGCTATGGCCAGTTGGTCCCTAGCAACCATAAAGCTGTTACAGTTCTATAATTGAAGAGTTGCAAATTAAGGATATAGCGTATGTATAGCATACTGATTTGTAATGGACATAGCAGATTTGTCAGATAAATAAGACTGCCGGGGAAGAATGCCATACTTTGTTGTTCTAAATATTAAAAAATATGTTGATTCTGTTATAAATATAGCAGGCAAGAGATCTATTATCTTGAAATCTGGAGTTCTTCATCTTGCTTGAAATCTGGAGTTCTTCAGTCTACTAAAAAGATCTGTGTGAACATTCTGTGGATAAAAAGGGCTGACATTCCACAGAATGTAAATTGTACTTTCTGCAGCATTTCCTACTGGAGTAGTGGAGGAGTGACTTTTAAAGCCGCTCCTTCCTTCCCCGCTTATCCCCCAGCCCTTAGGCAATGTGCATATGACAGATTTTTTACAAAGCCAATACGAGAAAGCTATAGAGCAATAACCCTTTATATAAATATGTTATATTTCCTTTCAAGCATAAAGTTGCTGATGGCAAGATTTTGCCAAGTTTTGCCAAGTGCCTTTATTCACATGGAGGTCTGAATTACATTGGGAGATTAGTTTTTAAAATATAATAAGAAGCAGTTGCCTTTTTATACCAAAAAGCAAAATGTACCATAGGTGTCCTGCGGGTAAAACAAGCAGCTAAAACTAACCATTTCTTTGGGAAATTTCCTGAAGATGTTTTCTATTCCACCCACATAGTAAAGAACTAACGAATCAAGCCATAGATAATGAGCTAGCATTAGAGATTAGTCGCCTGGCTACTCGGGCATCTAATCTCCCCGGACTGCCTCTCCGTCGGCTAGAATCTAAATCACCGGCTAGAATCTAAATCGCCAGCGGGATAGGACTCTGAGCAATTAGTTTCCGAAGTCGCCCTAACTTTTGTCGTGAGCCAATTGGGACAACTTCACAAAACGAAGCAATCCAAGTTCCATCTGACCGGTGGGGAGGCAGTTAGAGGAAATTAGTCGCCTGAGCAAGAGGCGATTTGTCGCCAGGCGGATAATCTCACCCAAATAGTGTGTCTCTACATTAAAGGTTTAGAAACTCAAATTGGTTGCCAAGTGCCAGTAAAAACCTACATGAACAGCTCGGTTCAATTTACTGAGCACTCACCAGTCTTTCAGCAAGTTACAAACTGTAGACATACTTTTATAATCAAATTTAAATCCGGCAGATATAAATATAGTTTCTCTGGAAAATGTCTTGTAGACAGTTTAAAGGAGATTTTCTACCAAGCTCAGAATTAAAATTGCAATTTATCAAATATAAAAATGTTTAATTTCTTAATGTAAAGCTATACATTAGAGTACGCATACATGGTCAGATTGTTACTGTAACATCACGTATGGCAATATGTTTAAGCTAATTAATTTTGATATGTAGTCCTGCTTTCCTGAATATGAACCAGACCAGTAAAATGTCGTTCTGCGGTTTCTTGAAAACATTGCCACTCATCTGAATCTGAGGATCATGGTACAATTGTGACTAGATTACACTTTCATACAGTACATTTGTGAGTTTCAGGTAACACCAACTGAATGAGTTCAATGGAACCATTGTGATTGGATGTCTGTAATTTTACTACCCTTAAAGGACAAGGAATGTCTACAATAGACTAAGGCTAGAAATGCTGTATTTTGTATATTAAACATAAACGTACTGCACCACAGGGGGCTGTCATCTTGTAACTTCTTTGCAAGACCAATACACATGCTCAGTGTGGTCTGGGCTGCTTAGGTATCATCATAAATTATCAAAACAGCACAGCACAGCAAGTCAAATAATATCTGCCAGAAGGCGATACAGCAAGACTGATTACTAATCAGAATATGCAGACTGCACTGGGCCTTGTATTGTCATGTAATGTGGATTTTACTGTTTTTGTATTGTTTAATACAAACTTTCTCCAACTCTCCAGAACCAGTGGCTGCAGCAAAATAATCCTCCAAATAGAATCCCAGTTTCTCTGTTTAAAGGGCACCTATTGGGGCAAAATTATACCCCCAACCAAAAGTGCGGGCTGATAGAGCCCGCATTCCGGTTGGGGGTTTCACTATTTTTTTTTTTTTTTTAAATATGCCCCTCGTGAGCGCTAGCGGCCTCGCTCTGGGAGAGAGCTCCCGGAGCGAGCAGCCGTCTCCCCATAGATGCGCAGAATGAAAAAGCGGTCACAATTCTGGCTGCTTTTCATTCAGCGCATGCGCGTGACGTCATTAAGACGCGCGCCTGTGGGGAGACGGCTGCTCGCTCCGGGAGCTCCCTCCCGGAGCGAGGCCGCTAGCGCTTGCGAGGGGCATATTTAAAAAAAAAAAAAAAATAGTGAAACCCCCAACCGGAATTAGGGCTCTATCAGCCCGCACTTTTGGTTGGGGGTATAATTTTGCCCCAATAGGTGCCCTTTAAATCTGGCTCCATGATCTTTGTCCCTGCAGCTAGAGTTGGAAACAGGATGTAAACGCAAAAATAAAATCCAATACAAATCTCTACACAGTCGCTGACTGCTGTACAGCGAAACAAAGCTGTTGTAGTTCGTCACAGCCTTTAAGTAAGATGGGGGCTGCCTCTGCTGTTCATAATTATAATTGGTTACGTGCACAGCAGTTAGGGACCATCTGACAAATTCTATCCACAGACATAAGGGAGTATTTAAGTGCATGCAGTCAGGTTTCTTATAAAAATGGTACACATTTTTAATTACAGTACATTGGAGTTTCTTTTTCATTAAAGAAAGTAAAAATGGGTTTTTATTTTTTGCCTTTACCTGCCCTTTAGGGTTGAAATGCTGGAGAATTCCCCACCACTCAGTTGAACTAAAGAAGCCAGTTGAGTCATGAAAGATTTTCAAGAAAACTCAAAGTCCAGTTGCTTTAGATTTTAACGCTACTAGATACTGCATTAGAGAGATTACTATTGGATCCCCTTATAAACGTATACATAATTATATCTCCCCTTAAATGCCTTTTCTCTAGCGTAGACAACCTCAACTTGGTCAGTCTTCTTAATGGAGACCTTTCAAACCCTTTACAAGCTTAGTTGCCCCTCTCTGTACCCTTTCTAGTTCAGTAACCAAATCTGCATAGCATGGTCTTACTTAGATGGGCCATTACCAGCACTCTATAGAGTGGAAGGATAGCCCCGTTTTCCCACAAGTCTATGTCCCTTTTAATACAGCTCAAAACCTTGTTTACCCTTTGTGCAAGTCATGGATGGCTGCCTGGATTGGGCCACATCATTTTTTCATCCACAAACATTTATGCATTACTTACAATACCCTCCCCAAAGTTATTAAAAGAGAACCAACCCCTAGCCCCCCCTTCACTGCCCACACATCTGCCTCCCCCCCAAGCTACCTTCCTGCAGTATCTATTCTTCTCAGAAATCTCCCTGGATCCTGACCTGCTATAAATCTACAGAGTAGCTCAGCGCGGTTTAAGGGTGCCATCTTTTGTTTGTCTCTGATCCTCTTTTGTTAGACCATCGACATAGATCTTGGAGGAGCATGTGCATTTGAAGCTAGGTACCTTTGTACCTGATCATGTAGCCAGTTTCCTATCCACGTACAAACCACTTCGCTAAGGCAAACAGACCTTACTTTAGAAAACAGTCATTTGTGAGGCACTTTATCAAATGCTTTGGCAAAACAGATCACATCTTCTGCAACCTCACTGTCCAACTTCTTACTAACCATCATTTAAAGCAATGAATTTTGTCTGACAAACTATCCTTCATAAAGCCGTGCTACAAATGTCACTCTCCAGAACATAATTTAAATGTGATTCTTTAAGAATCATAATTTACCTACACTTTCTGGCCTATAATTGCCAGGCTGAGATCGTAATCCCTTTTTAAATATAGGCATTACATAACTTTCCCATCCATAGGTACCATACAAGATGAAAGTGAATCTGAGAACTCAGAAACAAAGGCCTGCACTAAGCTTTCTCAGTCCCCAAGGGTGTATTCCATTTGGCCCTGGTGCCTTGTTCTAGTGGTAAAAAATTCCAATACTGGCGTCCTGTGTTGAATTTCGGCTTGCAAGCGCCCTGTGTGAATTGTCTAAGTGCGTTTTCTATTAGTTTCAGTGGTAGTGTATTTTATGTGTATTTACACCAGACAGAGCATTTTTTAAAAACGTAACGTAAAAACGCAGCAATAATGCCATGTGTGGCCTTGCCCTATCTGTAAACACCAATGAAGACTGACTTTGGTCAAAAATTATTTTAGGCACACTTTATCATTAGTTTTGTTCAGTATCCTGAAATTAAAAACATTATGCTGAGCTCTGTCTGTTGGGTATAACAAGGGGCCTACAGCTCTGGTCTTTCTCTAGACTGTTATCTACAGTTGATATATAATGCAAAAAAGGAAACTCTTATGTGTTGGAATTCAGTTGATCTTCCTTCTCTGCAGTTTTGGCTGAAACGGGTAAAGAGTTCTTCTACCTATTGACAAAATAATTGGAATTTAATGATTTGAAAAAAAAATGTTATGCAGGGTCTGAGATTTCTAAATATGCTACTGAGGTTACAGGGGAGGATGGCTTTTTAGGGTGGGGGAAGCTGACCTCATGGTATATGATGAGGGAGTTTTCAATATTACATTTCATAAAAATGATTGAGTGTATTGTGTTGAAAACTAAGTTTGAAGCCCTTTTGCTAGAAACCACAATACACTGAAGTAATGGCAGCTTGGGACCAGAAAAAGCCTACATTCACAAGTTTCTCCTAGAATCATTATCTCATGCTTGCAGATGAAGGTTCACACCCTTCTACACAATTTGGAAATGCAATCTGCTGTCCCTGTAGAACTGAGCACCAAGTAAATTGTAAACTTTTTCATTATTGCAATCAGTAGTTACACCCCACATCATTTAAATTTGAGTGTTCTTTTATAAATTACCAAACACTTGTCAGTTGTTACACACTTTAATTGGTTAGAAAAGTTGTAAATATGATGTGTGAGTATAATAATCATATTTTGTCATTTAAGGCAACAAATTTGAGTGTTCTTTTATAAATTACCAAACACTTGTCAGTTGTTACACACTTTAATTG
>CM044441.1:71290050-71302974 GCA_024363595.1 Xenopus borealis
TTGAAGATGATGGATTTGATGGTGCTCTGGGGGATCATCAAAGATTTGGATATTTTTTTTATAACCCAAACCTGACTTATACTCAACAACTTTGTCTCACTCTTGTTTGGAGAGCTTCTTGGTCTTCATTGTGTGATGCCTCTTGCTTAGTGGTGTTGCAGCCTCTGGGGCCTTTCAAAAAAGGTGTGTTTATACTGACAGATCATGTGACACTTAGATTGCACACAGGTGGACTTCATTTCACGAATTATGTGACTTTTGAAGGTAATTGGTTGCACC
Source organism: Xenopus borealis (assembly GCA_024363595.1). Taxonomy (NCBI): domain Eukaryota; kingdom Metazoa; phylum Chordata; class Amphibia; order Anura; family Pipidae; genus Xenopus; species Xenopus borealis. Next base: position 71,290,330 of record CM044441.1, read on the forward strand.
AAGATTTTTTAGGGGCTTCATGGCAAAGGGGAGTGAATACATATGCACATGCCAATTTTCAGTATTTTTTTTTGTTTTATATAATTTTCTTCTCATTTCACTTCAGCAATTTAGACTCTTTTGTGCAGATCCATTACATAAAATAAGAATAAAGGGATACTGTCATGGGAAACATTTTTTTTACAAAATGCATCAGTTAATAGTGCTGTTCCAGAAGAATTCTGCATTGAAATCAATTTCTCAAAAGAGCAAACAGATTTTTTTATATTTCATTTTGAAATTTGACATGGTGCTAGACATATTGTCAATTTCCCAGCTGCCCTAAGTCATGTGACTTGTGCTCTGATAAACCTCAGTCACTCTTTACTGCTGTACTGCAAGTTGGAGTGATATCAACCCCTCCCTTTCCCCCACCCAGCAGCCTAACAGAACAATGAGAAGGTAACCAGATAACAGCTGCCTAACAAGATAGCAGCTGCCTGTTAGATCTAAGAACAGCGCTCAATAGTAAAAACCCATGTCCCACTGTGTTACATTGAGAAGGAAAAACAATAGCCTGCGAGAATGCAGTTCCCTCCTAAATTGCTGGGAAATTTACAAAATATCTAGCCCCATGTCAGATTTCAAAACTGAATAAAAAAAATCTGTTTACTCTTTTGAGAAATGGATTTCAGTGCAGAAGTCTACTGGAGCAGCACTGTTAACTGATGTGTTTTGAAAAAAACATGTTTTCCCACGACAGTATCCCTTTAAGAAACATTTAAATTACCGGTTGGAATGTAAGAAAATAGGTAAAAAGCCACTGGGGTGAATACTTTTGCAAGGCATTATAGTAGGGCATCAGTGGTCTCTTTCATTCTTAATTTGTGACCATTTGTTCAAATTATGCAGCAATTTAAGTAAAGGCATCCTCCATATATCTTTTGTGCCTGAAATGTTTCAGAATTATGAACTTGAGAATGTTGTGGAGCTATTTATAATGGCACATCTTCTTTCTTTTTTTTGGACCTACCATTTTTATCAACTTGATGAACTGTTCGTGTCATCAAGTTGTCATAAAAATATTTTACCATTGTTTTGGAATTTCGGGTGCAATTGTGGGAGCTGCAGCTTGGTGCACAATCACAATTACACAGGTATTCTGGGGGAAGGGGTGGACCAGCATTGTGGGAGAGAAGACAAGGCAAGCAGCATCTCAAAAACTGGATTTTTTTATACAGTCTGGTATTATGGCTTGTGCAAACAGTGAGTAAGATCCTCCTTACTTTTTTAAGAAAAAAATAAATTGAACATAATGTATGGTCATTTTCCATTGGGGAATAGGACATTCAAATGTACAGTAACTTTTATTGTGGTATATGGATTTATTCTAAGAAACTTTTAGATATTTATTTGGTTTGTTTATTCTTTATTACACTTCTATTCTGCTTCTTCTCAAACTGAAAAACCATACTGGTTTCTAATAAATAGATATAAATATATATATAATTCTGCTGTCTGCACCAAACAACCACTTTAATCGCAGAATAGTAAAATACTGATAACATTTAGAATTTGGTTTCATGCTTGAAAGCATTAGTATTAGAGGTAATAGTGTGCTTTAAAATCAAGTAGGGTAGTAAATTCTATAGCAAACAAAAATGTTAGTACTAATATGTTAGATTCCAAAATATCTAATTATCTGTAGATTTTACAGTGCTGCTCATTCTGTATATTTTCATTAATTGTAAGGTTTAAGAAAAATCATATTCATACTGCAGAACACATTTTCTTTTTAAAGGAAGCTCTGTGCATTGGAACTTTGCAATTTGAGAGTCTTTGGCCATGCAGAACAGAGGGCCTTCTGTTAATCATAAAAAGGAGAATGGTGGTTTCCTGGAGGTGTATTATTTTTTTTTTTTCCAAAACAGCATGAAGAGGCAAAGTCAGGAAATTAAAATACTCAGTTCATATAAATATTTCAATCCATGGTCTCATGGGTATGTTTTAAACTTCTTTTATCACCTTGTATTCCTTAAAGCCTTTACAAGACACCTCTCTTTTTTGTTTGCTCATTTCCTTGTTACTTTTTAAGATGATTAACATTTTTTGTCAGTGTACATCTTAGCATACAGTTAGCCTTTCCCATAGCTTTAGAGTAAATGTATAGGCAAATTTGTGCTGTCTAAAGAGTTGCTATGTTTTCTTTTGTGTAGAGTATAACCTGGAAAATATTTTTTTATTTATTCATAGCCATTTTACTGAACAAAATGACTGCAGTTTTCTCCTCAGTGAATATGACTACAGTATCAGTGCCCTTGGTTCTGTTAGGGTAGAGTGCCTTCCTGTCTTGTTTTTACAAAGCTATACATAGAAAATTTATATAGTAACTTTGTTTAAAAAAGACCTGTCCATCAATTTTAACCTGAAAGCTATAAAGCCTACCTAACGGTTATAAAGTAGTCAAGTTCAACTCTTTTGGTAATAATAAACTATTTAAAATTAACTATATGATACTATGAAAGGTTAGCCTTAAAATCAGAGCACATTGAGAGCTCCCTGGTTATGATGTTCTACACAGGTAAAACTGAAACTACCACTTACCTTATTTCTATTCCATAACCACCTCCTGGTTCAAAATTCTGGCCTTAAAGGGGAAGTAAAGTCTAAACTAGAATAAGGCTAGAAATCCTGTATTTTGTATACTAAATATGAACTTAATGCACTGCAAGCCTAATCAAACAAATGATTTATGCTTTCAAAGTTGGCCACCATATTGTATCTTTGTTAAACATCTGTGCAAGACTAAGACTGTGCACATGCTCAGTGTGGTCTGGGCTGCTTATCAAAGCAGCACACGTCAAATAATATTTGCCAGAAGCCGATACAGCAAAACTGATTAATGATCAGGATGTGCAGACTGCACTGGGTCCTGTGTTGTCATGTAATCTAATGGGGATTTTATAATTTTTTAATACAAACTTTCTCCAACTCTGCAGAACCAGTGGCTGCATACAAATAACCCCAGGGGGGGTTGAATTCCCCTTTAAAGGGATCCTGTCATGGGAAAACGTATTTTTTTCAAAAAGCATCAGTTAATAGTGCTGCTCCAGTAGACATCTGCACTGAAATATTCAGTTTTGAAATCTGACATGGGGCTAGACATTTTGTCAATTTCCCAGCTGCCCTGGTCATGTGACTTGTGCCAGCACTTTAGGAGGGAACTGCTTTCTGGCAGGCTGTTGTTTTTCCTTCTCAATGTAACTGAATAGTACGCAGTAGGACATGGGTTTTTACTATTGAGTGCTGTTCTTAGATCTACTAGTCAGCTGTTATCTTGTGTTAGGGAGCTGTTACCTTCCCATTGTTCTGTTGTTAGGTTGCTTGGTGGGGGAAAGGGAGGAGGTGATATCACTAACTTGCAGTACAGCAGTAAAGAGTGATTGAAGTTTATCAGAACACAATTCACATGACTTGGGGCAGCTGGCAAATTGACAATATGTCTAGCCCCATGTCACATTTCAAAATGAAATGTAAAAAAATCTGTTTGCTCTTTTGAGAAATGGATTTCAATGCAGAATTCTGCTGGAGCAGCACTATTAACTGATGCATTTTGAAAAAAATGTTTTCCCCATGACAGGATCCCTTTAAGGACAGACCCGAAACTTTCAGGCTTGAAGGCCCAGTGTTGTTCTTGGTCAAATTAATAAAATCGTTGCTTGGAGTGCGGCTTATGTCATTTGAAATTTTATGGAAGGGGTCTAACTGGATGACACTATCTTGTATGCGAGAGGGTGAGTCTGAAGCGCCCTGTAGCTTCTCTGATTGATACTGCTGAGAAATGTATCAACTAATGTAGCAAATTGCAACAGTTTAGAGTCTGCAATTAGATTACTGCGATGTTGAACTGAAACACCAGACAAGGAAACATTCAAGTTTTAATTGAAATTTTAGAAAAATGGTAAAAACAAAATAGTGATATTTCTGGTGAAATATCTGAAAACAGCAGAACTGAATAAAAGCGGTTTGAAGATAAACAACCACTTTAAGGGTCCATATACACAGTGAATAGTGTGAGTAGGTTTAAAAAACTAGTAGTAAGTGGCAGGGCCGCTTTAACAATACAAGTGAGGGGCCGTCTGCCCAGGGCCCACTGTGCCGGCGGGGCCCACTGCGCCGGGGGCAGGGCAAGACGCAGGGAGGGAGATGACGCACACAGTGAGGAAGACGGAAGGAGGGGAAAAAGGGAGGGAGGAAACACAGGGAGGGAGGGGAGGCGGGACTGGATTTAAAAAATGTTGTGCGCCTTGGTTATGGGGCGCCCCACTAGTTGGCTCTTTGCCCAGGGCCCACCAAGGCCTTAAAACAGCCCTGGTCAGTGGGGACAGAGACTAAAACTCACTATAGACTTGCAGATATATCCATATGTTTGATTAACATTTGTTCATTGCAGTCTCCCAACCTACCACTAACTATTCTCATTAAATAAAGAATTAAATATAACAAATCAGACCATGTTCTAGCCATTAGTTCAAAGACCGCAATCATACAAAAGTTATGTCTGACAAAAAGTAGTGACAATCATCCATTGATCTCTTAAGATAGGCAATACATGCAGAAATATTATCGTTAGCCAACAGAAATCATCTAACCTGTCTGATCGGCTAAGGACCGATCACCATGACACGAAAAGTGTTGGGACGATTCATGGTCCGCAAATTGTACGAATCAAAGATTTGTACTACTTAATCTTCACTTCTATGGCCAGCTTTACAAAGTTGTGGTTGAATTCAGACATGGAGATCTTTATTACAGGATTCTGTATCCAACCATAACACTTTAGTACAATGTGGAAGTGATTAGGCTTCAGCCTACAGTTCACATCTGATTATTGTCTATTGGGAAAAATATCCAAGGGGCCTAATAAACACAGATGATGTAAGGTTACTGTGATAGGAACAGAGCAAATAAGGTCAAACTTTCTATATACTTAAATCCTTTGGGTCCTTCAGAACAGTCATTCATTTGGGTGTAGCTTGTATGTAATTTTGGCCAGGGGTAAGATATTTTGTCAGCATGTACTCTCTATGAACTCTAAATTCATCCAGAAACAAAAGATGTGTGTGAACGTATATATATATATATATATATAAAATACTCAAAAGGTACCTGCACTCTTTTCACTGTTGAAGACTGGGTGCTTGGTGCTTGTGTATATATATATATATATATATATATATATATATATATATACACATATATACATAAATATATATAAATATACATAAAATATATATATATACATAAATATATATAAATATACATAAAATATATATATATATACATAAATATATATATATAAATATACATAAAATATGTGTATATATATATATACTGTATATACACACATAAATATATATATATATATATATATATATATACATACATACATACATACATACACACACACACTTTTTTTTTTTTTATTTTACGTTTTATTTACTAGAATATACATAAAATATATATATATATATACATAAATATATATAAATATACATAAAATATGTGTATATATATATACTGTATATACACACATTATTATATATATATATATATATACATACATACATACATACACACACACACTTTTTTTTATTTTATTTTACGTTTTATTTACTAGAATGTGAATTGTCCCTTATGATAGTTCTTTGAACACTGTGAAAGCTGTAACCTATATTACTTTACTATGTTTATTTTGTTTTGCTTTATAATTGCTAAGTTCAATTAATACAACTGTTATAAAAGTACTCAATTGGCACCATTATAGAAAGGGGCATCAGAATTATTACTTGAAAGTAATACTAAAACATACCTAACTGATTCTGTCCTTTGAATGTATCTCTTCCTAAACTACCTGGTGGTGTTCGGAAGTTCAGTAGTGCAATATTACTACTACATACTACTACCACCCCCTATATTATTTAAACAATATAATTGAAAAGTGTTTACAAGCCAATCTCTTTTATAATGTGCAAAAAAAATGCTAAATGAATCTGAAGGTGCAGCATCCTAATGGCTAAAAAGTTTGTGAAACATCCCTTCCAATTCTGTAAAAATCCTTTACCGCTGACTGGCTTTGTGATGCCAGAAGTGCATGGCCATACTGACAAATTTTACATCTGTACTCACTAATAAATGACCCGCCAGCCCCTATTCAACACTGTGCAAATTTGCACCTGGGAAATAACCCTGTAATTGGCATTTTTCAGCCAACTGCGGGTAAAACAATGAAAGCAAACTGTAATTGGTTGGCATAAATTACCACCCAGGGGCAAATTTGCCCACTGTTCATAAATGTGCCCTATTACTACTTTTTTTTTTTTTATCTACACAATCTAGGTAACATTTATTGAAACAGCAGCTAACTTAACCAAAGACAGGATCCTCTTAAAGGATGTTGTTTCTTCATGGTTTTAATCAAAAAAGGTACAGTTATAGTATCCGTTATATGGAAAACAATTATCCAGAAAGCTCTGAATTACAGAAAGGCAACTTTAATCCCATTTAAATTTAAATCCCATTTAAGCAAATACATTTTTTAAAATGTTAATAATAAAACAGTACTAACTAATCTGCATGAATCCATATGGATGATGAAACAATCCCATTGGATTTATTAAAATTTTTGTTTAGCAGTAACCTGTACCTGCTTTCTGGTTAGGAATGTTAGGGCATAAAATACTTAATGTTTAGTCAGAAAGTTGCAACTGGCATTCTACTGCAAGACATGCACTCATTTATTCTTGGCTAATGTGCGATTGTTAGTAACCCATAGAAACCAAGTATTTCACTGTGTTCACCCTTCCAAATATTTAAGTAAATAAGACCTTCTTCTGTAAAGCTGGCCATAGACGTATAGATTTTTTAAAGATCCAATGGTTATCGTGAGACAACGATTGTCTCAAAATGATCGTTTAAATGTGTTCATCAACTAAAAAGACCATTTCAGGTGATATTGCCAGCAAAACTGAAGGATCGCAGGCTGCTTGGCCCTGCAAACATAGGTAGATTGCATGGGGACTGATAAAGATTTTGTAACCTGGACGATCAATCTTCAGACCAATGTTGGACGAAAAATCATAAGATGTACGATCGTTTGTATCCCACTAACCGCACGATAATTTGACAGATTGGTCGGACTTCCCTAAGATCCGTCGTTCGACAGGGAAAGATCGTTGTGTCGTTAAGGCAGTACTGTGATGGATAACAATACAATGTGACTGATGCCAATGAAATGATTGTACACTGCACATGCATTTCCAATACCTTAGTTATTTGTTTAAATATGTGTATTTATAAATGCTCAACAATTCTTTATATGTAAACTTGTATTGTTATAGTTTGGCTTAAAGTCTTTCATTGCTGAAACAGCTCTTCTCTGTAACTGCATGTGTTAATACTATCTATATTTAATGTGATATTTATAATGATGAATATACACTTGCATAAGCTAATAATAATTCAAATCTTTTTTCGGCAGATTCCCTCTCTGTCTCCAGTAATGATGCCAGTCCTCCTGCTTCAGTGATTTCCCTTCAGCCTCACATGATTGGTGCTCAAAGCTCTCCTGGCCCAAAGCGGCCTGGCAATACTTTGAGAAAATGGCTTACCAGTCCTGTCAGAAGGCTTAGCAGTGGAAAAGCTGATGGACATGTGAAAAAATTGGAAAAATTGGCTCATAAACACAAAAAACATAGGGAGGTTAGAAAAAATACAGACTCTGGTTCCCAAAAGGATTCTGACGACAGTGCAGCAACACCTCAAGATGAAACTATTGAGGAGGTAAGTGAATAAAAGAGTATTCATTATGTTTACAGATAAAGGCCCTAAAATGTGTTTAAAGTTATGTAATAAAAGCAAAATTAGCTGAAAATAATTTGCCCAGTAAGTATTTTGTCATACAAGGCCTTGTACATAGATGTACAGTGAAATGGAGCATGGTTTCAAAATAAGGCATGCTGCAGCATATCAATTACTGACATCTCTACAAAGCTCCACAAGCTGTAATGTTAATGCCTATTTTGATAATTAATATTAACTGTTCTTTATTTGTAGAATTCCAGAACTGGAAATTTAAGTACAGGTATATGACCTGTTATCCAGAATGCGTGGGACCTGGGGTTTTCCAGATAACAGATTTTTCTGAATCTTCATACTTTAAATATACTAGAAAACCATGTAAACATTAAATAGGTTGGTTTTGCTTCCAATAAACATTAATTGTTTTATGTTTGTTTGAATCAAGTTCAAAGCGCTGTTTGATTATTACAGAGAAAAAAAGTAAATCATTTTTTAAAATTGGGATTATGTGGATAAAATGGTGTCTATGGGAGACAACCTTTCCATAGTTTGAAGCTTTCTGGATAATGGTTCCCATTCCTGTTGTAGGTTAAATAAACACTGAAAACAGTACCTCATACTTGATCCAAACTAAGATATAAGTAATCCTTCTCGGAAGCAAAACCAACCTATTGGGTTAATTTATTGTTTACATGATTATATAGTAGACTTAAGGTGTGAAGTTATCTGTATAACAGGTCCCATACCTGTATGGTACTTTCAGGGAACTGGCAAGTGAGGCATAAGAGTCACTGCCATAGCCTGTTCCTCTTTACAGGACAAGAAAAGGTTAACCACTATGGACTGACAATTTGTTAGCTATCCTCCAGTGGTTTATATTGCTATCCTTGTACTCTTGTTCACTAAATTTGCACTGGCCTATGGTACTATTCCATTGAATGCCATCTAGGAATGGACTTTTTGAATTTTTCATGAAAGATTCAGCTAAAGCCCGAACCAAATTCAAATCCTAATTTGCTTGTGCAAATTAGTGCCAAGAAGGGTTAAAAAAATTTTTACTTCCTTGGTTTATGACAAAAGGTCACATGATTTTAAGGATTCAGATTCTGTTTAGCCAGGTACTTTTCCTGCTGGAAAAGGCAGAATCCTGGCTAAATCCTGAACCAAATCCTGGATTTGATGCCTTGGTGCCACATTATCTCTTGTCCTATAATTGATTTTGGCTGCCCTGAGTGATTTAAATGCACTGTAGAGTGAAATTGAAGCATAGAGACTGAAATACAAACTGACTCTTCTGCACATGCACAATGTCCAGGTAGGCTTACAGGGCCCCCGAACAAGAGACAAGATGGCACCATGGCACTTCATAGAATTGTACCTTAGGTCAGTGCGTTTTTAGGAAAGAGGATAGCTGGGCCAGCTTCTGAGGTTAGCAGTTATAATCACAACAGCTAGAGAGTTATTATAGAATATACTGTTTTAAAGTAAATTAATAATGCTTTAGCATAATTAGAACAAGTGTTAGATTATAGACTTCTAATTTTCAATACCAGAATATCTATTCTGCAGTTGAGTACAAAAGCTTAGAATAGACAAAGGGTCTCTGTAATCATCTAGTGAGATGAAACAGATTGTCCATTATTAGGTGCCATTGTGCTCTGATTAGATTCTAACCAAATATAAAGTTTCTCCTAAATTTGTCTAACTTTTAGTCAAACAGCTGAGGCATATTGTACATCATAGCATTCTGTAATAGGTCACTGATACAATTATATTTTGGTTACGTATTTATTTGTAGTTTTTCTTTAATATGGTAGCTCAAGAAAATGGTAGCAGTTGAATTCAGAGTTATACCAGTATCCAGTATGAACCAGTTAAAAGCAACTTTTCAATTTTGTCTTCATAATATTTCCACATTATTGACCTGGCTATTCTTGCCAGTATCACTGACCCTCACCATTACTTTTTTTTTCTTTTCAGGCCCTCTTCTATTCATATTCTGTACTGATTTCAAAACTCCCCATGCCTGGCAATGTAATAGTTCCTAGCACCTAATTAAAGGGATCCTGTCATGGGAAAAAAAATTTTTTCAAAATGCATCAGTTGATAGTGCAGTTCTAGAAGAAGTCTGCATTGAAATCCATTCTCAAAAGAGCAAACAGATTTTTTTATATTTCATTTTGACATGGGGCTAGACATATTGTCAGTTTCCCAGCTGCCCCAAGTCATGTGACTTGTGCTCTGATAAACTTCAATCACTCTTTACTGCTGTACTGCAAGTTGGAGTGATATCACCCCTCCCTTTCCCCCACCCAACAGCCTAACAAAAGAACAATGGGAAGGTAAACAGATAACAGCTCCCTAACACAAGATAACAGCTGCCTGGTTCATCTAAGAACAGCACTCAGTAGTAAAATCCCATGTCCCATTGCGTACTATTCAGTTACATTGAGAAGGAAAAACAACAGCCTGCCAGAAAGCAGTTCCCTCCTGAAGTGCTGGCACAAGTCACATGACCAGGGCAGCTGGGAAATTGACAAAATGGCTAGCCCCATGTCCGATTTCAAAACTGAATATTAAAAAATCTATTTGCTCTTTTGAGAAATGGATTTCAGTGCAGAAGTCTACTGGAGCAGCACTATTAACTGATGCGTTTTAAAAAAAAACATGAGTTTCCCTTTAACAGTTTATACTACAAGTCTAAATGCAACTAAGCAACTAATCACAACAAAATGTACACTAGTTGCAAAGTATCTCAGACATATGCTCTCTATGCATTCATTTTAATTAAACCAGTCAAACTTTTTGTTTCAGAGAGTACGTAATGAAGGGCTCAGCAGTGGTACCCTTTCTAAATCCTCCTCATCTGGCATGCAAAGTTGTGGAGAAGAAGAGGGTGAGGAAGGACCAGATTCAGTTCCATTGCCGCCTCCTATGGCTATACAGCAGCACAGCCTCCTCCAGCCTGAATCCCAGGACGACAAGGTAATTTTCATGATGGAAATAGTGTAAATAATAAGTTAACCATTTAAGTTGACCTTTTAAAAAATGTAATTATTATAGCTCTTCGTTAAATGAACCACAATTAGAAAATGGTATGGGAGATAACAGGCTATTGCATAAGGTTTTTTTAATTGTGTAGATTTCTGGTTTGACTCATATTAAAGGAGCTGTTAAGCCTCCAAGAAAAGTTTATACAAATGTCTCATTACCTAAGCATTCATGCAAAAATGTTCCGTTTTCAAACTATTCAGCATGTGCGTATAAAAAATTATTAGGGGCTAATTCGTAGTTATTGACCCACTTTTTTTTTCACCCATGTAGGCATAGGGTGACCTTAACCGTCCTGCCTTGTATACAGTCATAGAAGGTCACACAGGTTAATTGCCGGAGAAATATATATTATTATTCTTTTATAAAGCATTAACCTATTCCAGTCTAGCAGTTGGGTTGGCAGAACTTCTTACTAGCAAACACACGGTGCATAACTTGAAAGAGTGGGAAGGAACAGTGACTATAAAAACAAATGGTGAGGTTGCAGAGCTTCATGGAAAATTATTGCAGTGCCATCTCTAGCATACTATATAGTGCATACTATTCCCCTTTTATACTGCATTTTTTAGACTGTCTTTGGTATAGATGGTACAGTCCTTGGCATACTGTGCACTCTGCTTTTTCAAAAGCCAGTTTATTAATTGGTACATAGTTATGTATGTATAATGCAATAATCCTTTGAACTTATTGCTGCACTATGGAACTGCTTTCTTACAGGCTATTATTTCTCCTACAATTTAACTATTCTATTGTAGCTATTCATATATTTGAATGGAAGCTGTTATATTTTTACCTTCCCATTGTTCTGCTGATGTGATGTGCTGGGTGGGGGGGGGGGGGGGGGGGGGGGGGGGGGGAGATGTATGTTAATTTTTTGGATACATGTTACAGCACCATTTAGCAGATTTGTTAGAAAAATCACTCCATGGCTGATCATTGACTCCTAGACCAATAATTATCCAGGTCTGGCTTAGCGTGTGGGCAGATCTGAAAAATACCCTTATTTGGTGACCTTGCCAAAAGAGAAGGGTATTCAAGTGTATGTGGCAAGCTGGACTTGAACAACTTGAAGCATGGGAAGACTGAGTCAAAATTATTTGCTCACAGTATGCAAAGCTGGTACATATATAGAGTAAAAATCTAAGCAGAAAAACATGGCTCTACCAAACACGAGTGGTGAAAAACAGCATATTTCAGCTTTTTAACTTCGAGCGGGGGCCAAATCCTTCAAGATTCAGGATAGTGGATTCAGTGCATACTTAGTTTCCACTCAAAATTCTATGTGCGCAACAAGGAGCACAGAGCTTAGAGGGAACATTGATCACAGGTGACATAAATGGAACTTGCCTGCACTCCTGACTGCCAGCCACCGCTAGCTAAAAATTGCCCCTTATTCCATTTAAGCTACATATATTACATTGAGCCATCTTGTCTGTGACTACAGTCCAGATATTATTTTTGAATATAATTGTGTTTTTCACAACATTTTAAAAGTCCCTATACTAAACACACCTTTATACCAGTCCCTATAATCCCACATACTACCAATTGATAGGTTCTAAAAGAATAATTACAGACCAGGGCCAACTGCACAACCATTCAGTTTCCCCTAATTGCTAATTCACTGGTTTTGCTTTTTATTTGTTATTATTGTACACTTGTGTATATTTTTTTGTCTGCCGCTGTCTTGATTTTATTACAGTACTAATTTCCTTTTTTTTTTCCCCTTTTCTTTTTTTTTTTTTTTTTTTT
>CM044441.1:71319110-71329926 GCA_024363595.1 Xenopus borealis
ATTTTTCTGAAATTGTCTATATAAGATTTCTGTTAGCACCGGGGCTTTTTCCCTATTGTTCATATACATATCATAGCATATTATATTATCTCTCTACAAGAATAAAGGTGAGCTTTATTAATGAATTAAGAATGCCTTTTTATATTTTTTGCTAGTATAATAACAATACGCACGCAGAAAATCAAAGTAATTTTCCTGTCTTTCAGGATTTCCTCAAGTTCTCGAAGAAGGCTTGTGTAGATGTAGCAGAACTAGAGGTACATACTTTATTTTTTGTTAAGTAAAAAGTGCAACATGGAGTCACAATAAAAAATAAATAAAAAAATATTTAATTTTATGCAGAGTTTCAAGGTTATTAGCACAGTTTAAATTGAAAACTTTTCTTGGGAGACTTAATCAGCATTCTTTACTGTTGCACTGCAAGTTAGAGTGATGCCACCCCCCTTCTTATCCCCCCAAGCAACTTACCTACAGAACAATGGGCAGGTAACAAAAGAACAGATACTTGAAACCTCCTGAAGGATTCAGTTACCTGAATGGTAGGAGCTCTATGTTTCTTTGTTGCTGCCAATGCCTGCTTTTGGTCTAACGGCACTGCTCGTAGAGAGACCACCCTATGGGGCATAACTGCCAATACTCTTCCCCCCCATTCAGTTTAAGATAATGGCACACAGGGAGATTTGTTGCGCACAGGAAATTGGTGCTACACGTTGGTCATGTTGGTGCCAGAATCCCTTTAAATTAGAAAGTGCAAAGTGTGGTCATACACCCACACACCCTTGGGGCCCTCTGGACACAGTCGCCGATGCAGAGGCGCACAGAAAACTGTGTCCGGATGGGGAGGGGGGCGGCTGCACTGCCTTTTCCCGGGCCTGCCCCTCCTTAGTTCCGTTACTGAGAAAGTGCTGGGCTAGAGAGACGTGTAACCTTTATATCCTTTACTAGTTGTCTGCCACTCTGATAGATCTATGTTGCTGTTGCCCCTCTAAAACTGAATTTTCACATGTATTATGTGTACCATTAATTACAGTTTACTCTTCTTATTTTGTTTCCTGATATTTAAGTTTACAAAGTAAAAGAATATTTTACAATCAATTCTTTCAAAAAAAAAATGTTTGTATACTCTTGAGAAAGATCCCTGTGAGGGATCGAAACGTCGAGTTAAATAAAAAGTTTTTCTTTATTTCGCCTGAAAAGCCTGTGAGTGCCGCCATTCTTCACATATATATATATATATATATATATATATATATATATATATATATATATATATATAACATGTAATGAAACCGAAACATATCCTATTACATATTACTATATATTTGTTGTTGATCCATAAAAAAGCTCAGGTCTGATTCCTCTGTAAGGGACCCCAATTTTGACCTGTGGGTTAAGAAAAGAAATTTTGCCCCCAAAGTTGAACCACTGAATATTTCATTAACATATTCCAAACTACAGTTGATATTTCTGGCATTGATATTTTTTTCTTTCTTTACTTTACTGTTTTTCAGAGAGCTGTGGAGGTCATGTGTATCGTACCGAAGCGGTGTAATGATATGATGAATGTTGGGCGTTTGCAAGGATTTGATGTAATGTTGTTTGAACTATTTTTGCCACCTATTATGTTAGTTGGTAAAGGAGATATTTTTTCTACAAAATAATAAATAATACATTTAGAGGCACATTTATCAAAGGTCAAAATCATGTGAATTTCTTTAACTCTAATAAATACTCAAAATTCAATTTGGGGCTTATTTCATTAAAAAAATTGAAAGTCTAAAATCAAACTAATATTACGGACTTAAAAACATGATTCGATTTGACTAAACTCAAATCGAGTTTTTGCTCCAAAAAACTCTTATGTCAGAAAGGCCAGTAACATCTTCTCCCATTGACTTATACATGAACTCGGCAGGTTTTAGGTGGCGAATAGTCAAATTTGAGTTTTAAAAGGGCATGGTTTGATAAATCCCGAAATTCTAATTAAATTCAAATTGAGTTTGGCTTATTCACCATTTGAATCTGAAAGTTTTGACCATAACAAATTTGAAAATTCAGATTTTCAATTTCAACTCTTAATAAATCTGCCCCTTAGAACATTTTTATTATTATTCATTCCAGTTAAACATGATATTCTAATTATATAATAGATATATTATATTTTTAATTACTTTATTTTTAAAAGGTGAACTAAAGCCCTTTGATTTTTAACTGTTTTTTTTTTCCTGAAAATTGTAACTTTTTTTGAGGGTAGTTTTTATTAAAACTCGAATTTTTGGGTAAAAAAAAAGCTAAAATTTTTCATGTTTTGTATATACCCCGAACTGGAAATAGCTCGAATCTGAAAATACCGATGCTAAAACCTGTCAAGGTGATTTAGGAGTCAATGGCAGAGGCAGGCTCTTAACATTTGAAGATGTTAATAGCCCTCATGGTGAAACTTGATTAATTTGAGCAATTCAAGTTTTTTTCTGCAGAAAACTTTAAGTTTTTGGGGTTTGAACCCCACATTCACTGATTTCAGTTGTTTACATTTGAGTTTTTTCATAAATTAAAAAATATGTTGCCCATAGCACCTAATCTGCAATCAACTTATCTTCTGGAGATACTCAGCTCCTACCCTATTGATATCACTTGCAGCTCTGGAACTGGCGACTCGCCAGAATTTCTTCATCAATCTTAATAAAATATCTGCTGCTTCTGTGTCATTTTCATCACAAAAGTTGATATTCCCTTCCTGATTTCTGTCCCTTCCTGATTTCTGCATTTTCCTTCCCAGCCACTATTATGTGTGTACTCTTTCTGACATCTGCATAGTTTTAAAAGTAACTTTACATTATACAGACGCACCACAATTGAAAATTTTACCTGTGATTTACTAGCCAGTAAATCAAATTCAAAGTGTCTAAGTGCTATTGATAAATGTTGATCCTTAATCCTAATAGCACCTAGTCACATTGAATTTATGGAATCCTTCTTAGATAAATAAGGAAATAGTTTATTCCTTTAAAGCAGGGGTCCCCAACCTTTTTTGCTCGTGAACCACATTTAAATTTAAAAAAGAGTTGGAGAGCAACACAAGCATGAAAAAGTCCACGTGGATGTCAAATAAGAGCTCTGATTGGCTTTTTGGTAACCCCTATATGAACTGGCAGCCTACAGGAGAGAATGTTTGGCAGTACACCTGGTTTTTATGCAACCAAAACTTGCCTCTAAGCCAGTAATTCAAAAATCAGCACCTGCTTTGAGGCCACTGGGAGCAACATCCAAGGGGTTGGAGAGCAACATGTTGCTCGCAAGCTACTGGTTGGGGATCACTGCTTTAAAGGAAAAGTAAACGTTTTTATTCACACTGGCACCCCCTTCCTCTCTGCTATGTCACCGCATGCAAATGATCTCTCCGACTAGTAAGAGAGATAAGAACAGCTCAGTAAGCTAAGGGGCGGGGCTTAACTCTGCACCAGGAAGAAGGGGAAACAAGCTGCTGATAACACAGAAACCAGAGCAGACTTGCAGCAGGGACTAAGGTACATTAATCTGGGGGGCTGTTTAGAGGAAATTTACAGATAGAAATTTTTTTTTTACTTTTTCTTTAATAGTAACTATATTTATTCAGATAAATTATTTTTTAATTAAATGCAATTTGGGGCACAGCAATTTATTAGAGGAGAATTTTGCAATAATAATATAACAAGCATTACAAATAAAATCTTGTGTTTCATGTCTTTTAATGCCAACAGGGCAAAATAGTTGCCCAAGGAAAGCTGCTACTGCAAGACACATTTCTGGTGACTGAGCAGGACACTGGTCTACTGCCAAGATGCAAAGAAAGACGGGTCTTCCTTTTTGAACAAATTGTCATCTTTAGTGAGCCCTTAGATAAAAAGAAAGGATACTCTATGCCAGGATTTCTTTTTAAAAATAATATCAAGGTAAGGAATACTCCATTGAGGGTTGGGCCTGTGCTTCAGACTTGTATTTAGTTTTCACTATAGCCATCTATACCCATACATTTTAGTTGATGTTGTACAAACAGCCAAGGGAAGCTTTTTGTTCTATGACATTTATCAATGTCAGTCTTTAGTAAAATCTTATTCTTTTTAAGCATAGTATTTACAGTGCATTTGAAAGTTGTTGAACTTAATCTGCTACTGTGTCTTGTTTTTTCTTTGTTTTATTAACCTTTTCAGATCGGTTTCTATAGGGAAGCAAAAACTGCAATTCAGAATACATTTTTTTGGCTGTCCCATATTGTAAAGCAGCTTTAACTTTTCTTACATTTAGAAAATGTTATTAAAACAAAGCATTTTCTTGTATCTTTGTCATACTTAATTCTTTCATCTGATCTCTCTCTCTCTCTCTCTCTCTCTCTCTCTCCCTTTCTCTCTCTTTACAAAGGAAGCAGAATGTTCCTTTACTACAATGTAGTAGCAATGAGAATAGTCCTCCTCTATTCTCTTTTAAAGGGCAGTATATAACTAAATACCCCTTTGCTTAAAAATCATAATATTTAATAGGCTATATAGGAAATTCTGTCTTACATTAAATAAACTTTTATTTTTTATTAAAAGGCATTGAACTTCCCCCTCTCTCTCCTTATGGTAATTTATTCAAAGGGGCATAATGAACTTTACAAAAACAAACCCCTTTGTTCTCTAAGCTGCAGCTTAGGATCCTCATTATATATAATTATGTGTGGACTGTTAATTTGTTTTATGAGCTTCTCTTCTGCAGTAACTTGAAATTTTTATTTTCATGTTAAGTGCAAGATTTAAAAAAAAAAATCTTCATTAATAGAACATGCAAAAAATAATTCAGCACAAGCGGTACTCCTTGAACTCATGTTGGAAAAGTGTGTATACTTCCCCCATAAGAGTAACTGCCACAGAGAGGAAGGGGGAAATTTCAATGTCATTGGGGAAAAATTTTTTTTCTATTTAAACCTGCAATTGTCTGTCAGAACCAATGTTTTTAAAACATCTGTCTAGAGATTTCAATGTGTTACAAAGCCCTTGAAAACCTTCTAACACGTTTCCTACTATTTCTCTACAGGTGAGCTGCCTTAGTTTGGAGGAGTGTGTTGATAGTGACCCGTGCAATTTTGCACTATTATCAAGGTCTGCTGACTCAACTGAGATGTATGTTTTGCATTCATCATCCCCTGGAGTAAGGCAGTTATGGATTCATGAAATCAACCAAATTTTGGAAAACCAGCGCAATTTTTTAAATGGTAACTATCTGTTTCTTGCTGTCTATTTTTAGATGACGTGCCATTCCAAATATATTGTACAAAATGATATTTTAAAAGTAGGTCCACTAAAAATGCTTTTATAGCTAAGCAAATTACTAAACAAATTATAGTATTTTGTTACGTTTGTTACTGCATATATTTTTATAACATGCAAGTTTAGTTTATACATATAAATACCTACTATAATTTTCTATGCTAAAGCATTAATTGTCTTTTTACTTATGTTGTCATTAAAGCCTTGACATCGCCAATCGAATACCACAGAAATCACACTGGTGGAAGCAGTGGCAGCAATGTCACCTTCACCAGCAGTCCCAGTAATTGTAGTGGGCTGAGTGGCTCCAGCCGAAGCAGGCCCTCTCGGATTCCCCAGCCTGTCAGACACCACTCTCCAGTCCTGGTCTCCTCTGCAGCTTCAGCACAGTCAGAGGCAGACAAGATGTCAGGTATGTCAGCTCGCCATGCAACAGTTGTACCTCTCAGCCTCTCCTTAGACAATAGTCCCAACCAAAAAGGTAGAGTAACTGCTGCTCCAGAGACAGGCCACCAAGATAAACTATCCAAGTCAGTGCCAAAGATGAAAATGTTTGATGGCCCCAGGAAATCAACTAGTGGCATTCCAACTTTAGCTGATGGTGCACAGAAAGAAATGCGTGGGAGCACAGAAGACAGTCGACTAAGAAACACTTTGGGCACGCTAACGTTAGGAAAGCCAAGAAATGGCTCTGCCTCACCCCTCAACTCTCCCGTCACAACTAATTTTCCATCGTCTTTTGGTAAGGAATCGGGGCCACCAAGCAGTCCCCTTCAGAAAGGCTCTTTTTGGAGCTCAATTCCAGGATCTCCATCCAGCCGGCCTGGCTCATTTACTTTTCCTGGAGACAGTGACTCTCTCCAGCGTCAGGTTCATCGGCACTCTACACACAGCAAGGATACAGACCGCATGAGCACCTGCTCCTCGACGAGTGAGCAGTCCGTTCACTCCACTCAGAGTAATGGGGTAAGAACAGAGATACCTGAGTTCTGCACAAATACTTCTGAAAATGTTGCCATGCTACCCTTCTGCTCGTTGCCATCACTGTGTTACTAACATCTGGCTCTCCAGTGCTTCCTTACTCTGACAATAATCAACTCTTCTGATCTCCTTATACATCATATATTCTTTCTTGTTTCTTGGGCCGGCACATGAAAAGCTAGCTAACCCTAGATCCACTCTCCTGGCACATGATACTACCAATATTTGACTACTAACCACTTTCTGTGCTTTTCTTTCTCCTCACACTGTCTCTTACTTAATGAGATGAAACAAAAATGTACGAGTGATTATCATATCAAGATTTAGAATGGGGTTCTATGCTCAGGAAAGCATATGACACAGTAATATTTTGGCTGGAGCAGTATTTTTTTCTTGCTTTCCTAAACGGAGCAATAAAGGAACTTAACATTCAAAATGTTAACATTCTCAGTGTTTTTAAACTGTAGATGTTTTCACGTTTTATTAAATGCATGGGATATTTATTTTATTTTTTTATTGAATCCTTTTTTTAATTAACTATACTTTTTTTCAATTGGATGGATCTTCAGCTCATGCTTTTAAAACACTGTCATCCCCAATGGAAGCATTCTGATAATTAGCAAAGAGAGAGACAGCCAAGAAAATGCAGCAGATGCTGAATATATTCATGAACAAATATTGCCACATGGAATACACTGATTATAGAGTGTGGATTTTTGTTTGTTTTTTAATAGAACTTATGTTTGCACTAAAATGTGCTTGTGCAGCACTTATGTGGTTATTCAGCACTGGAACCGCAGCAGTTACACTGAATTACCTTCACACTTTCTGTGATTAGAAGACTACTGGATTATTCTTCAAACTAAAATCTTTTCCTTCAGTATGGAGTATGCTTTACAGTTATTCCTATAACCTCTAGAACACTGTTTTGCCTTTTAACCTTAAATTTGCTTTAGCGTGTTGGTTTCTTAACCTCTTTGCTACTTTCCTCAGCATGTACTTTTACCACTTTTTATTGTATTTCCTTTAGATTTACTTTTTTAGTTTGGTAAATGTGGATTTGTTTTAAGACTTGCTTGGTTCTTTTATTGTTTCCAATACTTAGTTCTTCTCAACTCAGATTACCAAACACACTCTCCAGCCAATGAAAACATAACATTACTGGTTCCTGTAGAAACTCTGCTTTAGCTGTCTGATCCTATTTTTCTTTTAACTAACCACCTCTCCTGAGCTTAGCTTAAACATTACAGTGCTCAACCAGCAGAGCTTTTCATCAAAGTATGTTGTGACTGCGTAAACCTGTAGTCTGCAATGCATGAACTTCACAGCATACATGTACATAGATGCAGTGTCGCTGATGATGTCTGAGGAAAATGGGCGATGGGTGAAAGCTGCTATTTGTTTTAGGAAAAATGTGATTGCGCTGGCAAATGGAGGGGTATAAGCAGTACAAATTGATGTAGCTTGAGTGGGGAGGATATGCCCAACTTATATACATGGAAGGAAAATGTAGGCTTTACATGTCTTTTAATGTTCAAATAGAATTGCAAATTTTTTTTTCACACTGCAAATGTCCATAAGAGCTTCTTAAATATAGCAAAAACTGCAAATTGCGTATATCTATGCACTTAGTGCACAATATAGCCATTTGCAAATTTGCTATGTGAAATTTATAAATAACCCCATTGCCTTTATGACTACTATATAAGGCTCACAGTACTAAATCCATGTTAAGCAGACCAAAGTTTAATAGGTCAAAGTGGGCTAGTGCAAGTTTTAAATATCCACATTTTCCAATCTGAATGCAGTATTAATAAGTTAGTAGATAATATATGTAAACAGTAGTTTTGGTGTTAAAACTTAAAAGGTTGATTTATTTTTTTACTGTTTCTCTTTTACATTTTTCTACCAACTATATTATTCTCAGAGTGAAAGTAGCAGCAGTAGCAATATCTCCACCATGCTGGTTACGCACGATTACACAGCAGTGAAGGAGGATGAGATTAATGTCTACCAAGGAGAGGTTGTGCAAATTCTGGCAAGTAACCAACAGAACATGTTTCTGGTGTTCAGAGCTGCCACTGATGAGTGCCCTGCGGCCGAGGGCTGGATTCCAAGCTATGTTTTGGGTCACACAAGTGCAATCATCACTGAAATGACTGATGCAACTATGAAGTGAGTATAGAAAGAGAAAGAAAGACTTCAGAAAACTTGTTATTGATTAATATCCAGCACTACCATATATGTACCACTATCATATAACCCCCCCCCCCAAAAATTACACATGTGAAAGGTGAAACGTTTGCTTACAACGTTAGCAAAGGTTGATGTTTGCCTGTATTGATACAAAAAACATTTCTCACTGCAGTTGTCCCTTATAATACTGAGAATGAATTTCTCTCACTCTTTGACAGGAAGTCCTCTTCTTGGCATACAGCACTTAGAATAAGAAAGAAATCTGAGAAGAAGGAAAAAGATGGCAAAAGAGAAACAAAGCTAGAGAATGGTTATCGCAAATCAAGAGAAGGACTATCCAATAAGGTATCAGTTAAGGTAAATGCCACCTAATTAAAACATATGGGGGTGTATATATATCTATATATATATATAGATATAGATATATATATATATAGTATTAAGACATAGAAGATCCATCACTGAACGGGTTAAACACGGATCAATTAGTATATGCAACACCCACCGAGCAACCTGGGACTGCAGGGTTATTTAAGATTCACACAAATGGTTTTGTATCATCCTTGAGAAAGGTCGTAATGGCGACCGAAACGTTGGATTGTGATATGATTCAATAAATCAGAAGTTTTACATTTGGGAGTGCTGGTCGTTTGGATATTAAACTGTATGTATTTTCACCGTGCACCCCGGCTAAGCCTGAATATTGCTTTGGAGTGCTGATACTATTCAAGAATCAATATATATAGATATATATATACATATATATATATATATTTTTTTTTTTTATGTGCTCTTTATTCACAAAGCAAATATAGCCAGTAACAACTCTCTTACTATTTGCTTTTATAAATATAAATTGCTGAGCCCTTTGGCAAATTGCTTTAGACTCCAAGAGTTTTACAATCATATATTGTAATGAATCCCCTATTGTTTTGTGTGTTATACCTTGCCCTCACCCACAAATCACAGCACTGTATTTACCTGTAAATCATGACTTTGCAATTCTTTAGTATTTAACCATAGGTAAATATGGATGTGGGAGTGGATGTAAATAGCTTTGTATGTAGCAGTAGTAATTTATCTTGCAGTATGCTTTACTGATTTTAAAATGTACTTTCATTTTATACTTTCCTCTACAGCTCCTGAATCCAAACTACATTTATGATGGTAAGTACAAAGCCATAACTGGTAATTTAACATTTTATTATAACTATAGCTGCTGTCATATCTGGAGAATATTAAAAACTGCAATAATTAAAGGTATACTGTCATGGGAATTTTTTTTTTCAAAATGCATCGGTTAATAGTGCTGCTCCATCAAAATTCTGCACTGAAATCCATTTCTCAAAAGAGCAAACAGATTTTCTTATATTTCATTTTGAAATCTGATATCCCCCCCCCCCCCCCCACCAACAGGCTAACAACAGAACAATTGGAAGGTAACAAGATAGAAGCTTTCTAACACAAGATAACAGCTCCCTGGTAGATCTAAGAACAGCACTCAATAGTAAAAGCCCATGTCCCACTGAGTTAAATTGAGAAGGAAAAACAGCCTGCCAGAAAGTAGTTCCCTCCTCAAGTGCTTGCGCAAGTCATGTGACCAGTGGCTTCTGGGAAATTGATAAAATGTCTAGCCCCATGTCAGATTTCAAAATAAAATATAAAAAGAATTGTTTGCTCTTTTGAGAAATGGATTTCAGTATAGAAGTCTGCTGGAATAGCACTATTAACTGAAGCATGTTTTCCCATGACAGTATCCCTTTAAGTTAAGAGTTTGTCAGCTGTAGCCCTTTCTTGAAAATATCCAATACACTAACTAACTGTTCCTAAACTAGTGAATATTGCTGTCATAATATTACTAATGACAGTTCTAATCCAAAAATCATCTCTTCTGGCGTGTAGTTGTATGCAATTTCATCCTGCTGTGATTATGGAAATATAATTGACCAACTCACAAGAGGAAGCAAATTGTAGAGTAATAAAGCAATATCTGACATTATCTTTTAAAGGAGGCTTTTTGTGCATATATAAACTAAGCTGAGTAACAATTTAATCAACTGTGTTTATTTATATATTTCATTTATGGGATTACAATATAACTCCCGACACTGCTTGTTTTAGTGGAATAAGATTGGCAGTTTATTGTATATTTAAATAGTTAGACATTTGAGTTTGTATGGTGACTGACAACCATGAGCCCAGCAACAATTATGTTGCCAATGCAAAAATTCTTTGGGGAAACTGGTCATATCCATTTAGGTTTTTAAGAAAATAAACAACATATAAATACATTAACTTGATGTGTTACTGGTTAAATAAAAATGTTCTTTTGGATATGTCAACACTTTTTTTAT